>JANEHU010004313.1:0-442453 GCA_027563435.1 Nasonovia ribisnigri | reverse complement strand
GCCATAAGGTTTTGATGAATGTATACCTAAAATAGTAAGTAATATAATTCACACACACTGGACACACTGCTAAAAATGAAAACATGCAACAACTACCTGTAGAATTCTATGTATAAGGATAGTACATAATATATAGTACAACCTAAAAAACTCTTTGACACTTACAATAATAAATGAATATACTTCTAAACAAAAAAACTCTTGTATTGATGATAAAATAATAAAATATATAATTTAGTTAACTATTTATGTTTAGTACTGTACGCAATATAATGTTTATACAACTAAATAAATGTATACAATCCACCATTACAATCATATATCATATATTATATTTAAATTTAGAAATGTGTAAATTATGAAATTAAGTAATTGTAATTTAATAATAATTATGTATATATAAGTAAGTGTAGTGTACTCACTTGGCAATTTCATCTTGGTCCTGAACCTCCAATGTCACTCGGTCATGTCCCTTGAAAATGTATTTGTAAATATACATAACACTCTTGATGGACGTGCAGATCTCGACGTTGATGTGTGCGTCGTACTTGGCCAGAAGGTAAGGGTTGTACGGCACCACACACTCGTTACCGACTTCACGACCTCTCACAAGGACCACTCGGCCGTCGTCCGGTCGGCGGTACTTGGGGTAACCACCGTCCGCAACGTACACAGTCTCCTCTGCGTACGGTTTGGGGAAGTCTTTGGAGCATTCGTTGTTCACCATGCACGGACACTGCGGGTTGACTGTTCCACAAGGCCCGTGTATCATGTGGGACGTCACGCAGTCGTGTAAGCGCCTGTCGGTCGCCGGGTCCGGCAGGAAGGCGCAAACCACGTCGTCGACGTCCTCCGCCGTGCGAAACTTACAATCCTCCGCCAGGATTACGAGTATGTGCGCATGGGGCAGGCCGCGTTTTTGAAACTCGATGGTATAAACGTAAGCGCCTACATTACCAAACACACGACTGACGGTTATATCACTGAGTAGCTCCCGTAGTTTCCTGTTGAACACCCTGGCCACCAGGTCGGGCCTGTCGCTTGCCGTGCTGTGAGCCGCCAGGTTTTCTGTGATTTCCGGCCACCTGGGATTGCACGTAAACGTTATGAACAAGTCGGGCTTTCCCATAGTACGGACAATGGTGATGGCGTCCTGATAGTTCATCTTGTTGTACCGGTCACTGCCCGTGAACGTCGACGGTAAAATGATCCTACGGCCAACCGCCATGGGATCGATGTGAAGCTGTTGGTTCACGTGATCCATGAGTCCCTGATACGCTTCGGCGAGCAGATCCCTCTGATTCAAACGCACGTAGTTCAGGTTGTTCGACTCCATCCGAACGTACTGGTCGCACACATACATTTGCAACAAGAACCGGCCTTGATGTAGCAAACTAAACAGTTCGTGCCTCACGTCGTTGTTTCCCTCGTATCTGACGGCTAAACGGAAGTCCGCAAACTCTTTGGTACTGTTACGATTGCGGACATTGTTTCGTCGGTTGCCCGCTTGCAACATCCCGTTATGCCAACCTGCTTCGCCGTACGGGAACAACATCGGATACAACATCGGATCCGAATGACACGACCCTTGTGAAATTACAATAATGTATCTATATAATAATTTGTATTCCAATAGTGTTGGTAAATAAATTAATAGTCTTAGTTTGTAAGTGATTTTAGTTATTCATACAGACATGAATCACAAATTGTGTTTAAAAGTAATTGTTCGAACTTGGACCCGGTCGCACCGCCTCTACAAATCTAAAGGCTGTCGTCGCTATGTGGCGGGGGGCAGATAAGTCGCAACCCGGTGACGTCTCCCCTCCCTGTCATCCAGACCGACGCTTTTGTCGTCATAAAGTTGTGCCGCCATCCGACGGGCTCTCTCTCTTCTCTCGGCGGTTGAATGGTGCGTATGTCCGCGAACGTTCCCGCCACCCTGATGTACATCAAATGCCCATTCGGCTTGACGTGTGGTTGCTGTAATTATTATTAACCGTGCTGAATCATTCACGGCCCGGGTCAGCTGACAGTCACATCTGAGGAAGTTGGACAGTTGGAGTGTTGCGTCCACTCCGTACATCGTCTGCCGTCGCTGTTTTCGGCAAAGTCCCCTGTCGGTCAACGTCGCTGGATACAGGTCGATATTAATAATTTTATAATATTATATAATCGGACAGTCGGTCAGTGGGTCAGCCACGCTATTGTTAGTGTGTGTTGGTATTATTATTATTGTTATATTACATATTTAAGTAATTATTTTTTTTATATTTTATGCCGTTTATGGTTTCTTTTGCCACATTATTATTATAATTATTTTGTTTGTCATTTATTACACAAACCCTCTTTTGGGATTTATTATTCATTATATATATCTATACAAGTTGTCTTATATTTACCTACACCCCCCCTATCTACAACACAACGCGAGTCGGTGTAGCAAACTGCAAAAAAAAACGTAAGTGCTGCTTTGGCGAACATTTTTGGTAGCAGAGCGTGGTTTTCCGACCTCGTTGGGAGGTTCGGCAGCGTTGTGTTGGGTTAGTGGTGCGGATTGCGTACAGTGTGTGGCCTGTGTAGGTACGGTGATCGAACTTTTTCCTTGTTAGGTTAGATTCCTTAGTATCCATAATTATCGCGAGTGGGTAATATCGTTTTTTGGTTATCTATAGTTTAGTTGTAGTTTATAGTTATCGTTATGGCTGACGATAAGGACATTGATCGCATTACGCGTATGGCTGAGCGAGCCGCAATAAAACGATCCACCGTTATCGCACATATTAAATCGGTACATGCAATGGCATTGAGCGTCCGGGGCGACGCTAGTCTGGCGTCTACCTTATCCGTGCTCGCAGCGGACCTAGATTCATTATGGACCCAATTTAAAACGGAAGATGATTCGCATTTAGACTGTTTATTGTTGTTAGGTAAGGGTGACGAGTATTTGTCCAATTTATCGTCCGAAATGCGGAGGCTTATAGGGGAGGCTAAGGCCGTAGCGGCTAGCCTTATTCCTACCGGTGCGGAAGCTATCGACCTGTCGTATATTCACCAAAGGGTGCCCTCGAGTCAGTGTTCCGACGTAAGTATTAAAAGGTCCCCACGGCTCCCTGAGATACCCCTGCCTAAGTTTAGTGGTGAATTCCGGGAGTGGCCCGCGTTTCATGACAAGTTTTCGGCGTTAGTTGACTCTCGACCCGACCTCTCCGATTTCGAAAAAATATATTATTTGGTTGGGTGTCTACGGGGCTCCGCAGCTGAAGCGGTACAGAGTATACCAGTTGCTGCCGATAATTATAACTTAGTATGGTCTACGTTATCTGATCGTTTTAACCGCCCGCGTCTAGTAGCCACGTCTCTTATTGAGCAATTACTGCATACGCCACCTATGCCGCACGAATCCCTACACGATTTAAATAGTTTTTTACGCACATTTCATGAGAACCTTTCGCTAATTAACGCACTCAAAATACCAGATATAGGTTCTTTTATTTTATTTACTTTGGCATTCCGGTGCTTGTCCGTCCATACGCGTAAAACGTTCGAGGCGAGTAGTACGGCGGAATATCCGTCCATTAGCCAGTTGTTGGAGTTTGTTAGGTCCCGAGTGGCAATTCTCGAAGTAGTGGGGGACACGAAGAAGAGTACCGTGCTCGCTGCGCCGAAGGGTGGAAAGTCGTCCGGTCAGTTATCCAAAGGGGGAGAACAGCTGGGAAAGCGATCCAGTTCCCGTCCTATGTCGTTTGTTACCGCCAAAACTGACGTTAAATGTCCGTGCTGTTCTGAGTCGCACAAGTTGACGTCATGTACTAAATTTAAATCGTGGTCAAACGAAGACCGTGCGCGTTGGACGCGCGAAAATAGATTGTGTTTCATTTGTTTTGGGGCCGACCATTGGGTTCCGCGTTGCAAGTCGAAACCAAACTGCAATAAATGTACGCGTAGACATCATTTCCTCTTACATACGTCGGAAGACGAGCCGCGAGATAATGACGAGACACCCCTCCCTAACGTATCAAATGTTTCAATGTGTGCTGCTGTCAGACGATCACCTGAGCCGCCCGCGACGTCTGTATTATTAGGTACTGCGCTGGTACACGTTCAAGACCGCTCCGGGTCATGGCATACATTGCGCGCATTAGTTGATTGCGCATCGCAAATTAGTGCGATTACTGACGTATGTGTCAATCGTCTCGGTCTCAAGCGCTCGCGATGGACCGCTCCGATCAGTGGCTTATCGGGAATTACTGTCGTTAACGTTCTTGGTCGCGTTGATTGTATTGTACAGCCGCGATTTTCGTCCGAGCCCGCCTTATCTTTAAGCGCGTGGATATTACCATCTATAACAGGTGACCTACCCAAACAATCGTTATCGTCCGGTATAAAAGATCGATACTCGAATTTGGCATTGGCAGACCCGCATTTCGATGTTTCGTCGCCAATTGACTTACTGTTAGGTGGGGATGTGTACGCCTCTATCATGGACGGTCGAAAGGTATCGATAGATGACGCTATGCCTTCCGCGTTTAGTTCCATATTTGGTTGGATCTTGATTGGCCCGGTCGCCGATAGTGAGACGCGCGCATATCAGTCGTTACCCGTGTGTATGACATTATCTCTTGAGTGTCTAATGGACAAATTTTGGCAGGTCGAGGAGCCTGGAATGGTCCCGTCGACTTTTACCGACAATGGGCAATGTGAAAAATTGTTTAGTGACCAAGTGGTACGTTTGCCCTCCGGCCGGTTCTCGGTTCCGTTGCCTTTTCGTTCCCCGGTGTCGAGTGAAACTTTTGTGGGCTCGCGCGAAGTCGCTGCGCGTCGCTTCGAAATGCTCGAGCGAAAACTAGCCACTAATTCTGTTTTAAAATCACTTTACGACCGGTTTATGTCCGAATATATTTCGCTTGGTCATATGTCTTTAGCACAATCACCTGGACATTATTTTATCCCGCATCACGCTATATATCGCCCGGAAGTTGATAAAGAAAAAATTCGTGTTGTGTTTGACGCATCGGCACGCGGGTTCCGAGGTCCGTCATTAAACGACTGCTTATTTACCGGTCCAAAGTTACAGCAGGATATCGTTGCTATTTTAACCCGTTTTCGCATCCCCAAGCATGTTTTTACCACAGATATTTGCAAAATGTATAGGCAAATACTCGTCCGGCCGGAATATCGCAAGTATCAACATATTTTGTGGCGGGCGTCCCCTCGCGATGCATTATGTGATTATGAGTTGCATACGGTCACGTACGGAGTGAACTGCGCCCCCTTTCTTGCTCTGCGTGTACTACAGAGCATAGCGTCTGAGGATTGTGATGGCTTCGAACCGGTGCGGACTGCACTCCAACATCAAACCTACTGTTGCATAAATACACCATAGTGAGTCGGCCCAGTCATGTGTATAAAAACGATATATTTGGTGGGGTTGTTATCCGCCTAGCACAAAGGTCAACACCGGGCTGTACGGCGAGCAATTATAAATACGACAACGACAGTGTGTGTATACGATGCCCGAAGTTGTTGCGTATGCTACTAAGTCGTGGTCGCTGCGTAACAACATTTTCGCCATCTAACGGCAGTGCGTATTCCGCCTTTGTGTGGTTTTCACTATACCGCCATATTCCGCCCTTTTGTGTGGTGTTCCTCTGCTTCGCATTATTACGTCGGTTAGTGCGCGCGGTTTCGCCGTCCTAAATCCAACCGTTAAGTCGGTGTGTTTTCGCCGTCTTGAATCTCATACCTTCAACATCTTCAACATTGTCCTCATCACGCGGGTCATTGTCCGTTGTCATCAGCTCAACTCTCCAGGTCCCGGTCATACCATAGTATGTGCATTATCATGGTGTCGTGAGTTTTTTTGTGTATATTTTGAATTTTGTATACTTATTTAAATTCTATGTGAAATATTAAGCTCGTGATAGTAACACATTGGTTGATTATTTTTACCTGCCTAATCCCCTTATTCACTACGGAACCCGCACAGCGTGTCCAATCTCCCGATTATTTCTAAGGGACTGGTACGTGTTACATGGTCCTTCGAACCGGATGAATTAAGGGTATTAGCGCCAGTGAGCAACTTGGGTTTGAGTATATGAAAATTGTAGTTTTTGTGAAATTGCAAATTTTGAATTATTTGTATTAGCATATTTTTATTGTAAATCGCATTGTGGGTAATTACGGCTAAATGTGATTATGCGATATCTGCTATCTGCACGAACAGAACAAAGTTCACTTAATTGGTCATACAGTCACAATTCCTGAACGTCGTTAAAATATCATTATGTGCCAATAATATTTTAACTATATTATATAACATATATCAACCACAGATAAAACATAGTCTTGCTTTGATAAAATTAAATTGGTCTATTTGGAAGGTCGCATTTGTTACCTGCTAATTAGAAGGGTCATATCGTGTATGCCACCGAATGAATTTGTCCGTAATTAATCTTACTACTAATTGATATCTGTACTAATCGATTAATAATCATACATACTATTGTATTGTAACTGAACCGCTTCTGGTCTTTTACAATTATACCCATTGCGTTGGATACTATACCTACAATGCCGCCGTCTGCGAGTGATATCGAGCGTGCTGAACGCTCTCTAAAGCGTAGCATTGTAAAAAGAGACTGCACCGTTGGACAGTTTAGAACACTCATGCATTTAAGTGAGAATATTGAATCGAATTCCGATCAAAAGACGCTTTTTCGGGTCCGACTTCGTGACCTCGACAGCCTATTAGCCAATTTCCATGCCGATCAGGACGATATTCTTGATCAATTAATTATCCTATCGCGCGAGGAAGAATTTGTCAAGTCACATGCGCCTATTGAAGCAATTATATTGGACAGTTTTTATAAGGTGCAAGCTGTTGCTGCCGACCATCACTTAGATGCTGATCGAAGTGTTCAAAATATTTCGTCACGCGGGACACGTAGCAATGTTCAATTACCAAAAATTCTATTGCCACAATTTAATGGTGATCTTCAGCAATGGTGTTCTTACCGTGACACGTTTACGTCTTTAGTTCATAACACCGATGAATTATCTGACATAGAAAAATTTCATTATCTATTATCATCTTTATCAGGTCACGCATTACCTGTTGTACGTTCGATACCCTTCACGGAGGTCAATTATATTGTTGCGTGGGAGGCATTGCATACTCGTTTTGACAACAAACACAAGTCGCTATGTGAATATGAATTGTGTACCGTGACATACGGGGTGTCAGTATCGCCATACCAGGCTATTCGCGTGTTACATCAACTTGAGGTAGACAATGGACAACAATATCCCGCCGCAAAAAATATATTGTCTACTAAAACCTATGTCGATGATGTTATCACTGGCGCCGAGTCTATTTCAGAATTAGTCCTTGTTCAATCGCAACTTAAAAAATTATTAGCTCACGGTGGATTTGTGTTAAAAAAGTGGGCAAGTAATTGTGCGGAAGTTTTAAGATCCATTCCAGTTGAGGATCGAACAATCACATTGTCATTCGATCCCAAAGAGGAGTCATCAATAAAAATATTAGGTCTTCATTGGGAACCCACGGCGGATGTATTTAGCTACCATACTACTGCATCAACAAATACGTACACTAAACGGTCAATATTGTCAACTATAGCAAAACTGTACGACCCGGTCGGTGCGCTCGCACCCATAACATTCTGGGCCAAGTGCTTTATGCAACAGTTATGGCAGCTTGGGTTACAGTGGGACGACCCATTACCGTGTGACCTCGTTGATAGTTGGCGAATGTTCTCGGACGAACTCCCGTTGGTAGAAAAAATAAAAATACCACGCTATCTTCCAATAAGTGATCTTTCTTCCGTCCAATTACTCGGGTTTTCAGATGCCTCAGAAAAAGGGTACGCAGCTGTAATTTATTTACGCATTGTCCATAATGATAATCGTATTTCTGTTCATTTTCTGACGGCCAAATCAAAGGTTGCCCCCGTGAAAACGGGTAAATGTGACAGTGCGATAAGTATTCCACGACTGGAGTTATGCGGGGCACTTTTGCTAGCTCAAACGATGCATCGCGTCAGTCCCATATTTATGCAACTACCAAATGTAACAAAACACGCATGGACAGATTCTACCGTGGTCCTGTCGTGGTTGACTACTACGCCAACCACATTCAAAATTTTTGTATCTAATCGATTGGCAAAAATCGCTGACCTATTACCAAGTTGCCGTTGGCACTATGTTTCATCGGGGCAAAATCCAGCGGATTGCGTTTCGCGTGGACTACTTCCGTCACAAGCAGTTTCGATGTCGTTATATTGGAACGGTCCAATATTTCTACAATCAGGTGAAAACACGTGGCCAATCGATACCTACGTAAAGTTGTCACCGTCATCATTGCCTGAAGTAAAAAATATAGATGCAGAAATATCGGTGTTAACAACCTTATCTACACTCACAGACGACTGGGTTTCCCGATTTTCATCATTAGTCCGATTACAAAAAACAATCTCTTATGTCCGGCGGTTCATATGGTTGCGTTTAAAGAGGCTGCCAACGCGTACAGGGACAATAACAAAGAATGAACTTGATGAATCGTTAACGTGCGCTATTCGCTCAACACAAACTATTTATTTTAAGGGTTTAGTTAAACTTATGCAGTCGAAAAATAAACCTATTGTGCCTAGATCCATTGCCCAATTGGTACCCTTCGTCGATACCGAGGGAGTCATTCGAGTGGGTGGTAGGTTGCGGAATGCCGAAATTAACGTCCATCAACAATACCCAGTATTATTGCCGAAGAAATGCGCGTTAACTGATATTTTAATTCGGCATTTTCATCTCACGTATCTTCACGCGGGTCCGCAATTAGTGTCGTCACTGATTGCTCAAAAGTATTGGATTTTATCCAGCCGATCCGCTATACGCTATATTATATTCAAATGCGTCGTGTGTGCTCGACATCGAGCCACCGCGCCACAACCAATTATGGCCGAGTTACCGTCGTTTCGTGTTCGCCCGTGCCGTCCGTTCAGTAACGTCGGTGTCGATTTCGCTGGTCCATTCCAAGTAAAAGAATCTCGTCGTAAAAATGCTAAATCGGTAAAATGTTATCTTGCGGTATTTGTATGTACCGTTATTAAATCCGTACACCTAGAAATTGTATCCGATCTATCTACAGATGCTTTTATGGCTTCTTTCAATCGATTCATTTCTCGTCGGGGTATTCCA
Organism: Nasonovia ribisnigri; assembly: GCA_027563435.1. Lineage (NCBI taxonomy): Eukaryota > Metazoa > Arthropoda > Insecta > Hemiptera > Aphididae > Nasonovia > Nasonovia ribisnigri. The sequence continues at coordinate 433,240 of JANEHU010004313.1, read as the reverse complement.
TCGAATATTTATTCGGATTGCGGGACCAATTTTCAAGGCGCCAACCGACAACTACACGAAATATTAACGACCACAGCCAGTCGACAAACTACACTGTTGCCGTGTAAATGGCACTTCAACCCGCCCGCTGCTCCTCACTTTGGTGGTATTTGGGAGGCGGCAGTCAAATCTGCTAAATACCACTTAAAGCGGGTTATCGGTATCCAAACGTTTACATTCGAAGAAATGTCTACACTATCCACGCAAATCGAGGCCATTCTTAATTCCAGACCTCTGACCGTTTTATCGTCCGACCCAAATGATTTACGCCCACTGACACCGGGCGATTTTCTAATAGGACAACCGTTAGTAGCGTTACCATCCCGCGATTCTACATCAATACCGACAAATCGATTAACTCGGTGGGAATTGATCCGGCAATGCGCCCAATCATTTTGGAATCGGTGGTCATTGGAATATTTATCTTCACTGCAGCGACGTACAAAATGGACGCGACAACAACCAAATGTTATAGTTGGGGACATTGTAATAATAAATATACCTCATAAGGCACCAACGTATTGGCCTTTGGGACGTGTAAAAGAAGTTCATCCCGGTACCGACGGCATAGTCCGAGTGGCCACAATCCAAACAGCGGATGGAATAGTCAAGCGTCCAGTAGTCAAATTAGCCGTATTACCCGTCTCTGACGATCCTTCCTGTTAATCTTTATAGTAACCAATAGTAAAAAATAAAAAAAAAGAATAATACTTGCTCGCTAGGTACCAGCAACTATCATACCATGTGTTGCTTAACGAGTGGCGTATAGTAATAGTCAATGAATTGTAATTTTGTATGTAAATTATGTAAGCCATGTTTAGTTAAGTATGAATAATTTAATGTTATATATTTGTTATTTTACAAAATTGCATTTTGACACCAGCTGCATGTACCAATAATACTATGTATGACTGGGACCGCCAAATCTACGCTCAACTGTCAGCCATCGTCACTACCGTCATCAGCGCAAACTGGAAGACACACCACGTCTTCCAAGGGGGAGTTATGTTGCATAAATACACCATAGTGAGTCGGCCCAGTCATGTGTATAAAAACGATATATTTGGTGGGGTTGTTATCCGCCTAGCACAAAGGTCAACACCGGGCTGTACGGCGAGCAATTATAAATACGACAACGACAGTGTGTATACGATGCCCGAAGTTGTTGCGTATGCTACTAAGTCGTGGTCGCTGCGTAACAACATTTTCGCCATCTAACGGCAGTGCGTATTCCGCCTTTTGTGTGGTTTTCACTATACCGCCATATTCCGCCCTTTTGTGTGGTGTTCCTCTGCTTCGCATTATTACGTCGGTTAGTGCGCGCGGTTTCGCCGTCCTAAATCCAACCGTTAAGTCGGTGTGTTTTCGCCGTCTTAAATCTCATACCTTCAACATCTTCAACATTGTCCTCATCACGCGGGTCATTGTCCGTTGTCATCAGCTCAACTCTCCAGGTCCCGGTCATACCATAGTATGTGCATTATCATGGTGTCGTGAGTTTTTTTGTGTATATTTTTAATTTTGTATACTTATTTAAATTCTATGTGAAATATTAAGCTCGTGATAGTAACACATTGGTTGATTATTTTTACCTGCCTAATCCCCTTATTCACTACGGAACCCGCACAGCGTGTCCAATCTCCCGATTATTTCTAAGGGACTGGTACGTGTTACACCTACGTTGACGATATTTGTACCGGAGCGGACACAATCCCCGAATTGTTAAAACTACAGTCCGATTTAATTTTCGTATTAAATAAATCCGGACTAGAATTAAAGAAATGGGCATCAAACACCCCGTCTGTGTTAGGGGCCGTGCCGGCCGAAGATCGGGTGATGGGTCCGTTACCGTTTGAGACCGTCGAGGGGTACGGGACCAAAGTGTTGGGGCTAGAATGGCACCCCGACGGTGACTATTTTTGTTGCGCTTTAAGTCTTATACCGTCTCCTGTATTTTCAAAACGTGGCATTCTTTCGTTGGTGGCCCGTATTTTTGACCCGCTGGGCGTATTTGGTCCTTCCGTGTTTTTGGCAAAATTGATCATGCAACGTACATGGGTCTCCGGGCTAGGGTGGGATGACCCCCTTCCAAACGAAATCGCTAACGAATGGCGGGCGTTTGTGACTGATCTGCCTTCTTTATTACAAATTCGTATTCCACGACATATTAATTCGTACCAGGGCGCGCCGTGTTATCTACTCGGTTTTTGTGACGCGTCACAACGCGGGTACGCGGCAGTAGTTTACGTCCGCATGGCCGATGTCAAAGCCGGTCCGTCAGTGTTTCTTATCGGTACTAAAACCAAACTGGCGCCGACAAAACCGACCACTATACCGCGCCTTGAATTAAATGCCGCCCTATTATTAGCTCGTTGGCTAGGCCGTCTTCGTGATATTTTATCACCACAGCTTAATATAATTGGTGTCCGGGCATGGTCCGATTCGATGATTGTACTTTCGTGGTTAAAGGTCCCTCACGAATCGTTTAAAATTTACGTATCTAATCGCGTACACCAGATTCGCACAGTGTTGCCAGATTGCACCTGGTTATACGTGGAATCAGTCAGTAATCCCGCCGATTGCGCGTCACGCGGCATCATGCCAAACGTGTTATCACAATTCGAGCTGTATTGGCATGGTCCGCAGATAACACGCGGCAACCCGTCGGAATGGGACGATGCTCCCCCTACACTCCCCCTACATGACTTGCCCGAAACTCATCATGTTTCCTTCGCAGTACGTAATGACGAGATAATGTGCGAATGGTTCGATCGCTTCTCCGATTACGATCGCATGTTGCGCGTCGTGGCATATATGCGTAGATTTGTATGCGCGTGCCGCCGCAAGGTCGCACACAGGCGGAGTAATGGCGATCGTTCGTTATCACAGAGTCCTGAATCCATCGATTCCGCGTTTTTGAGCAAAGCGGAACTAGATCGCGTGGCCCAAGTATTAGCGTCCAATTCGCAACGGGTATATTTTTCCGTGTTATTGCGTGAATTGTCAGCCGGGAGTCGCATTTCGTCCCGACCTTTAGCTCGTCTATCTCCATTCGTTGACCCGGTAGGTGTATTACGTGTAGGTGGTCGCCTTCGACATTCCACATTAAATTACGACTGTAAACATCCTATTTTGCTACATAAAAGGTCACATTTTTCCCTATTGCTATGTCGTCGGTGGCACCGGGCAACGTGTCATGCCGGCCCGCGTGTTCTGGCCACACTTATTTCGCGACAGTTTTGGGTGGTGTCATTACGATCCGTGTTACATAGTGTAATTTCAACATGTGCCGTATGTGTACGGCACGACGCGAAACCATTACAGCCGTACATGGCTGACCTGCCTGACACTCGTGTACAACAGCGACGACCGTTCGAGCGCATAGGTATCGACTATGCCGGCCCTCTACAAATGCGCGAATTAAGTCTCCGTAAATCGCGCGTATTTAAAATTTATGTCGCAGTCTTCGTCTGTTTTTGTACCAAGGCGGTTCACCTTGAAGTAGTTACGGACTTATCTACCGACGCATTCCTGGCGGCCTTTGATCGCTTCATTGCTCGCCGTGGATTACCGACCGATGTCTTTTCCGATTGTGGTACAAATTTTGTCGGGGCAGATCGGCAACTGCGCACATTAATAGAGAGTCCTGAGGGACAAGCGACAATTGCCAATACGCGCGCCGCCTGTGTCTGGCATTTCAATCCGCCCAGCGCCCCGCATTTTGGGGGATTATGGGAGGCAGCTGTCCGGTCGACAAAACGCCTTTTAGTGCGCGTCATTGGGACACACATCTTTACCTATGAAGAGTTTTCAACAGTTTTAGCTCGCGTTGAGGCCATTCTTAATTCTCGCCCACTCACGCCCGCGTCGTCAGATCCACATGATCTCGACTGTTTAACTCCCGGGCACTTTTTAATAGGTCAACCGCTTCTGGCTATTCCACCAAGGTCCAGTCCAGAGTCATCCCTTAAACTAACCAACCGGTGGAAGTTGATGGACCAATGCCATCAGGCCTTCTGGCGGCGATGGTCGGCCGAATATCTTACGACTTTGCAGGAAAGGTCAAAGTGGACGGAGGGTACCCCCAATCTAAAGGTGGACGACATGGTGATAGTGGTAGATAACCAAAGCCCCCCCCCTCCTGTGGCGTCTTGGTCGGGTGTTAGAATTGTTGCCAGGGAATGACGGTCACGTTCGAGTTGTTCGCGTAATGACACGTTCGGGTATAGTAACGCGTCCGGTGGTGAAACTCGTCCTGCTACCCATCAATTAAAAAAAAAAAAAATTTTTTTTTTTTCCATAGTAACAATATTATAAGTACGTCCTTTTTTATCCCGTCACGTCCTTGAATTTTTTCTATGGTCCACCGTCTCGTTGACACACTGTGCTTTTCGGCATCACGCGCTCGGCACATCGTTCTGAGCCGTCGTTTAATTTTGTTTACATATAATATACCTGTATACATGTGCGTATTGCACAAAACTTATTGTCTAATAATATGTGCTGTCCGACCAGCGGGGTGTCATAGATGGGTGGATTAACCAAATATATTATATATTTTGTTTATTTATGTATTTTTTTATTTTTTTTTGAACCATATGTTCATATTTGTATTTATGTATCTTTTATTTGAACCATATGTTCGTATACGTGTATGCTTTTATATAATGTTGTAGGTGCACCTATACTTTGTATTATTAAAAAAAAAAAATGTAAACCCCTGACACTGACATCCGCAATCACCTGTTCATCTTCATGGGCGCCCGTTTCCAGTTCTCCACGTAATCATGTGAGATGATGCTCACGGGGGGGAGGATGTTCGAACTTGGACCCGGTCGCACCGCCTCTACAAATCTAAAGGCTGTCGTCGCTATGTGGCGGGGGGCAGATAAGTCGCAACCCGGTGACGTCTCCCCTCCCTGTCATCCAGACCGACGCTTTTGTCGTCATAAAGTTGTGCCGCCATCCGACGGGCTCTCTCTCTTCTCTCGGCGGTTGAATGGTGCGTATGTCCGCGAACGTTCCCGCCACCCTGATGTACATCAAATGCCCATTCGGCTTGACGTGTGGTTGCTGTAATTATTATTAACCGTGCTGAATCATTCACGGCCCGGGTCAGCTGACAGTCACATCTGAGGAAGTTGGACAGTTGGAGTGTTGCGTCCACTCCGTACATCGTCTGCCGTCGCTGTTTTCGGCAAAGTCCCCTGTCGGTCAACGTCGCTGGATACAGGTCGATATTAATAATTTTATAATATTATATAATCGGACAGTCGGTCAGTGGGTCAGCCACGCTATTGTTAGTGTGTGTTGGTATTATTATTATTGTTATATTACATATTTAAGTAATTATTTTTTTTATATTTTATGCCGTTTATGGTTTCTTTTGCCACATTATTATTATAATTATTTTGTTTGTCATTTATTACACAAACCCTCTTTTGGGATTTATTATTTATTATATATATCTATACAAGTTGTCTTATATTTACCTACACCCCCCCTATCTACAACACAACGCGAGTCGGTGCAGCAAACTGCAAAAAAAAACGTAAGTGCTGCTTTGGCGAACATTTATAGTTATTATACCTATAGGCTATAGACTATAACCTACTGATATAAAAATAAAATATAATCTCAGAAGGTATTTCCCTGTCACAGAGTTACAGAGTGGAGATAAATTTAAAAAAAAAGTAAACTGGTTAATAGTATACAATTACGTGGTAAAAGTGATCTAAATTGTTGAGTATCTATTATTTTTTGTAATAACTTTGGCTATATTGGAGAATATTTAATTAATTGTACAATAAATTTTAATAATAATTTAAGAATAATATAGTATATTATTATTATATTTAACATAGATTATAGGTGATACTATCATATTATGTGATAACATTGATAAGAAAAAAATGATAACACTTTGGTGCCGTAATCGACTGTATTTATAACGACCCTTAACTTTACAAGATAAATGTAAAAGCATGTTTAATTTTGAATAATTTGATTCTCTATTTCTAATTATCCTATTATAATTTTCCGTATTATAGTGATAAGATAATATATTGATAACAGCCCAATATGAATACACGATAGTGGAGAATAAATTACGCACATGCGCAATATGCATAAGGTGCATTCCTGTGTTTAGACCATAGAGTAATATAGAGGGGCCGTTTCTCTCATAGACATAATAATATATGGACTGCGCTCAGAGAGAGAAAACCGGGACGCGAAATTTTAAAACATGTCACGGCGCATTTAACATCCGACAATCTTATCAGTTATCACTTATAAGATAAATGATAACAAGTTAACATTGATAACAAATTTGAATTTTGTATATTACCTGGCCAATTCAATATTGTTGACTATAATTATTATAATTTCAAAGAATGGGAGGTTTAAATTCTAAGGTACCTGTCTAAACATAATTAATATGTATAATATTTATTTATAATTTTTTTTTGAGGACATTTAAATTTTACATGTTTAACATTTTTTTTGTTTGTTACAACTAATATTAGTACTTTTTTTTCTTTAATATTTATAATATCTATGTATTGTATTTAAGTGTGAATTTTAGTCATAATATGTATATTGATGTAGGGACTACACTCTCAACAACATTCTCACATCTCACCTTCAACATTATGTTTTCTAACCACATTCAAGTATAGCATATTTAATGTTTTGATAAAACAAAAGTGTAAGACATACATGTGCAATAAATTATTTGTTTAATATAATTAGGTATAGGCAATAGCTCAATCAACAATGTATTAACACATTACCTATATTATTATACTAATTTTTTACATTATTTTATACAATTATTTTTTTTATATTATTGTATTGATTTTTTCATATTATATTAAGTTTTTGACATATTATATTATTAAACGACTAAAATAATGTATAACTTTTTGTAATTGTGTTTTATTATTTATTTATATTTATTGCTTGAATAACTATTTTCTTTTGATAGATTAACAATTTTAGATTTTAAGCAGAACGATGAATGTATTGACTTTACAATGAAATTATGTTAAAATTATGTTGTATGTAAGTGATAACTGATAAGATTGTCGGATGTTAAATGCGCCGTGACATGTTTTAAAATTTCGCAACCGGGACCGCTGTAAACCGAGAGAGATAGCGATTGTTGGGGGCAAGCATGGAAGAAACTATAGAGTATTTTTATTTACACCATGAAATAATCATTATCTAGTTTCTGTTATCACCAAAACAACAATATCAATATTAATAATAAAAAGTAAAAACTGCGTGAAAATCAAAATAATATATTATTATGTCTTAGACATAATGTGTTGTAATGACTATGATGGAAATCAAGTAATAAAACTATTAAGCAATAAGCAAGTATATATCGGAGAAGTGCATAATAAAAGTAATATGAATAACATATAATTGTATTAATAAGTTTTTCTCTTATAAATTGTACAGCAAAATACCAAATACCTATGTGACAAATTTACGTATATTTTGTAAAACAAAGTACAAATAAAGAATAAAAAAATACAAATTTATATACAATAAATAATGATTGAAATATCATTAAAATAATTAATATGTGTAATGCAATATAGGACATGGGTTACATTGTTAATAGTATTTTAACTGTAAGTAAATTATTTGATATCTTTATAATAATTTGAAAACAAACAGCAACTTTCCCTTTTAAAAATACAAGTATAATAATAATATATAAATACTAGCTGACCCCGTGCACCTCGTTGCCCATTAAAAATACCTACTCTATATGTATTTTAGTGATTTTATTAATCTCTAAACCTTTTTTAACCTAAATTTGTTAAAAAATTAAAAAAGCAAAAAAGCATTTTTAATGGTTCTTTAATGGTTTATGCTTGCCATCTACATAAGTGCATTGTGATACACAATATTTTTCGTATAACCATCTGGTGCGTACACATATAAATCATTCGGGCTCCCGACGCGGGAGCAGGCAACATACAGCTGTCCATGGGAGAAGCATGGATTTACCAAATTTAGGCCACACACTTGTAGTGATTGGCCTTGAGCCTTGTTGATGGTCATGGCAAAAGCGATTCGCACCGGAAACTGCAAACGTTTGAATGCGAAGGGCAAATCTGTAGGAACCATTGGGATTCGTGGCAACATTACATATTCGCCCTTAAACTTTCCGTTTAAAATTGTAGCTTCGATAATGTTGTTCATCAATTTCGTTATCATTTTCGTGTTCCCCATGAAATATATTTGTAGATATTTAGGTTCCATATCTGGCAGGGGTAATAATGATCCAGCTCGATGATAGATTTGACCTTGCACCTTGAATGTTGGCATGTAATTATCCCTCACGACATTCGTTGCCCCAAATGAAGTCATTTGGAAACACGAATTGTAACGACGGATATTTGTTAAAAAATGTTTCGAAATGCTCGTATCGCCTGCCACCAACGTTGATAATGGTTCGGGTGGTGCATGCAAGGCTGGCAAATTTACCTTACCCCGAGCACAGCACATTCCTGGTGCTTCATTCTTAAACTTAAATGCTCTACAATAAATGCAGAGTACATCCATTATTCCGATGGCCACGCTTGAGTGTGTGCTGTAATTAATATCGGCATCATAGTGTAGTGCACAAAGGTTCAATTCGGTGGTTCGTCTGGATCGAGCACCCATTACTCGCATGGTCCCCAATCTTGCATCTCGGTGCTCATCTGTCTCGGATGAGCGGGCCCGGGACTGCCGTTCTCGGTTGGTCCTCAATCTGGTATCTCTTTGCTCGTCAGTCTCCGATGAGCGGGCCCGGGACTGCCGTTCTCGGTTGGTCCTCAATCTGGCTTCTCTTTGCTCGTCAGTCTCCGATGAGCGGGCCCGGGACTGCCGTTCTCGGTTGGTCCTCAATCTGGTATCTCTTTGCCCGTCTGTTTCCGCGGCTCGTGTTTCCCGCTTCTTGAGTGCTTGAACTGCGGGACTATTTATCGATCGTTTGTTGTTGGGCATAAAAAATTAACTTTTAATAGTTGCAATTCTTATAATAGTTGCAATTGAATTCAGTTATATTGAAATAAATAATAATAATTATTATGAAATCTTGGTAACCTTAGTAACCTTGGTAACCATGGTAATATGGACACACACACACACACACATACATTCATTTTTATATATATAGATAGATAGATAGATAGAAGATTAAATAATAATAGTATATAATAATAATGTTTTTAAAATTACTGGTTTTTAAAATATACAGTTTTTGTTAAAAAAGATCTTATTCTTTCTTTGGGTTCACTTATAGTTTTGTTAAAATGATGTAATCTCACTGTAAAATATGTTTTTAAAGTTAGGTGATTTATTTGCAGCAGGTGATTATTGAGTGGTGATTGATTTAATATATGATCTGATAAACTTTTAAACATATTATTAATTTGTATTTTTGATGTTGCTTTTATAATAAGATAATTAATAGGGTTATTTTTAATGGTTGATAGTTGATGTTGATGTGTTTTAAAAACTTGTTCAGCTGCTTTGCATAAAACTATTATGTTATACGACGGTTTCATTAATCCACCTCTATTCTTCACTTGTATTAGTTCTAACCCAACTTCTACATGTTTTTCAATCATTGCCATTACACAAATTGAACAAGACATTTTCTTAATAATTTTCCTCACCACAAATCCAGATATATATTCTATTACATCATTAACATATTTAATTTCATTAGGATTTAAAAGAAACATTTCATCATCTGTAATTAGATTTTGTTCTGAGTGTTCTGACACTTCTTCTTCTATACATAAAAGATCTAAGTAATTAGTTGTTTGAATTTTTTTAGATGAAGTTACAAATAATATAGAAGTTAAATCTTGAGGTTCACAGTTTGCAAAGGAAGATAATTTAATTTCATTGTGTATAATAAGACGCTTATATGCAGCTTCAAATTGCGATGCTGTGGGGTTGTTATTAAACCCACCCTTTGCCCTTATTGCGGAAAAAAACATCTCAAGATGATCCTGTGAAATTTTGTAAGATAAAAAAAAGTCAAGGATTCCATCTTTAATAACATCGTCAAAGAAATTTTCAATACTTGTTAGACAAATAATTAAGCCAATAAACCCAGTTTTTCTATTAGAAGTAATTAATGATTGAAACGTATTTGGGGAATTTTTTTCAGTCACTTTTAAATTTTTTATGTATGTAATTGACTTCTTAATAAAATTGTTTATATGATTTTCACTATTTGGCCACAAAGGTTTTTTGAATTCGGATTTACTTAAAAAATTTCTGGAATTTAAAACATCAAAAATATTGTTGATATTTTTGCAAAATGTTGATGTAGGCTCAACGTCTTTAAACTCATCTAACTTCAAAATATTACAACAATAATCAAATGCATCGGCAACGCTGGAGCTAAATGTTTGTGCCGCTAGTTTTACTTTCATTTTCTCTTTTTGGTAATGAATGTGACGAGTACGAATTTTAGTTCCTGCATGGACACCAGTTTTTTCTTGTAAATCAACAAGCTTTACAAAATAATCCCACTTGATCGGATATTTATTTTCATCATAGAGTACTTTCCAATCACCTAAGGTATTCCGGCATAGTTTTATCATATGGGCTGGGTCAACAAATATATGGACATTTTCTTTCGTTTCAGGATGTTTGAAATATGGTTTAAGATCAGGGAATGAAAGTTTGGCACCTAAGTTTGTGGCCATGGACATAGTAGCTGCTGTACCATCAAAAGTCAGTGTTTTTACACAAGTTCCAGTATCATGAACAAATGATAAAACTGTACATACTAAATTTGCTTTCTCCTGCGAGTTTAAACCGTTGACTAAAAAGTACGCTACTGGAATTTTCCAATTGGAATTTAAAGCTACCAACATGAAAACTAACGCTTCTTTGGCCCTAGGTAATCCATCATAATCCAGTTTACCAGCTCCGTAATTAATGAATCCTTGTTGCCTTTCACCATTGTAATGTATTTGATCGTTTATATAAACTTCATCCATTATCAAACCACATATTAATTTTTTATTTTTTGTTTCCATTTCTTTACATTTAATTTTTAAAACATTTAATGATTCAGATGTGAATCCAGGAGTGCCATCTACAGTAGAGTACCAATTTCTTAAAGTGCTTGGATGAGGAAGGTTTTTATTAAAAGCATCACGTACATAATTGTATGCAGCTGGGGAATAAAAATGTAAAGTGAGTGCAAATTTTAGAATTTCAGGAGTTATTATTTTACAAGTGGCAATTTTTAATTGTTTCATAATAATATCACTTTCAAAACTTGGCAAAGACTCCTGTAATTTAATTAATTTAACTACTATAAATATATTTAACAATAAAACACAACACATAAAATCTAGTACCTACAAACATGCACCACAAAAGAAATTAAGCAACTTTAAAATACTAATATTTATTATTTTAATTTAACATAATTAAATCTATACAAAATATATTTAGCATAGAGCCTGGTGGGGCAAAGTGGTTGACCGCAGCATTGATGAAGTATATTATAATAATGTATATTTAATCAATGATCGCAGTCACTAATATGTGCTGTAGTCAAACACCATCTTGTATTTCTGGCTCACGGATAAGTGACCATCTGGGTTCTTGGTTTATATAAACGCAGGTTGTTCCTCAACCAACCAAAAAAAAAAAATTTAATATTATTTTTAACATGCACCACAAGACAGTATAAAAGATCATATTAAAAAATAATCTAACCTTAAGTACAGAAAAACAATTATCTGAGATCAGTCTTTTTTCATCTTTTAAATGAGTAATCAAGTTATTCATTGTTTTTATTTTATGTTCAAGTCTATAATTTTCTTTTCTTAATGATTTAATTTTTTTTATATGTTTTTCATGTTAATTTTTAGTAGCAATCCAATATTTCAGCCTACTATTTGGACTATCTATCTCAGCAATGTCTTTGAAATCACCCACAAAACATTTGCGTTTCCTAAAAACATGTAAAATATACATATATATTGTATAATATCATCATATTAGTACATTTTTAAATTAAATAATAAAACATATTAAAAAATACACATATACCTATTTTTTGTGGATATAGGGGTGTTAATAATATTGGAGCTTATTTTTGTGCAGGTTGGTGTATTACTAAGATTAGGTAATGTTTCTGTATTTTTTGATTCAGTTAGACTGATTTTTACTGGTAAATTACCTTAAATTAATAAAACTAATTAGGTGCACATTTTGAAAAATAGTAATGAAAAATTAGTTTAAATAGGTACAAACATTTAGCACTTAAATCATTGGTAGATAGTGAACTACTAATTTCTTCAGTACAATTATCATCAAATACTTCAATAATATCCATATTTTCAACAGGAAACAAATTTTTATTAACATCTGTAATTAGATAATATTAATATAAAAATATATTATATTATTATTATTTTAATTATATTAAAATAAAAAGAAGAATACTCACTTTTCTTGAATAAACTTGGTATAGAAGTTTTCTTCAATATTGGATTGCCATGTATTCCACCTATATAATATGCTGATTCAATAAAATGCTTGCTACAAATAACACTATATTTCGTTGGTTGAAAATCAGGATTATGTTGTTTAATCCGATGAATCCATTGTTCACCAAGACTTCCTTTAGGTATGCTAAATATTTAAGTATATTACAAGGTTAGGTTATTATCCAAAAGGAAGAATGAATTTTAACTAGGTACTTACCTATGCATTTTAATACCGAGTTCTTTTATTGTTGTTTTACAGTTTTTAACAGAACAAGTTTTCATAATTATTTTTAAAGTAAAATAACACTATAATATATATTATAAATTTTATAATTACACAATATATCGCTTGTTATATGCGGATTATACGTCTATCGCGTAGATATGTGGATATTGTCAATAATATAAAGACATAGAGTGACTATTATAATTCATAACTATTAAGGCAAGTATTAGCAAATATTTACTATAATAAATACATATATATATATATAAATATACTATATTATTTATTATTTACTATTATTATACATTTATACATCTATTAATAACATAGACATTAGATGATTAATAATAAATATATTCATGGTGTATAAAATATAGACGTATTACTTCCATGACTGCCCCCAACTATCGCCATCTCTCTCAAACAATTTCGACGACCAGATATGATAGACTGGTGGTGAGGAAAGCGCAGTCCATATATTATTATGTCTATGTTTTTCTTATACAATGATATTATATCATTGAATTCAAATTTAATACCATCCATTATAGTACAGTGATCTACTTGTAGCCTACTGTACAGCGGAGCGACATCCACTTGACCCCCTTTTTTTAGTTTTTTTTTCTATAAATGTCAATAAAATTTTATTTGTTGGGTAAAAATCTTGAAAATTTAATAGTAGGCTTCTAATATATAGTTTCAAAGGCAGATGAAAAATATTAAAAATCTGTAGTTACAATTTTTTTTTATAGGTAATCAAAGTTCAAATTTTTACAAAATACGTAAAAATGACGAAGATGTGCAATTTATTTTGAGTTAGAAACTCATAAAAATTTTTCTTTTTAAATCTAAGGTTTGAAAATGTGATACAAGAATCTTTATAAGTTTGCCTAATTTTATCAATGAAAAAATGTTTATAAGCAAGTCAACATAAATTTTTATGAGCATTTTAAGTTCAAATTTGTACAAGATTAGATATTCACTCGATTTCTCATGTAGTGATTTTCTTATTTTGTTGCAATTCAAAAACAAATAAATGTAGATGCATGACAATTTCACTGAATGTTTATATAAGCATTTTCTATACACCATCTACTTTTTAATATATTTTGACTGTTTTTCAGCTTTTTACGAACGATTTCAATTTTCAAATTTTTTAGGTTTTTTTTCTATTAATATCAATAAAAGTGTATTTGTTGGGCCAAAAATAATGAAAATTTAATACAAGGCTCCTGATATATTGTTACAATAGCAGTTGAAAAATATTAAAAATACATAGGCACACATTTTTTTTATAAACATTTAAAGTTCGAATTTTGACAAAATTCATCAAAATCTCGAAAATTATCTATCATTGTAATTAAACAATTATAAAATGGTCAGTTTTTATAACTAAGGATTGAAAATTTAAAATAAAGATTGTAATAAATAGTAGATACTGTAAACAAAAAATCTAAAAAATATATAAACACAGTTATTTTTTTCAGACATTTTAAGTTTAAATTTGGACGAAATTACATATTAAAATCAATTTTAATGAGTAAAAGTATATATTATAATATTTTTCTAGTATCACTGATAATTTAAGGTTAATAATTAAATAATATGAATAATATTAATTCAACTTAGCAGCTACCGTAAAATAACAATATCAATATAATTTAAAATATCCTAGACTGACATACCGTCTCCGCTCAGAATCGTTTTTCGTATACAATGATATTATATCATTGAATTCAAATTTAATACCATCCATTATAGTACAGTGATCTACTTGTAGCCTACTGTACAGCGGAGCGACATCCACTTGACCCCCCTTTTTTAAGTTGCATCCCTAATGCTTCTTTCCATAATATTTTAATCTCTGCATTTTTGGGGACTCTAAAAAGAGATTTCGTAGCCTCGTGAGGCTCGTGTATACAACAATAACTTGGCATTTTTTAATTAATATAAAAAGAAGTATGACAATTTTATTATTATTCACAATAACCAAAACTGTTATAATATCATGGTTGATGGAATTGGCGCGAATTAACATATCCTTTATCTATTTTTATGTGTTTGGCCATTGCTATAATATTCTGTAGTATGTTCACAGTCTCACAGAATAGAATTCTATTTATTTTCTATTCTAGTATTCTGTGGTACTATGGCTAAATAGTAAATAGTAAAATGCCGTTTGGAATTATTGCTTTTGGCGCCAAGATTTAGTGATAGGCCATGTTGGCACCGTAAGCGCTAGTATCCAGTGAGTAAAAACATATATTTGATAAGAAACTTTTCCGCCGTAATGTACAGTGGGATTGTATAGCTCGTTGCTTAACCATTCTATCTTAAACCGTGGTTGGCGAACAGTATTAATCTTGAGCCTTGACGTAGCATTTCTCTGGCTAACGGTAGTATTCCCAAAACTATATCAATACCACTGTTATCGATGAAAATTGCAATTTTTTTGTATGGCTCATTGCATATTTTTTCAACCCAACTATCCAGACTATCAATTAACCAAGGTCTAGCTGTAAATAGTTAATAAAATACAAAATTATTTTAAATAAACCATACCTAAGTTTCTTTAATTATTTTTTTTTTCTTACCAGGTATTCGGTTCCTTGCTTGTTTAAAATCAAATTCACCAGTTTTCATTAGAGCTACAGTTTCTTTAGCACCCCAATCAAAAGTATTCCCTGCTAAGACACCCATGATTATTTCTTTTTGTCTTTCTTCTAGGTCTAAAGAATCTAATTCTTCCAATCGTTCTTGAAAACATGATAGCGCATATTCATTTTCTGTTCGTTTTTGCTGAAATATGTATTATTTGTATAATTGTTAGTCATATTCAAAAAAATAAACTCTTACAATTAAATACGGATCAGGAAAATCAAATTCTTTTAGACATTGATTGATTGTATCAAGAAGACCCCTCACAGTCAAATTACCATAAGCACTAAATAGTATACAAAAATTAAAATTTAAAACAAAAATGTAAAAAAAGAAAAATAACATACAAAGGTTTTATTTTAAGCAATTGCACCCGAGAAATAAACTTTTCCTTGAACAAGGCGGCTCGTTCTTCAGCTGTATCACTAGTTGGTTGACTGGAAATTGCATAGTTCACATAATTTTCTATACTTTCTTCAAAGCAGTTTAACCAATATTCTCTGGAAATAATTTGAAATGATCCTTTATAATATTTAAAAGTTAAAATTGTTACCTACATCTTTGATCTAAGTTAATATTATAGACTTTTTACTAACTAAGATTTATATTAAATAATTAATTATGATAAAAGATAAAATCATTTCTAAAATAACACCAACCTAGCTTCTTTATCCGAGTTTAAGTCAACTGTATCTGGAATGTAACTAGATGGATCTTTGAGCAATGGACAAAATGTTAAAGGGGATTCCCAGCGATCAAGTGATGTTTGATATAGCCATATAGGTGCTTTATAAATATAATTATACCTACTTACATACATACTAAGTTGTATACTTATGGATGATAATATTTAATTCAGGCTTATAGGACATATTTTTGGAAAATTAGTTTGATAATTCCAAAACTAACATTTACAATATTGTTTTAACTGACTTAAAAAACTTTGATAACTGATAAGATTAAGCAAGTAAGTCATATTTACTATTATGCAAATAATGTAAAAACAGAATACTTTGATACTAGGTAAGTGTATAATTAGCTTTGATAATGAATTAACAATTTAATAATAACAAAAAATATAATGCAGTTCACAGAAAAATAAATACACGTATTGGGTAAATTTGGCATAAATAGAAAATTTAAATTTGATTTGAATGTATAACGTACCAATGTCTATTGCAAATTGTTTTGCATTTTTTAAATTCCTGAAAACTTCCAAAGTATCAGGAAGCTTAATACTGTTTGGATTTCCTTTTTCTTCCATTACAGTATTTCCAATTATCTGTGGACATTAAAATTGAGTAAAAGACGTATATTTACAAACAATTTTAAAATATTAATTTTCACCAACCATACGCGATAGTTAGATACTGTTTTATTATTGAATATTATATTGTATAATAAAAAAAAAAATACGGTGGATTGTAGTATACTTTAAAAACGATTAGAACTACAGTTGTACATACCAGTTTGAAATGATGAGCTTGTTATTTTTTTTTTCTCGGGAGTGGTGAACTACAGAACTACAGAGTACGGACTACAACGAATAGCTAATTTATTGCATAATAGGTATCTATTATTATAATAACATTACCATTTACCATCGTCGACTGTCGAGTACGGACTACGAAGTAAGCATGATAGAAATAACTAGGTATGACAGCAACTAACCGATTATGGCAGTTAACAGCGCAGTCATGGAACTAATAACAAAACATTGTTTTTTCCATTGAAATATGACGTCAGCTGCCAGCGAAGATGTTTCAATCACTTTGCGCGGCATTTTTCAAATTTAACACACCCTTTGCAGTGAGCCAGTGACCTACTCAACACTTACTATATTCTATACAGCATTTTTATTTTTGTTTAATTAATATTTGGAAAAAAACTAAATTACAAATTAATATTTACACGTTCACTTATCATTACATAATATGTCATTAATTGTATAATATTTAAGTATGAATATACTATAGGTATGCTTGAAAGTTATTTGTTATTTGTTTTATATAATAATTATTGTTTTGTAATATATAAATTACTATTTGCCTAAAAATTGTCTATTTATTTTATTGACTAAGTCCTTAATAAATTCCAATATGCATATTACTCAGAATGAAGAACCCTATATACTTTAGATGTGTAGCTTAACAATCTTAAATTATTTTAGATTTTGTATTTTGGTAAACATGATTATGTTAAAATTACCTATACTGAAATTAAAATATCTAAAAATAAATAGGCTTAAGAAATATTATTAATATTAATAGTGTATATTACAATAGAAATAAGTGATAGCAACCATGATAGAAATAACATTTTTTTAAAAGTGGTACTGTGGTAGTATACTGTGTAATACTTTTATGGAATAAAAGTTATATTTCATAATACATGTTATATCTACATTATAAAAGTATACGTCTTATACTACGTACAAACGTGTATTATGTCTTGGTGTTCAGTGAAGGGGTGTTCTAGTGGAAGTAAGCGTAAGGAATTTAGAGATGTTGACCGTAGCCACATTCATTTTCATCGCTTCCCACAAGATATACAATATCAAAAAAAATGGCTTGATGCAACTGGTAATCCTAATTTAAAAGTAAAAAATGGTATGTTTTAAAGCAAACTTTTGATATATACTTAAATAAATACTCGAGCACTTGTATTTTCTTTAATAATTTATATGGTTTCTTTAAAGTTAGTTTTTCTTGCAGCTTATATATGTTCTTTACATTTTGATGATGATGCATATTGTAAACCATTAATAGAAACTCTACTGAACTATTCCCCAAGGCATAAGAGAAAATTGAAACTGGATGCTATTCCAACACTTAATTGTCTCCTTTCTAATTCATTAATGAATCTAGAGGATAATTCTGAAAATATTTTAAATCAATCTATTAGGTCAGTAAAAAAGCAGTTTAATTGTGTAAACATATACATTATTTCAAAAAACCATTAGATTTTACAAATTATAATCTGTTATTAAAGCAGTTATGTTACTGACATGGAAACTGGAAAAATTGTTGTATCTCCAGAAGAATGTACAAGAGAAAAACATGTTACAGCACATAATTCGTCTGGTATAGAAACAAATGATCAATATCAAAATGAGATTGACAGGTATTTAACTAATGACACTATTAATAAAACCTTCAGCAAAGTTAATTGAAGCGGCGACAATCTTAGAGACCATATTTAAAGATGTTCATACTTGTAATAGTTTAAATAATTCACCAGGTATTATTTTAATTGTTGTTATTGTAAAACAAATAACTAATGCACTTCACAAAAATCTTTTCTGTAGGTGTAATGAAAACTGTTGCTGACGAACTTGAAAAAAGAATAAAAAACAAAATAAATATTCCATATGAAGTGTTACACTGCTTGGTGAGAACAAGGACGTTTATCAGATTGAATAATCTAAATAACGAATTGTCTAATAAAGTTATTACAACAAAACGAAGCAAAATAAAGAAATTTACCTCGTGACTTTTTTTGTTATTGATTGTTGCAAATTATCAATAATAGTTAAAACACTAAAATATTAAATGTAATCTTATAGCTTCTTATTGACTTCACCACATCTTACCATACACTACAATCTGAATGATTAATTAATAAAATAATTATAATATATAGGTACTGAATTAAAAAACTTCAAAGTTAATAATTTATTAAATAACAACTTAAACATGATAGAATTTAATTTAAAACCCGTAATTTAAACATAGAATTCATGATAGAATTTAAATGTCAACAAAAATGAGTGATAACAATCCTTGGCGGATGACGTAAGCAACATGCGCGCGGTGAAGTTGCTGTCATACCTAGTTATTTCTATCATGGAAGTAAGGATGTCGGGTGACGGGAGTACAACAATCTCCGTACAGATTATAATTTATTGATAATACTATCTTGATTCGTAGTCGTGTGCGTGATAACACAGAACGATGTGATAAACAGGTTGCCGGATGGAGTAAAGTTCGTATGCTTTGCTCACGGCTGTAGGTAGGTTCTATCCACGGATAATATACTAAAATAAAATATACTAAAATACTAAATATACTTTAGTATATTATCCGTGGGTTCTATCTACGGCCGTGGCGTTGCTTTTGCATTGGCCTGTAGCGTTACTTTGACCGTCACAGATCGCGCCACAGTGATATAATTCGTTAAAAAACCCAAGAACACGAACATTTTACACGTCGTGACTCGTGATACATTTGATTTTACGTGAATTTGATCTATTTTTTTGTCCACAAAACGATGGTGTACTTACCTTATTACTCTGCAGTTGTTACGTAAAGTTTTTTTTAGTGATGGGAATAATCGGATGATAAGCACACGAGCAGGCCAAAATCGTTGATTTTGCAAAAACGACGACCTGCGCCCGTGTTGTTTAATAATTATTAAAATGAAACGATTGTTCGTATCATAATATTGCCGTACAAGCTGCAGTTTGTGCCTTTTCGTCTCCTTTGGCCAACACTCTGAAGCCTGTAGTTGCAGCATATTATAGCATTCAAACTTAAAAAATTCAGATATTACAATTATATATAAATCATATTTCATTACCTAGTACTACTTGATATTGTTATGTTGGTGGAAGAATAATTTATTAAACCACGGTTATCGCATTATATCATTATATAAAAATCCCACCCTAACAATAATTCAAAACCGTTTTACTGACTTAGCATTCTCGACGAAAAATTTTAGTCTCTCGGCGTCCACCCCCCCCCCCCCACCATGTCAAGCACTGAGTATAGGAATGTTGTGATATTTTAATGTGTATTTAATACCTACCTATGCTCAATATTCACCTTTAACCTAACTATATTTATCTTTTTAGCATAGCCGCAAATAGGGGGAGGAGCTTAAAGGGTATTAGCACACTCAATTTTAAAACTAGCACCCTCTAATAATTGTTGTGTTTATGTATCAAAACTTCTTCTTACAAAAAAAAAAAAAACAAAAACGGTTTATCAACAGACATCAGGTTATCAGAGTATAATGAATGAAACAATGAACTCGACAATTGTTATTTTGTTCTTGAGTTCAAATCTATTTATAGTCTTTATAGAACAGTATTTATTATTTCCCAATGTTTATCTTCTACTAGACCCGGTCATCGTGGTCGTTTATATTATTATCAGTTATCACGTTCTGCAGCGACTCAACACTAAGACAATTATTATAGTATCTCGAGTATTTAGTATTTACCCCCTTTATTTACTAATATAAACATTCCTGTCCCCACATCTAATTCGGACAAAAACCTTAACTACGATTAACGAATCACTTGTCAATTGGTGTTCACTTATGAGTTCCAAGTTTCCGATCGTTTTCTGCTTTTCGCAAGATAAAGTCATGGCTTAAAGTTTCAATGGGGCAGGACAGACTAACTGATTTGTCAATATTATAGTATTATACATAGAAAAATATTTGACAAAATTAATTAATGTTAATAAATTAATAGACTCATTTGCAGAAAAAGATAAGCGTATAAATCTTGTATAGATTTGTACATGACTCTTGTACCTGTAAATTGTAAAATTATTGACTTTTGTATTCATTTTAATAAAATGTAATAAACTAAGTATTCAATGTAAAATTGTTCTAAAACATTTTTGCTCAAAAAAGTTACAAATGCCTCATAGTTACAATTTAATTAAAATACTCAGAAATATATATAAAAAAAAAAAAAGGGCGGGTAAGTGTATGTCGCTCTGCTGTACAGTAGGTTACAAGTGAGTCACTGTAATGGATTGTGTTAGATTTTAATAATTTAATCCAATGATATAATATCATTGAATAAGAAAAACGATTCTGAGGGAATATCTTACTAAGTCTAAATGTATTTGATGATATTATTGTGAATAAACTAATTAATTTTAGTATTATAGGCATTAGTATTTACTATAGTTGGTTAAATTCATTTTTCTCAAAAAAATTATATTTTAAAATGCCATTGCGTGTATATAAAATATAACAATATATTCTAAAAGTTTCATATACCAACAAATAATATTTTTAAATTATATCAAAATAACTAAAATCATTATTCTTGGTTTAAATATGAAATTTTGTCTAAATTTGAAATTAAAATGTCTGTAAAAAATAAATGTGTTGATATATTTTTTAGATTTTTTGGTTACAGTATGATTTATTTATGAGAATTTTTGTTTTAAATTTTCAACACTTAGTTATAAAAACTGAACATTTTATAATTTTTTAATTACAATGATTTATAATTTTCGAGATTTTGACAAATTTTGTCAAAATTCGAACTTTAAATGCTTATAAAAAAAAATCGTGCCTATGTATTTTTAAAATTTTTCAACTGATGTTGTAACAATATATAAGAAAGCTTGTATTAAATTTTCAGACTTTTTGGCCCACCAAATAAAATTTTATTGACAATTATAAAAAAAAAAACTAAAAAAATTGAAAACTAAAAATGTCTGTAAACAGCTCAAAACAAATCAAAATATTTTCAAAATTGAATGGTGTATAGAAAATGAGAATATAAACATTCAGTGAAATTTTCATGCATCTACAATTATTTGTTTTTGAATTGCAACAAAATAAGAAAATCGCTACATGAGAAATCGAGTGAATATCTAATCTTGTACAAATTTGAACTTAAAATGCTCATAAAAATTTATTATGACTTGCTTTTAAACTTTTTTTTATTGATAAAATTAGGCAAACTTATGAGGAATCTTGTATTACATTTTCAAATCTTAGATTTAAAAAGAAAAATTTTTATGCATTTCTAACTCAAAATAAATTGCACATTTTCGTCATTTTTACGTATTTTGTCAAAATTTGAACTTTGATTACCTATAAAAAAAATTGTGACTACAGATTTTTAATATTTTTCATCTGCCTTTGAAACTATATATTAGAAGCCTACTATTAAATTTTCAAGATTTTTACCCAACAAATAAAATTTTATTGACATTTATAGAAAAAAAAACTAAAAAAATTGGAAACTGAAAATGTCCGTTAACAGCTCAAAATAAGTCAGAATATTTTGAAAATGATATGGTGTGTAGAAAATGCTTATATAAACATTCGGTCAAAATTTCATGTCTCTACGGTCATTTCTTTTAGAGTTATACCAAAAACCAAAATCGATTTTGTCGAAAATTGGTTTTCCGTAAAAATTCCCGTTTTTCCCTATAATTTTTCATTTGTTTTTCCAGGCGCTCATGAAAACTACTGGGAAATTTTGACTTTTGACCCCCCAAAGTACCAACTAGATTCACTTTCCTATCAGAAAAGGTACTATTGAAGAAAATCGAAGCATTTTTTCTGTCCTAAAACGTGATGACAGACACAAAAATAAAAAAAAAAATAAAAAAAAAAATAAAAAAAGTGTATGTCGCTCTGCTGTACAGTAGGTTACAAGTGAGTCACTGTAATGGATTGTGTTAGATTTTTATCCAATGATATAATATCATTGAATAATAAAAACGATTCTGAGCGAAGACGGTCAGTCAGTCTATAATATCTTACTAAGTCTAAATGTATTTGATGATATTATTGTGAATAAAGTAATTCATTTTAGTATTATAAGCATTAGTATTTACTATAGTTGGTTAAATTCATTTTTCTCAAAAAAATTATATTTTAAAATGCCATTGCGTGTATATAAAATATAACAATATATTCTAAAAGTTTCATATACCAACAAATAATATTTTTAAATTATATCAAAACAACTAAAATCATTATTCTTGGTTTAAATATGAAATTTTGTCTAAATTTGAAATTAAAATGTCTGTAAAAAATAAATATGTTGATATATTTTTAGATTTTTTGGTTACAGTATGATTTATTTATGAGAATTTTTGTTTTAAATTTTCAACACTTAGTTATAAAACTGAACATTTTATAATTTTTTAATTACAATGATTTATAATTTTCGAGATTTTGACAAATTTTGTCAAAATTCGAACTTTAAATGCTTATAAAAAAAAATCGTGCCAATGTATTTTTAAATTTTTTCAACTGATGTTGTAACAATATATAAGAAAGCTTGTATTAAATTTTCAGACTTTTTGGCCCACCAAATAACATTTTATTGACAATTATAAAAAAAAAAACTAAAAAAATTGAAAACTAAAAAATGTCTGTAAACAGCTCAAAACAAATCAAAATATTTTCAAAATTGAATGGTGTATAGAAAATGAGAATATAAACATTTGGTGAAATTTTCATGCATCTACAATTATTCGTTTTTGAATTACAACCAAATAAGAAAAAGCTACATGAGAAATCGAGTGAATATCCTATGTTGTAAAATTATGAACTTAAAATGCTCATAAAAATTTATTATGACTTGCTTTTAAACTTTTTTTTATTGATAAAATTAGGCAAACTTATGAGGAATCTTGTATTACATTTTCAAATCTTAGATTTAAAAAGAAAAATTTTTATGAATTTCTAACTCAAAATAAATTGCACATTTTTGTCATTTTACGTATTTTGTAAAAGTTTGAACTTTGATTACCTATAAAAAAAATTGTGACTACAGATTTTTAATATTTTTCATCTACCTTTGAAACTATATATTAGAAGCCTACTATTAAATTTTCAAGATTTTTTACCCAACAAATAATTTATTGACATTTATAGAAAAAATAACTAAAAATATTGGAAACTGAAAATGTCCGTTAACAGCTCAAAATAAGTCAGAATATTTTGAAAATGCTAGGGTGTATAAAAAATGCTTATATAAACATTCAGTCAAAATTTCATGTCTCTACGGTCATTTCTTTAGAGTTATACCAAAAACCAAAATCGATTTTGTCGAAAATTGGTTTTCCGTAAAAATTCCCGTTTTTCCCTTAATTTTTCATTTGTTTTTCAGGCGCTCATGAAAACTACTGGGAAATTTTAACTTTTGACCCCCCAAAGTACCAACTAGATTCACTTTCCTATCAGAAAAGGTACTATTGAAGAAAATCGAAGCATTTTTTGTCCTAAAACGTGATGACAGACACAAAAATAAAAAAAAATAAAAAAAACACACATCATTGTAAAACCAATACATTCATCGCTTCGCTCAGAATCTAAATGTACATGTATAAAATAATGTGGATTATATAAAAAATAGGCATTATTATTTGAAAGATTTTATTCAAATATCATAGGTTTATTATGTATTGCCATTTTTACCATAAGCATGAGAAAAACTTTTGTCTAAAATACGAAATATAAAATTTCTTACCTATTTAAAATGAATGGTCGTAATGTTTTAAATAAAATTTATATCACACTTAATTTGAATTCAGAATGAAATTTGACGATAATCAATCATATCCCATCGGATTAAATTCATTGCCTGATTATAAAAACATCGCTTTTATAGTATAGTCGTAGGCACTTGGTTGAGGGTACTGTTATAATATTATGTTTGAGTTGGATATTTTTTGAATGTGAGTAGAAATAATTATGTACCTGATACATTAATTATATTGTAAAAATAAATAATACTCATTGTCTCCTTTTAATTAATATAATTTTCCCCTATTTTATTTCTCGTTTTTTTTGTAAAGTACTTACAAGGAATTTTCATTTTTGACCTCATGAAACTACCAATTTCATTCAATTTCCTATCAAAAACCACAATAAATGCTAAATCTATTTTTCTTTTATAAAACGTGTACTAGCACACGCACAAAACAATAAAAACACACATCATTGTAAAATTTAAATAATATGTTGTGTGATTATTTGCAGGTTTTTTATTTTGTTTTATGTAAAATTATTTTGTATATACAGATAACATTCCATTAGTTTCGCTTCTACATTATTGATCAATACCTTATATATATTTTTAGAAATTTGCACGTAAATGGGAAATAATTTTCAAATTTAATCACAAAACACATTTATAATATTCACTTACTCGAAAAACGTTAGAGAAATTATTTTTGAATACATATTACTTATTTAAAACCCTACACGGTTAGGTTAGGTCATAAGGCGTATAATATAGCGTAAAACGGAATGTGTGTTGCGCGTTGCAGGATATTATTCTAAAACGCATTCCAAGAAGGTTAGGTTGGAAATAAAATAAATTGCACGATTTTCGCTTGCATTTGCAGGCAGCAAGACAGGGGTAAAATAAATGAGAAACAAATCCATAATACCTACGTAATACGAATTACAGTGACTTCAATCGTAATGCATTTATTAGTTTTGGTTTTACTGAATTGATTTAGGAACCATTAGTTTAGCTAAATTTATAGATAGATAACGTAATGGTGTGAATCACCATTGCAGTATTCATGTTTTATTATAATATACACATATGATCATATAATATATACAAGGTTCCCAGGGCCTTTTTTTCATTAAATTATGATTTTTTTGTATTTTGAAACAAATTTAACAAATTCACTATGCCTATAATTTACAGTATAAAAGGATGGGGGGGGGGGGGGGGGGTTTGTCATTTAAAAAATAGAAATCTGCACAGGAAACTCCTCAAGTTTTACAATAAATATCAATAATTGGAAAATATGGTCTTTAATTAAATATAAAACTTCCAAAATCAGGTTTTGAATAACTGTGTTATTGAAAAAAAAATAGGAGGTGAGCTTGGTGAATCACCCTGTACATAAACATAAGATAGAGTGTGTCATCTTACTCAATTCGTTCTGTAATTCATATTATCATAGAGTCCTTACACATATCAATATATAACTAGGTATTTTTGATAACTTTACAAAATGTATAAGTTTCGGAGTAGTCTCCTACTACACAATTTCAATGTATCATCACAGACAACAACCAAACTGGTCAGAATGTTGGATACAATACAAATAGGCACGATAATTACAGCGAAATAATAATTAATAACTACATATTTCATGGGTGCTCATAACTTTCACGGATCATACAAATCGCCAACTTAACAATTATGCATTAAAATCAAACCAATCTTATAATATTATTGTTTTGCGATTTAAAATTCATAATTTAATTTTTCCAATCTCCGTGCAGTCGGAACAATCGCATAATAATTACAGACCTTCAGTTTATTAAATCAGCGAAATATTTATAAATTACCAATTTTCACATGCCAACGCTCTTGCCTCTTGTGTGGTAGTCTTAATACTCTATCACGAGGCTACACTTGATTTTTCCACTTAATACTATATTGGTAGAAGTTAATCGAAATAATATAAAATAAACTCTGGTACAGTTTGCGGTACAAAGAACATTATTTTTAAATTACTATTGAATACATCGTTATATTTCTAATATATTTTTTCAGAATACTACAATTATCATATAGAACGAATAATAATAATAATAATAATAATAATAATCATTTTTGTTCTATTCTTTTTAACGCTTTCATTTTTACCGTAGTTTACTTAATTTTCTCTTTTATGCGTTATGCCATTTAATGCGGAATTCTTCTCCTTCTCTTTCTTTTTTGAAATAATAATATCAATAATAATAATACAAAAGCATTTTTGTTCCATAATATCCTTTAGCTTTTCATCAAACTTGAGTTCGTGATTAAAATTTAAAAATAATATAGAATAAATAGTCAACAAAAATAATCCGCAGTAGATACAACACGTAAGAAAAATGGTAGTATTAATTTACGACTTACGTTGTATTATAATATTATGCAACAAACGAGCACAAACGAACTATACAGATGTCAGATAAGTATTATTGTTATTATTTGTAAGGTACATATAAGTAAATACTTATGAATAATCATGATTTTATCTACACATTTTTTTCTGTTATATTTTTACTAACAATTGTTTACAACATAATCAGTTAACACTAATATAACAAGTAAAATCTAATACCAAAATTATTTCTAGAGAAGACCCCACCTTTAATAAACCTTAAACGTCTTTAACAACTTAATCGACAGTTTTAATCTTACTGTTATTATTATATTATATATATTATATTTATTATTAGGTATGTAACTGAAGTCTGTAATTCAGATGTATACATGTGTATTGTATTAAATATAAAATTGTATAATATGTAGGTACTAAATTTATTATTTATACTGTAACTTGAATCATGAGTAAAATATGAGTTATCCTTTTCCATTTATTTGACTGTGTTTAATTGATTTGCTATATATACAAGATTGTTAAAATTTTGGTTTTTAAAAAACTATTGTTATTTTCTTTTGTATATTTAACAAAATATAACTAAGAATTATTTTTAGAAAAATAGTATTAAAAATTATTTCAACTACTACATGATGCCTTTCAAATATAATATGAAAATCACTTTAGATATAGTATAAAGTAGGTAAGTACATAAAAATGATTTGTTTATGGGGAGGTACATTAATACTAAGTTCTATTATCGACCGCAGTACAATTTTCCTACAATGATATGAATCTGAAAATGTAATGCAAGAAAGGACTTACGAAAAATTTAATTTACACACTTAGTGAAACACTATAAACGATATAATTTCAAGAAAGGAATAAATGTTAACGATATCGTATAGAGAAATAATGATACGATGAACCAAAAGAAAATACTAATATTGGTATTTGCATAATTTTATTTTTTTCAACTAAGTGATATAAATACATTATAGAAAATTAATTATAAATGTAGTTTTGAATTCTAAGATAAATTTTAAAAAAAAATAACATTTAAAAAATAAGACATGTTATAGTGTTAGATCGTAGTATACGTTAGATCGTTTCCAGGCTTCGAGAATATTTTATTGTTTACTGCGTATAACACATTGTTTTTGGTTTTTATGAATGGTCTCACAAATCTGAAAGAGTGGGTGCGTAAGTAATAGTGTGAATAAACATCCTCGAGGCTCGAAGTTTGAAAACTTTTGGACAGTTTATTTGACTTAAAGTCAAATAACAAAATAAGACTTTCAAAGTTGTAACTTGTAAGTTTACTAACTGACAATATTTAGTTTAAAGTATTGAATTTGAAATTGAAAATGAATAACGTTAACTGAAACAAACGTTTATAAAGTATAAGTAGGTACCTATATACAAATACTGAAAATAATGTATTTAAATTTATTTTTAATAGCAAGGGACTTTCAACAAACTATTCAATGAGCATGGCAGGGATTGACTTGAGAGAAGAATGTTTATCACATGGACAATTCTATGTCGCATGTTCTAGAGTTAGCTCTGCCAGTAGTTTGGTTATTTTAGCCCCAAAAGGCAGTACCAAAAATACTGTTTATATTGTTTATAAAGAGGTATTGAGATGAACAAAATATATCAATATAAATATTGGTGGGTTCTTATAACACCATAATTTATATAATAATGTTACAATAATAATAAGAAGTAAAAATAGTAATAATAAGAATAATACTAATAATAGTAATAATAATTATAATAATACGTAAACATTTTTTTCGATTACAGAAAGTTATAATTTTTTTGGGTATATTTTATTTCAACATTTCGTCGATTAGAATTGTATCTCACAATTTGTCTTCAAAATATTAAAATAAAGTAATTTTTTGCTGACTTCTGATTGTTACAATACATGGGCAACCTAGGATAAACTTATCTAAAAGCAGCCTGTAATAAATATAAAAACTGATAAAATAAAAGTTATAGTAGGTTATACAAAAAAAAACTGTACACGGGCGAAGCTGGGTTATTCAGCTAGTAAAGGTATATATAAACTATAAAAAAAATCAATCATTCATCTATAGGTAAAATATAATATAATATAATATAAATTCTTTGTAAAACCGTTATATGTACAATATTTACTTCAATTAGCATTACATATTTGAATAGTTTGTTGAAAGTCCCTTGCTATTAAAAATAAATTTAAATACATTATTTTCAGTATTTGTATATAGGTACCTACTTATACTTTATAAACGTTTGTTTCAGTTAACGTTATTCATTTTCAATTTCAAATTCAATACTTTAAACTAAATATTGTCAGTTAGTAAACTTACAAGTTACAACTTTGAAAGTCTTATTTTGTTATTTGACTTTAAGTCAAATAAACTGTCCAAAAGTTTTCAAACTTCGAGCCTCGAGGATGTTTATTCACACTATTACTTACGCACCCACTCTTTCAGATTTGTGAGACCATTCATAAAAACCAAAAACAATGTGTTGTACGCCGTAAACAATAAAATATTCTTGAAGCCTGGAAACGATCTAACGTATACTACGATCTAACACATGTCTTAAATTTAAACGTTATTTTGTTTTAAACTACATTTATAGTTAATTTCCTTTATTTATATCACTTAAAAAATTTAAGCGCTCTATTTCAAATATTGATTAAAAAGTGATCTAAAGTACAGTAAATGGTTGATTTCCGTTTGTCTAATCATGATGTGGTAAAAATAAAATTGCGATGCAGAAACTGTTTTTTGAAGTGGTAATTTAGTTTTTGGATCAATCTGAGAGATACTAATGGAATAACCATCCTCTCCATGACAGAAAAGTAACGGGTACTGGAGTGTATCGTATGAACGGTGCAATTCACTAATCCGTTGCAATTTGTTATCATGACTTTGTAACACAATATCTCGTTTTTCGAACTGTTATCTAACTATGACCTATGATACTTCATTTGTTGTTGGTGCATTATAACGTCCTCTGTGAGCATTATCAGGTTTTCTATCAGCGTGTATTATAAATTCAAAGTTTTTACTATTTTGAGATACTCTTTCGAGTGTGGTTTTCAAGTCCTTTATGTATGGGTTATTATGGTGCAACATCGCTTGTAATTGTTTTACCAGGTTTTGATTTACATCAGCGAAGTGGCTACATCTTAAGCGTGCTTCTCTCTCATCATCTTCAACGAAATAAATCTGCAGAAATTGAGAGTTTTATTGAGGTAAAACTTGCAAACTACCAATTAAATGATACACCTGACCTTTCACTTTGAATGTGGGCATAAATCCATCTTCGATAATTTGTTTCACTCCAAAAGATGTCATTTGGAAGCAGTTATTGTATTTTCTAATACGGTCCATGAAATGTTTGTGATCAGGATGGAACCCCATAATTAAATTGTAAAGAGGTTCAGGAAGAGGTATAAAGACGGAAGTTGTATTTTACCGGCACTACAACACATTCCAGGCGCCTCTTCTTTGAATTTAAGAGCATCGCAGTATACGAATTTATGACTCATAGTACCCAAAGATACAGATTTATCCGTCTCATAAGCTATTTCCTATTCATATTTCATGCCGGAAAAAGCTTTTATTTTCCATGGAAGGATTCGCCTTTCTGATCGTCCTCCTGGATTATTTTGTTCATATCTATGAACTTGTACTCTATTTACTTCTGGATTTTTTTTTTTATACTTGGTTGCTGCTACTTTATGAACTTCTTTATTTTTGAGCTGATATTTAGTAGCAGATTGTATAAGCTGTTTTTTTCTGATATTATTTGTAAATCTCTTCCGTCGTTTTTTAATATGCTTCTAAGAGCTGGGTATGTTATCAAACTCGTCAGATACAGATATAGTCAATTCATCTTCATATGGTAAATAAACATCAAAATGCCCATTAGATAGGTCTTGCATAGAACTAAAACGAAATCTCTTTACGTGGTTTCTTTCTGAACCAAATTTTTCATACAGTTCACCATTGAGGTACACCTCAATAAATACCAAAAATAATTGTCCGAGTGCCACCAGCTCACATAAACTTCCATAAGTATTACATTTTAACATATCAGTAAAGTAGTCAGCAGAGCCACGATAGTTATTTCTATCACTATCATGTGACATTATTGAATAATCTTCCCAATGGTTTATCACATAGGTTACTAACTTTTTACGTACTTCTTGGGCCTTATCTTGAGTGTCATATAACACAAAAGATATTGCCCTAAACAGGCAAGCTCCGTCACCAATAATTGGAATGATAGTGTGGGGCATCATTGTGCCATTTATGTTCAATAATTCGACAACCATATTAATTATTTTTTTATTAATTTGGAAGAATGTAAAACATTTTATTTTAATACACAACAATGTTTAGAAAGAAACGTACATAAACTGGGGTGCGTATACGATGACGCATTAATATTCGAAAATTATAAGTAAAACACCTTGTCCTTGTGTATGCGTAAATGCGTAGGATATTTTACGACTTCATTTTATTTAAATACACTTCGATATTTATAAAAACCGTACATAAACTTTGTATGTGTACGTATACGAAAACGCTTATTATTCAAAAATAATAAGTAAAACACCTTGTGTATGCGTAAACGTATAGGATATTTCACGACTTTACAGCGTGTGCCGAATACGACAATATGATATCAAAAATAATTTACAACAGAAATGTTATATATAAAAGATATCTATAATTGAAAGTATAAGACGTTGTGTATGCATAAACGCGTAGGATATTTCACGACTTCATGTTATTTTAACACATTTCAATATGTAGAAAAACCCGTTCATTAAGTATGTAGGTAAGTGTGCGTATACGAAGACGCGTTTTTTTAAAAATAATAAGTAAAACACCTTGTGTATGCGTAAACGCTAAAGACATATCACAACTTCACAGCATGTGCCGAATACTACAATAATAAGTAAAACACTTGACTAATAAGTGTATGTATTTATTTACTATAGTATACATTTGGAAGTACACGTAAAACAGTCCGCAAGCCGTGAGTGTCGTCATACAAATTAAATATAAACGCTACGCGTGTGTGGTCAGTGGTGCGAGCGTACGACAGCATGCCTGCTCCCACTAAAGGCCGGTTTACACTTATCAAAGTAGCCACGTCCGTGAACCACGAATTAGTGAAACTTTGATTCGAGCACTGACGATAGTGTTTACACTACATTTTGTCTGTCCAAGTAAATTATGCAAAATTTTTCAGTAGCCAAAATGGAACCAGAACTGGCAGACGTAGTGTTTTTAGTCTGCGGAGTATTAGCTTAAGAGAGTGCAAACCAAATTATTTTTAATCGTAAAAAGAAAAGAAAAATATGGGTGCGAGATTGGGTTGCCAGGCGAAATATTTTAGCTGGATCAAATTCATTGTTAACGGAGCTCCGAGTGGAAGGCAGACCAGGTTTCATGAACTATATAAGGATGAGCGATGGTTATTTTAATATTTTACTAAAAAAATTGGAAAACCGTATTCAAAAACAGGACACATTTTTTCGAGATACCAGCTAAGACAAAGCTGGAAATTACATTAAGATTTCTCACTACTGGAGAGTCGTATTCATCAGTACAGTACTTTTTTCGAGTGCCCAAAATATGTACCATAAGTTTGTTTGTACCTGATGTTTGTACAGAAATCTATAATGTTTTGGAAAATTTCATAAAGGTAATTTTATTATAATAAATTTATTTTCACTTTAAATAATTATATCAGTACTTATGAAATATAATATAATATACATAAAAAACAATTAAATATAGAAAAACAAAATGATAAATACGCTGATATAACTTTCATTGTCTTATAGAACTAAATAAATCTGCAAATGTTTGCGGTGCGGGTTCTTCTGTGCCTTCAATATTATGCTCGGAAGATTCATTATACGTATAATTGAACTTACTGATGGAATATTTAAATCAATGGATGATTATGAATTAGATTGTAAATGATATTGTCCTTCTTCGTAGTTTGATTGATGAGATTGAGGAGTGTATGTATCATGATGAATTTGAGTTTGTTTATTTTTTGATTCACGGCTTTCTTCGTACTTCAACAATTCCTCTGTTAAGAAAGTTTGTATTTTCAATTGCGATGTAAGTGCTTGCCTTTTAGGAAGTTGATTGAGTTGAACAGCAACACTTTTACCAAAAACTTCAAACGAATTTTCAACTTTTGGTGCAGATGCAATTGCTGCAATTTTTTCCAATTTATTTACTGTGGAATCAATGTTAAACAAATTTCGTGGAGTTAATTTTCTTTTTTTATTTAAATTTATCAACCAATTAACTGGTTTTGTGTTGATATTTTTTGTGTAGTTTCTGAATTTTCGTTATCACATTTTTCATTTTCATTCTCAATGCTACTACTTTGAGTGCAAGAAATTACATTAGATATCTACAAACATAAAATTATAATAATATTGATAAATTATTTTATAAAATAATTACAATAAATGTTTCATATTTCAGTGTCCATCAAGTTTTGAAGAATGGAATAAAATAGGAAAAAATTTTGGTTTAAGATGAAACTGTCCTGATTGTTATGGAGCAATAGACGGGAAGCATATAGTAATAAAAGCACCAGCTAATACTGAATCTGAACTTTTTAATTATAAAGGATCATTTAGCATAGTATTATTAGATGTTGTTGATCATGATTATTGCTTTCGCTACTTAGATGTTGGTGGAAATGGTAGATGTTCCGATGGAGTAATATTTCGAAACTCTTCATTAAAAAAAATGATTTTTTAAATTTACCAGAAAATGGTTATTTTGTTGCCAATGATGCCTTCCCGTTAACGAAATACATGATGAAACCATATTCCAGGAGAAAATTGTCAAAAGAACATTACATATTTAACTATAGACAATCAAGAGCGCGTCGTATAGTCGAAAATGCTTTTGGAATATTGGCACATAGATTTCAAATTTAATTGAAACCAATACAACTTCAACCAAGTAAAGTCGAAGAAATTGTTAAAGCAACATGTGCTCTACATAATTGGTTGCGTATCACATCGGGGTCAACGTATATGCCTCCGTGATCATATGATGAAGAATTGGCGGGAAGTACAACCGTTCGACTGGGTTCTTGGCATTCTCAAATCCAACCTACAGGTTTAGTTGAAGCACCACCATTGAGATTTGGGCAAAATTATCCGAGAAGTGCGATTGAAGAACGAGAGCTTTTATGTAAATATTTCAACGAAGAAGGTGCAGTACCATGGCAAGAAAATATTTTCTATGTGTAATATTCATTGCAAATTTAGAAAGTCAAAATGTATTAATAAACATAATTAATGTTAATTTTATTATTATTTGTCGAATAATTATTTATAATACATTTACATTTTGTGATTGAATTAACATTATTAAAATTGAAAAATGCAGAGCGTAAATATTAATATAAATTAATTAATTCAATTTACCAAATTTGTTTGTGATGGCCGTTGGATTAGATGTGATTTAAGAAAAGAATCCATTAAATTAAACCAAGGTACTGACGGCTTATAAATAGAATCGGTTCCAGTTCCTAAAAATAATGAAAGATATGATGTATAAAATTAAAATTATTACTTATCTTATTTAATATAGATTACCCTAGATACCTGAATGTTTTGATGCAGACACTTTTTTCACCTCTTGGTAATATGCAGAACGTATATTATTAATTTTTGCCTTTGCTTCGTTTATACCAAAATTCTCAATGGCCATTTCATTGCATATTTTTTCTATTTGTCTAGCATGTTTGTTTTTATATTCAGACATACTTGCATTCCACAGAACTTCATGACTTTCGTACATATGAATAAATTTCATTGTTTTGTCCTCAGATCATTTTTTTTCTGCCATTATAATATTATGTACGAGTAAAAAATTAAATTGAAAAAAAATTATAGTATTAAATAAACTTATAAATTTAATATGTTAAAGAACAAAACATTTTAACAATATATTTATATTAACTAATTGCTCAATCCGCTGAATGAATACAAGTCATATTAAAAATATAAAAATAAAATGTGCTCCCCCCGAACGAGAATTTTGATACATGTCCGTGCCGGCACGGATCGGACAACACGACTTGTACGAGCTTGTCACACGTACGTGTGGTGTGTTTATATTATCAAAGTAGAATCCGTGCCACGGATTCGTGGTTCACGGACGTGGCTACTTTTGATAAGTGTAAACCGGCCTTACTACTCCTGTTGGAAAAGCCTGTGTGCGTCGTCGATTATGGCAAGCGTTATAATAGAATCATAAATGACACATGTCACTGTGTTATTTTAAAATCGAAATTAATAATATAATGTGTTATCCATAATGTGTTGAGTATCCGAGACATATCTCGTCGTTCGGTTTATTTTCGGTTCGGTAAAGCAGGTCGGTGGCATGGCGGTGCGTGGTGTCGGCGGCGGTGACACGGAAGGGGACATTTGGGCAATATACAGATATAGTCTATTCACTCAGAGGTAAAAAAGTATCATTTGTTTATTATTATTATTAACTATGGTTTAGTGTTCAGCATTTAGCGTTAAAATAGGATGTAATGTTTTTAAAAATTAAAACTAACAATTTAAACAATAAATAAAGAGTGTTTTTAGTTATGTTTTTAATTATTTTATTAAGTAAAAGGAGTGAACCTTACATTTCTATTAAAAATTGTATACTTAGTTTAGACGTTAGAAAAGGTTTTTTCAGAATGCATTAGAGCCTTAAAGCGTAAGGAAAAGAAATACTAAGATTTAAGATTACCGGAAAAATTGAATTTTAATTATTATTAAGACTTAATTATTTGTAAAAAAAAACGTATATTATATGGTTACCGTTATTTTTCCCGAATTAAAATTCCCGAATAAACTTTTTCCCGAATGGTATTTTGCCCGAAAATCCGAAAACCCGAAACCTTTTTTCCCGAACGCCTTTTTCCCGAATCGAAATTCCCGAATTAACTTTTTCTCGTATGGTATTTTTTCCGAAAGTCAGTATACCCTAAATCTTTTTATCCCGAACACTTTTTACCCGAATCGAATAATAATATTACAATTGATAATTTATAATAAGTAAGTATAAAGCGGCCAATTGCCTATGTTGTATAATAAAAATAAATACATATAAAAAATAAAAGTAATAATAATTTAAAACATGATAAATGGTATAGTGTGATAATTAAATATTTAAAAATCGATCATTAAAATAAATTCATATAAAAAATAAAATAATTTTTCGTTAACTAACTTTTAATTTAATAAGTTACAATTTTAAAATATTTAATGTGTTAACCCTAGAATAGTAACGATAATTTACGTGTCACTATTATAGGTAATGATGTGTAAAATGTACTCATATTTGTTTATAATTACTATATTTTTAAAATTAAACCCTTGCAAAAGTATATAGATTTTAGTTAACATAACATCAACGACTATAAAAATCATCAAACCTTAAATGTCCCGTCTAAAAACCAGCAGTCACTCCTGGCCAATAATTCTAAATTTCTTCTGGTCGAGAACACGACGACTCTACCTTCATTAACAGAATCATCATCAAGCGAATCGTATATTAAAAATGTTTCACCCGTAAGCGTCTTCTGATACTGATCAGGAAGAGTACCCAAGTCAGAAAGTGTTTTTGGATTAGGTGGCAAATTTTTCCTTATATTTAAAATAGATAAAATTAGAATGGATTCGTGTAAATGTAGAAAAATTAAATACCTCCGGACTTGACGCATTGATTTCTTTAAATTATCACGGTTAGGTAGATGACTGAGAACCCCGTCAGATAGTCCAGCCATCTCTGTACGTAATATTTGAGCAGGCGGTAGGTTTGGCTGGTCCTCAGCCTTTCGCTTCAAAGCATATTTGACGATCTCTGATTCACACTCTTCTTGGTTGGGAACATGATCGTGATCGTGATCGTCGGTTCTCGTACGAAATAATTTTTATTTTCAGAGATATTATACGTAGTAATAGTTCTTGTTCTGCACTCTTTCTTGCGTAATTGTTTGCATTCCCAGTATGTTTTACCGTTGATTGGTAATTTAGACCGCACGTAAATAAAACCACGGTACATTAAATTTGTTTCGCCCAAAATTTTAATTTCAGTCATGATGGTAGTTGGTAAAGTAAAATAAAACAATTTTTACAATAAAACACACTAGTTTGAAGATGGAAGTAGAACGACTGCCGATAGCACGCAAATAACGCGAGTACGCGACTCTACGATTACAATGTAATTATGATATCAGTGTAAAATACAAATGTAATTGAATGTTCATGTAACGGTGGTGAAGTGCGATAAAGGCAAGATACCTGTACTTTTTCATAAATATTATCTTTATCGCCACGTACGTTGCCCGCGAGCCGCGACAATATGCTATTAATTACATTTTGAAATTTTTTATTTCGGGAACAATAACCGTCGGGAAAAACGCGTTCGGGAAAAAAGGTTTCGGATTTTTGGATTTTCGGACAAAATTCCATTCGGGAAAAAGTTCATTCGGGAATTTCGATTCGGGAAAAACGGCGGGTACCATATTATATACATAATTTTATTTTTTATGTTATTAGGAATTATATACCAGTTATAAATTCACATAATTTGACTGTCTTAAACTGAAAATATAATAAATTGAAAATTAAATGCATTATTATTTAAGTTTTTTTTGTATATAAGTTGGAATATTTTTTCCGACGACCTCAAATTCAATACAATGTTATCGAAAATCTCAAAAGTATTGTGGTTAAATTTTTTATTCAGACTTTAATTTTTAAAATCAAAAATGTTTTGATGTCACATAAAGGCAACATTATGATGATAAGGATGATGATTTTATGATGATCTTTTATTGAATTTGTATCTTCAGACATTAAGACTTGACATTTTGACATACGAAATTTAATAAGTACGCATACTACCTAAACCTATTTTAATCAAATACTATATTTAATACATTTTCAGTACTAATATATTTGTATAAACTTCTTTCTTACAGTATACATTTTTATGCCACGTATCTGATCAGTTTTTTTGTGAGACATAGGTGCCTATGACACTAGGTATTTTTACTATCTGGCTTTTTAGTACCTACCTATTATTTTATTCTTATATTATACTACTATAAGGAGGTACACCTAGTTTTTAACATTTTGGTCTTTGGAACAAAGTTATTATATAGTTATTAACTAAAAACATACAATGCTAGTATCTACGTGCATTAAGATAAATTGTAGCTACTATATTATTCTAACTTCTTTTTAAATTTATAACAGTATTCCGTCCGTAATGAACATGTCTCCGTTCAATCGTCCAAAACATTAGGCTGCCTAGTAATCCGCTTTATATAATTGAAAAGTATGTCCAATTTTACAACTATAATCAATCAAATTAAAAGAAGATCGCAGAAGAAGAAAATAAATTGAATTAAAACTACAAAAGTAGATATAAAGTGAGTTTACACTTACACTAAGAATTTTAATTAAATGGATATTTTTTTATAATTGTATTATGGAAAATGGAAGTTCAGTGTATAAGGGAAACGCTTAAAGTTTAAAAAAATTAATATACACGATACAAATTATGAAGGTTAAAAGATTTTTTGGAAATCATGTATGAATAGAGAATAAACTTCGATAGATATTTATAACGTTTCAATGAGAAAAGTAATGAAAAATAGAGTTAAAAAGTTTTTTTGTGGATTGATTAGAGAATATCCTGTACATACAAATTGGATTGAAAACAGTTATTGTATGTGTGACGTGTATGAAATTACATTTCTGAGTTTTGACTTTCAAACTATGTTATAAATATACTCAAACTAAATTATAGATATATTTAGTATCGAATTTCGAGACTAAATTTAAGTTGTTAGATATTTTTTAATCATTATGTATTTGTAATGATTATAAATACATTTTTATAGTCAACTGAAATTGTATTAGGGACGATGTTCAAAGTATGAAATATAATCTACATTTCCATTATGATTAGAAAGCTGATAAGATTTTTTCCGTTTATGTAACCGGAGTACAATATACCTAAACTATATGATAATGGGTATAATATGTAGTTTAATAATATATTATATTTCACACGTCTGTGACCTAACTCGAATTTATGGGTAAATGACAATAATGACACCTAACCACCTAGGTAATCGATCGTTTCAACTAGATTTCATTAGTTTAGAAGCGTTTCACGTCGCTCACGATGAAATTGTCAAATGTTTACTCTATATTATATTAATATAATGCGTATATTAAATTTAATAATTAATGTGTTCAACGTTTATGGTCATAAAATATAGTTAGTGGCCCATTTCCGCACTAAAGTGAACAAACAAATGCATTACCTATGTAAAGTAAGCATTTAAGTACTTATTAAAGTCTTACATTATTGAGGTGAATCGTAAAATAAACGGTAAAAGATATAAAAAAAACATTTTACTTACTAAAAGTTTATAACATTCTTTTGGTTGGATTTAAAAAAAAATTTAACCGTCAAAATATTGACCTTGACGGTTG
Source organism: Nasonovia ribisnigri (assembly GCA_027563435.1). Taxonomy (NCBI): domain Eukaryota; kingdom Metazoa; phylum Arthropoda; class Insecta; order Hemiptera; family Aphididae; genus Nasonovia; species Nasonovia ribisnigri. Next base: position 393,589 of record JANEHU010004313.1, on the reverse strand, counting down.
ACGCTATAATGGGGCCGTTCCTGAAAGTTTTCATCACTTTTATTAACATATTATGATATTATAAAAAAAAAATAGAAATTCTGCCAATTATTTTACTGTATGAGTTTTTTAAGACGTGCGGAGATCACACGACCGAAGAACATGTCTTGTAAAATTTCGAAGGATCGATTGTGACCTAACATGACCTAACGTAATCAACTACTTTCTTCCACCTAGTCTGGTGTGACGCCTCAGTGGTTTCTTGAAATTTGGGACTTCATTACGTTGCACGTTATATATATTATATTAGTATATATTATCCATATTTCATGAATATATGTTAGTTACATGGTGTGAGTGTCTGTGCAATTCCCTCAGTTTAGGTAAGTATATACTCGCGTTCCAGTGTCAGAAGAAGTTCTTCAGGACTTGGCGTCATTACTTAGTTTAACAAATATGATAAGTACCGGAAATTAACTTGAGTAAAATTATTTTTATATTTTAATTTGTTTGGTTGATACATGTTTATTGATAGTATGAATTTTCTAATCAATATTGAAGTAATCACACATGGATACGCATACAATAATACATTAATAGTTAACACATAAAAATGGTAAAATCATTTAAATCAATGGTCAGTGGGTCAGTAAAGTTGAAATTAGTTGTCCCGGATTTCAGGCGAATATCCGTGAAATTAAGAGTACCCATGTGCATCCAAAGGGTTCTATTGAAATTTATTTATTTTATTAATATTCATTACACGTTTCAAAGTACATTCCTTTGACAATAAGCCTTAGGTAGTCCAATATCCAGACGCCCACTTGCTGTAGATGTCACTTGAACACGTTATATAACATTTCTACGGATTTTAAACCACACGCTTTTGTTATAACCATATACCGTATACTAAGTGTCTATGGTTCTAAATCAAATTACATAGTACATAGTAAGTATATTATATTAAGTAATAGTGCAATATTATGATGTGTGTAAATGGAACTGTGTTTTGTTAGTGCTCCGTTTTAACGTGCATGCAATAATTCCGTAATAGTAAACATGTTAATGTGCTACACACTTGATAATCACTTCGCACAGGGCACACTGAAGTAAGAAGTTAGTTGAGTCATCAGAAAAAAATAAGGGTAGGTAGTTAAGACGAACAATTTAAATATTCTAATATTACAGCAGCAAAGGGTGCTTATTTATAGCTTAAATGAGCTTATAATTCAAATCCCTAACCTCGTGTGACCCAGTAGTCACACCGACGCACAAGCACACAGATCACACAGACCTCGGAAGTTATTTTACCATATTGTTCATGAAATTAAAAAATGTTTTTACCTCAAATAACTAAATATTATGGTCTTCATATTCATAAATCAAAGTTTACAATAAAATACATTTTACAATTTAAAATTTACTGGGTAGCGTAAAAATGCATTACAAATCTCGAGTACTGATTTTTACGGAGTAATTTTTAGGCATTTAATTTTATAATTTGATTTGTATCTTTTAACTTTTTAATGTAAATAAAAGCCAGAAGCTGATTTACAGACATCAGTCAGTCATCGTAGCCGATCTATAACAAACGCGATCGTATTTATTTTACTATTTACACAGTAGCTGAAACATAATTTAAGGTTGTTCATTAAGATGATACATTTCACTAATACAGTGTTTTAATTTCAATTACAAACCTCTATATTATACAAAGTTATATAAGATATATTAAAACTGTGCAACGAACTTAAAAAAAAAATTCTTACATTTTAAAGTTGTTCTTCCTCAAGTTCTTTACGTAAGTAACATATTAAATCCAAAATATATGTAAATATATGCGAAATAAAATGTGGTGTTTAGCCATATATTATAACTTAAAGCAAATTCGAAACTCACTCAATGTCTTGTACACGATGATTTACGAAGAATATGCAAAACCCAGAAGTTCCGTGTGCCCTTAGGTTATAACTCACGCGTAGGCACGTCAAACATTTTCCAACTTCTGAGTGATATATTATATTATAACGTGTGCGTATATAAGTATATGACGTACGATAATGAATTGTAAATTAACGAAAACACGTTAAACTATTTTTGAACAACGTAGCTGTAAAACATGTGAAATATATTAGGTCATAATGGATTAGCCATCAATATTGGTACCTGTACTACCTACAATATTTCATTTTGGTTATAGTCATACAAATAAATCGGTGCAGCACGTTTGCGCATTTTTACCTGTTTAGTATTCAAAATCCACACAACGTTTGGGCCTCTATATCCCTAAAAAGATACCACGTTTGGGCACTGAAATGTAAAATGTATATACCTTTGTTTAAAAAATAAAAAGTATATAAAATATGTACATAATTGCATAATATATATATATATACAAATAAAATAAAATAAATAATAATATAATATAGGTAACAAGTTTTATAAAGTGTAAGTTACTATTTATTTTGTAAAATAATCAAAATAATATAAGTACAATTAATAAAATAAATAATAATACAAAGTGTTATAAAATACGTAAGTTATTTATACTCGTGTTAAATAAAAATAGTAATATTACATTAATCAAAATAAAGAAAGTCAAGTTTTATAAAATAAATAATAATATATTATGTAATTATAATATTTATATTTTATTTCCTTGATAACGAATTCCCATAATTTTTAAGTATTCAATTAGTGTTATGTCTCCTTTGTCATAACTCATAAGCATTCCAATTATCAATCAAAAATTTCCTTTTAAGTTCAGCCTCTTTTCTAGTATAATTGAATTGATTTTTTTTATACTATTTATTTTTAATGCAGTTTCTGCCTGAATGTTAGTTAGAATGTCTACTACATGGTGTATGTTTGGATGTGGATGGTAAAATTGTGCATTGAAATGTTTATGGAAAGCTTCGGGTCCGTTGGTTGTCCTAGTATTATTTATGGGAGTTTCTGCCCAAATATTTGGTGGAAATTGAGACTCTTTATTAATATCATTTTATAAAATATAATCAGTAAACGTATGGTTATCTGTAGGAGTTATAGAAATGAGCTCTGCAAAACCACCATCAACTTGTTCAGGTGGTAAGAATGCTAGACCAAAAAAATATTTTAACCATAACTCTATTTCTGTATTATTTTTATACTGATTAAGTAAATAATTATTTGATTGGATTTTACGATACCAGCTTTGACCCAAATGAAATTGGCACGCAATAATTTGTACATTTGGAAATGATTCTTCGATTGCAATATGTGCACTTTTATATTATTTTGATATATGTATGCATGTATGTACATATTTAAAATACTTTTTGAACAAAGGTATATACATTTTACATTTTAGTGCCCAAACGTGGTATCTTTTTAGGGATATAGAGTGCCCAAACGTGTAGCAATTTGGGATAAAATGCCCAAACGTGTTGTAGCCAAATAAATGGACATCAAAAGTTGTACCCACCCTATATTATATTATACAATATTATATAAAACGGAAACCATATCGTATGTTATTTCAAAGCATTACTATAATATTTATTTATTTATTTAAATTTTTACTACGGGCACAAGGCCCAAAGGTGCAATTACATTTTACATATAATTAATAATTAATACGACACATACCTATTCAAGATAATATAATTATAAACTAAATAAGGTAGGGTGCTCATTGCGGGCCAAACGCATCATTCGATCAATTGGATTATTTTTACTATAGTTAGTATGATGGAAAGGAATTACAAAAGGATAATGTGATCTAGAAAAACGAGGAGGAACACTAAAGTTAACATTGGATATTAATGAAGGATCAATATGACCATTAATATTAACTTACTCAAAAATACAAGATTCGCTGTCATGCGTCTATCTACCAAGGAAATCAGTCCAAGCTTATTAGAAACAGGAAGATAATCATGCATTGTATGCTCTATTTTTCAAATATTGGCGGCAGACGATAAGAAGCCTGTTTGGACTTTCTCTATATGCAAGAAACCATTTATTGTATACGGATCCCACAGAACGGATGCATACTCCAGTAAGAAACGTACCAGAGAACAATACAACGCTCTGAGCCTTTGAGTGAGGTGGTCAGCTTAAAGTTCTTCGACGTTCGAATAACAAAACCTAGAGTCTTGAATGCTTTATAGCAGACTGACTCTATATGAGTGTGGAAATTAAGGTCAGAACAGAAGATTACACCCAGGTCTTTTTAGTTGTAACCATATCAATACTTGCACCACTCATTAAAAATAATAATTTGATTAAGACGTATAAGAAATAACTTTATATAATATATTATTCTGTTTTAGTACCTAGCTAAACAGTATCTGAGACAATTTTCAACTTAGATATAAGTATAATGTATGTGCAGGGGGTTTGGTATATTTTTGCAAAGGGCCTTATAATAACATCATACAAATAATTGTTCGAAAACATTGACAGTAGGTTACATGTTCTTTTTTTTATAAAGAAAACATTTTTGATAATCTTAAAAAATAACAATTTACTATACATTTATAATGTTATACAGTTACAAGCTTACCTGCTATATAAAATAAATAATAATTAAGGAATAATCTGGAAGTGAAATTCTAAAACTTCCTGGTAATTTATCAAGCTTACACTGATAAATGTCTAAACAATATGTCTTTACTAAAGGTACCTACGTCTATACCAATATCGGGACGAGCCTTGTTCTCCTTACGATTTAATCTAACCGAATTCATCGATGACTGTCCAAAAATCCAGCCTTATTATGATGTCCTTGACCGTAGATAAATGAACAAATTTAATTACATTTTGTTTGTGACGATAAGAGTTATCCTTTCTAAATTAAATCTAATTTGTGGTCTGTTCATTCATAGGTTATTATGCACGACTGATAAACTATTTTCATAGTACAATATAATACAAATTTAAAATAAAAATGCTTTGAGTAGGTATTTTAACTAAACCATTAAAATATTAATTTGAAAAGAGAATCATACTGCGCTAAAGTTTAGAAATCATATCTTTTAAAGATTTAAAACTTAAAAGTACATATATTCAAAATGTTCATACCTATAATTTGATTGAAAATTAGTGGTAGAAAATAACACAAAATACATTTTTATATTAACAGTTTACCTTACAGTGGTATTACTATATTATGGTTAGTACTTACTGTTTGTTGTTTTCAAAAAATATTTTTATAATATAAAAATTGTTTGTTATTAATTTTGGTCTTACTTATTCATTTAAATTTAAATTAATGAGATTGATTTCAAAATACTTTTATAGAATAATACTTTTTATGAATAATAATCAAACAGCTTGAGCTTTTTTAAACGCAATAGTTTTCTAAATTCAACTAAAAATCTAAAAATATTAATATAGGTACTACTGTTACTGAAGGTAACCAGGAAGCTATTTTTTTTTAAATAAAGTTTTAATTATTTTTTCTTTACATGATATAATATGTAGTTAGTAAACCTATTAATTTTCGAAAAATATTGAAAAATAAAACAATTGTACAAACAAATTAAAATATTTTATGTTGTTTTTATATGACTCCACTGTCGGTTATAGGTGTGCATAGTTGAGTACTAATTGTACCTACTATACATCTAAACATGTATTAACTATTATTAATTCAATTGGATGATTCGTTAGATGCATTTTCCAATGAAAATCGATGCTACTGTAGGACGTAGGTACATACAAACAATACAACTCTATACTATTTGCGAAAATGATTTATCTTGATATCAATCAAAAAGCGGTTTGAACGTGTCAGTAATTATAGATCATCAATAGTTGATGGCCATCAACGTTGACTTAATGCAAATATGATGTACAACTTTATTGTTTGGTGGATACCTTTATGTATACAAACCAAAACATACAATAGGCTAGACTATACACAATTGTACTCACTCACTATGTGAAATAGTTAAAAGAAAAACCCATGATGAAGTTGCATATCGCTTAATTGCCTACATTATGAATTAAAAATAAGTGAAATACAAACTTGAATCAAGCTATTGCCATTGTAATTAATAAATTGTATTTTAAATTATTATACATTTTAGACATAAATTCAAAAATATTGCGTATCAATGCGTTCCTATAACTGTTTATTATTTTGTATTGTTCTTATTGTTAGTAGTAGTAGTGGTTTTAAGGAAAACACAATTTGTACAATTCAAAATAAACAATATTTCGGAGATAATCAGTTTTTCAATATAGGTACTATAACAAATGTTGGGCTGTTAAAAAATGTATTTGTCTTACATAAAATTGTAAAATAAATACTACATAATATATTCCGAAGCAGGCAGGTAATATAATATATTATATCATTCAATCCAAAATTGAGAATATTATAATTTTATTGTATTTATAATGAGTATTAATTCTGAAATTGTATTTAATATAAAAAATAAAATAATATAGCTGATCTAAATCGACAAGTTTTTTAAACTTAATTTTCTATACAATTTAAATGATCGCACCACAAACAGTGTAATAATAACAAATACCTCCTGTTAAATACTTTGAATTGGGGTTAAAAAATATTTTAATATTTTCTTATAATATCGTTAAAGTTATTTGTGTTAAGAAAACTTTTTAAAAACCGTCCCTCTCCAAAGTTACTTATTATTGTTATATATTTTTGCATTCGGATTCCTTTATAGTTAATAAAACAATAATATTAGCTCAATTTCGTAAAAATCAGATATTTTATTGTATTATTTTATAAGTTAAAAAAAAATAAAAGTTTTCATTCACCCAGCAGAAAATTACAGAATGTTCATAAATATTTTGCTTTTAAAGTTTTGTCAAAACCTTACGAGTATTGATTTTTTACGTAGATAATTATCAACTAACTAATTTCTTAAATTTTTCATTCAAATATTTAATTTTCTCTTATCTTAATTATCTGTAAAAACTTCCGATCTCCTATATAAATGAAACGGATCTTCTAATTACACTCAGGTTAATTTTCTTGGATATTTTTTAACTATAACGAAATACGATTTTCACTGCGGTTAAAGTGACACTTTTGATATTTAAACATTATAATACTCGCTCATATTTTTAGCCACTTTGACCTAAATATGTCGTCTAAACGGAGAATTTAAATTGTAGAATGATCAATTTTCCCACTGAACCAACGTACACTGTACACATGAATATTATAATACAAAGAACGGCTGTGGTTGGAATTTAATCGACTCGTGTCACCAACATGAAATTGAAATTTAAATGTGAAGTTTGTTGCACCGTTTTTATTAATATTTCCTCATTTATATGAGAAAATCAATTTTATTCGAATAGCAATTAAATATTTTAGCAGGATGAAACTTAAAGCGTGTTCTGGGAAATTTTTGACGAGGTAAATCAAATTAAAAATTATTTAACTATACCAAATATATTTCTAATGAATTTATTATGATTTGAAAATTATAGAAATTAATAATCAATCCATTTATCTATCAGAATTTTATAATTTGTAAACGTATAATGAGCAACAGACTAAAATTACGAGCATCTCATTAATATTTTTGTAAAACCTTGCCTCCGTGTCTTTTAAACTTATTATTGTGGATTTTTTCCTTTACCTAGTGATTATAGTACAAAAGCTGTGTCTTTGAATTAGAATTTTCAAAAATAATATTTGCTAAATAATTCACGGTAAAAAGCGGTTTGAGAAAAAATACGTTTTTACATGATATACCGCACAAGACTACAAGGCACTCGCTTCAAATGAAACATTTGAAAATATACTGGTCTTAGAAATATCAGAATTTGAATGAAATAGACAGGTAAATAAGGGATAAAATGAGGGTGGGCAACGGGCAAATAACCCTGTATAGTATATGAAGTGAATGACACTTATACGTTGCCGTTTTTATTTTAATTCCTTCGCTCGCGGTCATGCATGTATATAGGCTGCGTCGTCAATGCGCTAAACAAGGGAGTGTGTCGGAGCACTTAAACGAGCTCTCCAGTAGCTCCTTGTTGGCATTTGCGAATGCAGTGCAATAAAATCTGGCCGGCCTAGTAAGTGTTTCCGAACGTCACGTGGATATATGAGCGAAATACGTTTTGTATTAACCCCGTGTAGTTACGTAGGTATATGGTATATCATAATGCCTCTACGTATATAATATTAGTAGAGAATGAGGAAGGAAAAAAATAAATATACATTATACAAAAGTATAAGCCTCAAGTGGCCCAGAACCATTTATTTTTATTTTTTATTATTGGTTTTAAATTTTTAACGTACCGTGAGGCTTATAGGATTATTATAATAGTAGGTTCTGCAATTATCCGATAGCTAACAGAATATATTATACTATTATGCAGGTATTATTCGATTATTTATAATATATTTACAATATTCTGTTTTTTATAATAATTATCAATTATTATATACAACGAAACACTTACCTCGATTTGTATTTATTTTCATTTTTCTGTATACAATGGACTAAGTAATACACATTTCTAATGATAGTTATCTAAATGTGACATCACAATTTTAAACTAGTATAATTGCTAATTAAATTTATAGAGTTTTCTTACCTACTTGTACAATAATATAAGGCGTAAAACTAAAAAGTACTTAAACACTTTCAACTACCTATATCTGTTCTTAAACAAAAATATACCCATGCAACTTTAATGCAAATTTAATGTATTTTAAATACATTTTGAATGAATGTTAAAAATTCAATTTCAAATGTATTTCTTAAAATACAGAATATAAGCCTCAAGTGTAGCACCTATATTATATTATATTCGCCCCAGAGCCGTATTTTTTGTCATTGGTTTTTAATTTTTAATGTATGACGTTTATAAGTACCTTAATGGATTATAATATTAGGTACTTCAATTATCCGATAGCTAACAAACATAATATAATATATATATTATCCGGGTATTTTCAATTATTAAATATTTTTTTTTTCAATAAATATTTTATATTTATAAATAATAAAAAAAAATCACTAGGTAGTTCTGCAGTGTTCAGTGGTATATACCATATAAGCACTGCGATCATTGGTTTTTATCGTTTAAGATTTTATTAATTAATAATTGGTTTATATTATAATCTTTTGAATTTATTGGCAATAGTCGTTACCCATTAAAACTAGATGCAGATAGATCAACATTTATTTTATAAATACTTAACATCATGTTTTCGGAACTTTTTATTAAACTATAAAATATTATACCTAATAATATACAAGTACCTACTTATTAGTTATTACCTATTAATCTATTATTATTTTCTTAACCTACTGGGCACTGGCTACCTATAATACATTTATAATTATTCATGATTTTTTATATTATATTATAAATTGTAATATAATAAAAGTTATTTTATAGAAAAAATTAGATTATATCCCCAGGACGAACTCTTTAAGCCACGAAAAAAAAACTTAATTTTGACTCGACATTAAAATATATAATATAATATGCATATCTTTATAGGTAATTTCGGGCTTGAATTTATTTAAACTATAAAAACTATAAAATATACTCGTAAAAAAAACATTTATTTAAAAACAAAAATAATATTCAAAAAAAAATTGGGCTATACTATCTGGAGTAAACTATAATCACAGTTTCACTGAATTGAAGTTGAAGTCATGCAAACTTAAAGCTACTAACTCTCGAACTTTTTCTTTAGACATTTAAATGTTCAAAATTTTAAATTTAAAACCATGTATAGCGTTCAAGTGCTTACTTCTCACATTGAGAAATTAACATCTTACGTGTTTTAAAATTTAAAGGTAAGAGTTGTCAATTTGATTACTCGGTGCCCGTACATATATACGCATAGGTACTTATATATATTTCGGCCAAATAAGAACATAAAATGACTATAAAAAAAACTATTTTACTATTTTTATATTTTTTGGATAAAGAAAAATCTACTTACTTGGAACCTTGTTTTAAATGTTCAATCCTTAGCTATAAAAGTTGAACATTTTATACATTTTTAACTACAAAATAATTTTAAATTTTAAATTTGACAAATTTTGTCAAAAATTAAACTTTAAATGCTTATGAAAAAATGTATGCCTATTAATTTTTAATATTTTTCAACTGCTATTGTAATAATATACCTGCAGGAGCCTTGTATTCAATTTTTACGCTTTTTGCAAACAAATAAAATTTTATTGACATTTATAGAAATAAAAATTGAAATTGAAAAATTGAAATTTTCCGTTGACAGCTCAAAACGAGTTTTGAAAATGTTGCCAAGTATCAGGACTAATAAAATAAACATATGGTGTAAATTTCAAGTATTGATAGTTATTCGTTTTTAAATTACAACAAAAAAAGAAAATAGGTACATGAGAAATCGAATGAATATCCAATGTTTTAAACATTTTAACCTCAAACACGCTTATAAAAATTAAATTTTACTTTTTTGTAGACAATTTTTTTTTTTTGATAAATTTATAAAAACTTATAAGGAATCTTGTATTACATTTGAAACCCCTTAGATTTAAATTTGAAAATTTTTACATTTTTAACTCAAAATAATTTGCACATTCTCATGATTTTTACGACGCCTTTAGTCAAAATGCAAACTATAATATTATAAACTTTAATTGTTTGTAAAAAAAATGTGTGCCTATAAGTTTTAATATTTTCAACTATCATTGTAACTTTATAATAGACGCATTGTATTAAAATGTTAAGCTTTTTGACCCAACGAATAACATTTTATCTTATTTTGAGTTGTGTACATCATTCGATATTCTAAAATATATTATTACATGACTTATAAATTAGTAATATGATGTACAATGAACATTTTTCTAACAAATATGACTAGTGCCCAATCGCGTTCTACAAATGCACGACAACAAGGAAATACAATGGGTAAATAACGGTGACACCATTGGATCCATAAGAAAATTTCCTACAAAATCGGTATACATAATCTGAAAGAGTCAAAATTTGACTTGTGCCACTTCTACATAAAAAACGCACCATAATATTATCATTATAGAGGACGTAAAGTCCCCGCTCCTCACCCACACCCTAAACCAGAAAAAATCCCGGTCACGCGTCCGTATGTACCGCGGTAGGAACTATAATATTATATAGCATTATGCACCTATAATACGACTAGGGACAATGCAAAACAACGACGCTCGAGTGTTTTTTAGCGCGTGCAGTCACCGGACGACGTCTATTGATTTCGAAAGGGATCAGATAAAAAGTTAGTCAGCCCCTTGTACGGTTCGCCCTGGATGAAAAACTACCCGTAACGTCGTGTTAAACAAGTCAACAAGAAAGAGAAGTGCGCGTGTAGGTCACATATGTGCAGCGACTCGCGCACACGTATCTACCAGTCAACCACCTACCTACTTGCTGTGTGATAAATGTGTATGTTTCTGCGGGATATTTTACCTCGATAAATTTAGTTTTTTCTCAGATACTTCACCGCAGTGTACGTGCATAAATAATATTCTCGATGTGCGCCCACTGGGATGTTGCATATCAGGTACCTTTATGGTAGGTATACCAAGTTAAAAGTTGATGTAATATTTTTAACTTATTAACAACCATAACGTCTTACGCTAGTTTGATGTTTTTTTTTCACTTTAACTCAACTCTACTTGCCTCTGCGCCTCGTTAACTTAAAATCAACAAATGGTTTTTCAATGTTCCCAATTAAGTTTATTTGTGAAATGTCGTATTATCCAGGAAAAAAGTTTTCACTGTTCATAATTCATTATAGGTTTGTAAAAAATATTATAAGAAAAAAAATATATGGTCTGATTAAGAAATATTTCGAATTTTTATTTACTGATAAAAAAAAATTTATCCTTTTATATTTATTTATATATACTAACGTAAATAGTTTAGGGCAAACATAATTCAGCTACATATTAATCACATTAACGAGCCCACAAATTACTATCATAATGCTCTTGATTGTATACCTAGGTAACAGTTTAAGTTTTCAATTTATATTTATATATTAAAAGGTTGTTTTCATTCCTCACTCATAAGACTGCTTAAGTACTACTTAAGTATCTGTAAGGTATCTAGTGTTTAGTATTTTCTACGATTGATTGGTTAAAACCACCAGAATATTATTTTAGAATTTTTTTTACTTTAATTAATATTTGTACATTTGTCCATTTTTCATAATTGTATATGTTATATATTTTAAAATTAAAATGTTTTCAAGTGTGAATACATTGAGTTAATTTACTACCTATCGAATTTTAATTTTAAATGATGACTCCCCTCCTCAAATCTATAATATTAATTAAGTTTTATAAATGCTACATGTTTTAAAATACAGTAGGTTAATGTTACATAGATATATAATAATATATGAATCTGCTAAATTAATATCGAAATGATTATCACTACAATTCGAATGCATAAATATAAATTAAACATATAATACAATAATAATTATTAATTATGCAATACATGCATTTTATAGAAAATAAATGCACATATATTTGTTTATTATTAATTAGTAATTAAAATATCTAGGTAATTGATTCTCCCGCTGTTGGATATTGATAAATTGCTTGAGAATAATATGACTCTCGTGTAATTAAATAATTCGCTGTCGGTGATTGAACCGTATGATTTTTACTATTATCTATTATGTTGTTTTACGAAACAATAAGATATAAAATTATATTATTGTTTAACTATTGAGTGAGTATAGAAAGATATACAAAAAGTGAAGGGGTACCCCTTAAAAATATTTTGTGAAGCTCATTTAAATTTTAAATATTTTTTTGGTACTTGTTACGCCAAAAACATGAAAGAAAAATATAAAATTATTGAATAATGTATACAAGACAATCAAAAACGCGAGCATTACATGGAATTTTAAAATTTAAACTGGTAAAAAAATCATAACACAAAGTGATATAACCCTTACCACATTGCCAGGAAAATTAAAAAATGCATTCGGTGTTCAGTGGGCGCATTTCTAAGACTTAACAATGAATTAAAATGTGTTGTAATTTTATTAATTGTACGAAGGTTACTGAAAAAGTCTAAAATGTTATGTACTCACGGCATCAGCGTACTAAACTATTACGAGGGGGGGGGCTTATAGTAGTTATAGATAAGGTTTATCTGTATAAAAAAAATATCAGCCCCCCCCCCAAAAAAAAAAAAACTATATCATACGCCACTAATAAAGTAATGCGTGTACCTACATTTAACGGGATTTACATGTTTGCTAACTGGTTTATTGCTTCTATAATATATGTACTTATCACTTGAGTATTTTAAAAATAATAAATATTGGGCTTATGTCACGTTTGAATCATATTATTGTTATTATAACTATACCTACATGGAATTTATAACTAAAATCTAAAAAAATTTTCTAAAAATAATAATTTGTGATCAGACGTTTGTTATTTTCGTATGACATATTTTAATTTTAATTTTAAATAATTCACAAAGTACCTATATTATATAATAATAAAATCGTTAAATATTTTATTGGTTTATGAAAGTCAGAAATGTTGTTCCTATGTAACGAACTGACACTTCTTTGAAATTTCAACTAATATAATGGTTATTACTTATTTGTTACCAAATTAAATAATTTAACGATTATCAAAAAACATCTGATATATAAAGAATAATTATTTTGAATTTTGAAAAGTATTTTATTACTTTCACTCGGATAGGTACTTTACAATAGACTGTGTATACGATATGGGAGGGTTCAATATGTAAGTATTTGCCTATAATAAATTATAGAGCGCGCAACACGAATAAGTATAATTTAAAATCCTGAAGTAAATATGTTAAAAAAAAAACAGACGAATTATATAGGGATAAGATTTGATTGAAAAAATGTTTTTGAGAGATGTAAAATAAAATTTATAGTGATGAAGTTCGTATACAACAGACACGAATAGTGGGGAAATATTCTGCGAAAAAATATTTATAAAACATGCAGGTATATTATTTGAGCTATATATTGTAATATAATAATATATGTCATCATCGTCCTATTCAAAACACTATTTTTGATGCATATAAATTGTGATCACTGAGTATTTATTTTTATACTCATCGGTCTCGTCGGTCAGATTCCTCGAGTAAATCAATTTACTGTGAGTACACTTTGATATGTTTATCGCCATAGGCGTTGGAAAACGAAATGGTTATTTTTTTTTCTTACTTCTCCCTATACTGTGAAGAATATAAAACCTGGCCGTTTGATATGGCATACCGCGTGCTGCAGGTAACGTGCGGCGTTTATGTCCGTCTACCCACTCACCCGCATAAAAAATTTTCTCTTGAGCTTTTTATATATTTCTTTTTGCCTTGTATTTATTTTTAAATTTCGATTCGTGCGCTATAGTGTGAGTGTATATTAAATATACTAAATATAAATTTTATAGATACCCACGGAAAAAAAGTAGAGATGGATTCGGCCGATCTGTAAGTAATGGGTAGATTTTGGGTCATGGTATGGAAATCATATAATATAATAATATATTATGTATCACAAAAGTCCAACCACATTTTCGCAGTATTTGCCTGCCGCAGTTCCGCCAAACGTTAAGTATACCGCGAGCACAACGGAATCGTTAAAAGATCGTCCCATTTGCAGGATTATACTTTCAGAGAAGCTTTTTACCGGGAAACTTTCAATCGATCATCATAATACAGAGTCTAGACGATACAAGTTAGTTGTGCAGGAAATATTTTGACCTACGTTGGAAATAATGCGTGCAGTGTAAGTATTTTGAACAGTGATTATGGAACAGGTTAGGAGTTTGCCATAGTTGATTATATATATACATGTAAAAAAAACTTGAATAACTAAGGCATTTATGATTTTAGAATATTTTTAACTTCAGGTTGGTTTAATACTTTATTCTTGAAATCAGAAGTAATAATAAATAAAATCAATTGGTTAGTTATAAGGTGAAATAGTTAACTGATATTGATTTAACTTATTTTAACCTATATAATATATAGGTAATTTATAAAAATCAGAAAATCAAAATATGTATTTAGATTTATTTTATCGTTCGTTAAAACTCGAAAGTTTCATATTAACCATTTCTGTGATTTTGTTGTTAATATTAGCCCCATCAATACGAATAACTCTAATGGTTAATTTTAATTTTAATTTTTTTTGTTAAAAAAGTCGGTAAATGTACCAAAATTTCACATTTCTGTTATTAATATTTTTATTATTTTCACTGTATTTAAAATTGATGTTTCAACAAAGAAACAAGTAAAAAGAATAATTTAAAGTGTAGTGTGTAATGTTAGAAGTGGACGTTTCTTGATATAATTTAAATCAAAAAGAAAATTGATAATTTTTTAATACATTTTAATATTTAGGTTTTGCCGTTATAAACCCACACCTTGTACACTACAATAATATAATACTTTTTAACTCCACAAAATATAGTGGAGCAGAGTTGTGGACGCGGAAAAAATATATTTTATATAATATTAGATATAGGTACGACCGTATTCTGCAATATCGTGGGTCTATGTAATATATTAGTATTGTCTATTGTGGTTATTGGACAAAACCTAGCGTAATAATAATCATAATATTTTACCCTGAACCTAATTGTAGAAGTCGAAAATTGTACATTTTTTCCCCACAAAATAAATTTCCTGTCGGTTTATGTGATGGTGTTTTAATAATATTAATTTTCATAGTAATAGTAGGTATAATACATTTAAGGAATATGGTAAAGCAACAAATAATTTCTAAAAATAGCTGTGGTTCCCTATTTATTTTATAAAAAAAATAAATAAATAAAATAAAAAATTACTTTGGACTTAATGGGTTAGTTGTTATTGCAATTAAAAAACTCACTATGTTCACCGCATTTATGCTACTATTTTCATACGACAGACATAATAGATCAACATTTTTCTTTTAGGTACTATTGTTAATTTTTTCTAATTTATTGTTGAAATTTTGAATTTATAACCTATAAGGTATGAAAATCAATAAGGTTTTCTATTTCACAGCTCTTGAATGTTTATAAGTTTTGAGATGTTTTGTAGTTTTGTTACAATGTATCGTTTAGTTGCATGTATTTCCACTTTACACATCTTTCAAAATATAGGTAACCGTAACATTGCCAACGGCAGAAAAAATATTATCGCCAAATTCAAACAAGTAATTTTTTAAAAAATGTGTTTTAATTAAAACAACCGATTTAAATAGCTCTATTTTTGGCATTTTAACGGACAAAATTACAAAATAGACGCAACAAAGAACCTACACTATAACAGACCATTAAATGACGTGGATTACAAATTACTACGATATTGGCAGGTACACTACTAATTGTCAATATTGACGATGGTCGATACTATTATTTATTGAAAGACACATTTTTTAATGACATAAATGCGATTGTCATGTTATAGAAATATATTATTGTGTTTATGTTATGTTTATTTGTACACTCCTACGTTTACTTAATTTTCATTTTTATTTTACAACATATCGAGTTAAATATTCTTAAAACTATGCAAAAATTATAAAAACCAGTTTAAATTTGCACTAAAGCAAAAATCGGATTTTATTGTGATGAAAAAAAATTGTGTTTAAATTAATAGTTCAACAAAATATGAAACACATTTTATGCTCACTAGTAGTCACTAAGCAACGGATATAAACGTCTATAAAAAAAAATAAATACAAATAAAATAACTTCACTGCCCTAGCCCAATAATATGCGTATATTTAAATATATCAAACTTTCAAAAATAGCTGACGAAGCTAAAGTTGCAGTGCATCGGTAGAACGATTCGTCGTCGACGGGGATGAATATAACAAATCCATTGTTCCGGTAAAATGGTTTTCAAAGGCAAACAAATAATAAAATCAAATTGAACATAATATAGCTTATAGGTACCAGGTATACTTGAGTATGTAATCCATATATATGTGTCATGTATACCTATATTATACATTTATACGGGTACATTATACACATGTCTATAGGTTTTCAAATCATTAATCGTACGGATATTATTATTTATATGATTATTTAACCACTCAACAGCATATTTCTCAGAAAACGTAAACGCTTTTGAAAGCATATATTTTTGTATCTTTTGAAGTCATTACAATTATAATATACACACAGTTTCTGAAAACATTAAACACATTTTTTTATCGTTATATTACTTTCAAGATTTTTACTTTTTAATTTACATTTTTACATAATTATATAAGTTATAATTTACATTTACGATTTTTTGAACCAGTACCTCTATATAGTTAATTAGTAATAAGTATTTTAAGTTTATATGAGCAGAGATGTGCACTGAATTTAGCAGCGTAACCGTTGTCCCACTATTACTCCTGTGCTTTAATGACTTTAAATTAAAAATATTTTTAAAAATGTGTTAAGACAATCATTTGTATTAACATTTACCGTTATAAAAATAACGTAGAAGTTAAAAAATGACGGAAAACAAATACACAGCGGAAGTAAGTTGTTTGGTGCAGAATGACCAGATTTTACTTGGTAATGTCATAGCCATTTGGCCATTATGAAGGGGCTAATTCCGATAATTTTAATTTCCAGATATGAGGCTGTTAGGTACCTTGATTTTCGATTAATAAAATGCCAGTTTATCACATCGTAAATAAATATATAAAGAGTAAAATAGAATATAAAAATTATTTAAAAGAATTAATGTTTTATAAGATGGAAAACAGATCAGAAAATTAATTCGATTAATATAGACATTGACAGTATCTACCCAGGACACTCCTTATGTAGTACAAAAATCTTAAGAACTTGAAAGTACGGTCTTTAAGTAAGTAAATATATTAAAAAATCTGGAAATGAGACTTTGAATTACTGGATTATTGAAGAAAAGTTTGCGAGTATGCTTAGTGAACCATCCTGTATAATAGTATAATAATTTAGTCAATAATTGACTGGCATTGACCGTTATACAATAAATAATAATAATAATAAACTATAGTAAACGCGACCGGAATATATCCGGTACTTATAGATGTTCTTTTTTCGACACAAATCGTCCATGACCTGCAGCTACCATTGCTTACGTTTCTCCTTTTTTTAGGATTTCACGATTTTATCGCTAACTACTCGGAAATTTTAAAAATTACCCGCTTAAAGTACCCGTGTTCGATTTCCAATCCATAAAACGGCTTATCACGAAACTATTCATGCCTTTTAATACGCCCTAAAAAAGAGTTCCCGAAAAATAAAAACTAGTCGCCGTAAAAGCTATAGGTACTATTGCACAAAGCACAACATCACATTTCTGTACTGTATTTTTACTATTTTAGTATGAAACGAATCAGTGGCGTACCCAGAGAGCTAAGAGGGCTTCAGTCCCCCCATTGGTTGTGTTATTGGATAAATCTTATTTAATAAAAGGCAAAGTACAAACCATGATATTTCTAAAAACGGTTTTGATGAAACATCCTGCGTAGTATTAAATATTAATTATTTATATTCAGTCCCTATTTTTGAAAAATTCTGGGTACGCTACTGAAACGAATTATTATAACTAGGGCCCGGATTTCAATACAAAGTGCATATTTTTTTGGTTGGTCTTACACAATGCTATCTAAGTACATAATTTGTTTCATGTAACGTGGGTTTCAAAGCTACACATTTTATTTTGCATTATTTTGCATATTTCGACGTTTTTTTCATTTTTAGCATTATTGCTTAATTTTATTGGTTTTTAATGCATATTTGTTCAATATATGATAAAATTTAGCCTATTTAAAATATTATCCTAAGATAAATTATTTTTTTGATATTTAAGTAGGTTTATCGGGTTTTTCCATACATATTGTCAATCTTTATTTTTCAATTCAGTTTTTAACTTATCTTAATTTATTATTGACTGTACGTTAATTTAGTAGGTTTACTTAGAATTTTAATTTAATATACATTTTAATATTTATTTTAATATGTTTAGTACCTATGAATAATATTTCCCCAATTCTTTTCTAAATTGTATTTAACTGTTATTGAAACTATGGTTCGACCCAAAAAAGAAAAAGAACACAAATTATAAATTTAAAATAGATAGATACGTTGAATGCGGAACGGGTTCAAAATATAAATAATAAATATTGATGTTCACGAATTCAAAACACATTTACAAGATTTAAATCTCAAACCAGTGTCTTTATTTTTATGTTATGAATAATTTAATCGTAATAGGTACCTACCTACATTAGAATTTTATCTTCAATTATAACAGTTCAAGCAAAAAATGTCCAGTACTTTTAAAAACTATTTTTAAATTAAATAAAAGTGTTGATATCCTTATGGATTAAATAACATTCAGTTTTTGAAATAAGTAATTTGATTATTCATTATATTTAATTTAAAGTCAACATGACTGAATTAAAAATTAATATACATTTTTAATGCCACGTCAATAAAATAGGTCGAGGTGACATTGTCGTGTCCCGAGTAGGTGTAGAGGTAGGTAGGTACCTACCACAAGCTATCACATTCTGTACTTTTAATTTACTAAAGTATCCATGTAATATATTTTCATCCTATTATCGTTGAAATATTATTTAACTCTGTGCGATCAAACTTGCTAAAAGCATACAATAATATTATATGCAGGTGATACACGGATAATTATTAGGTAATTGTTAACCTATAATATAATGTTTTATAATATTATGTAGGTACCTACAATAGGTACCCTATACTGCAGCCGTAGCTGTTCATACTGATAATGATTGCGGTATTATTATTTTTGACGAAACTTCTATAGATACATAATCGATATGACTATATTTACCATTTATATTATATTATTTGTATAACATTTTTCTTTATTATTCCAAATGTACTGCCGTGCTGCAATTTTGGGTACGCGTTTTAATGGCATGTCGTTAAATTAAAACCTCTCCGATTAATAAACGCTGGTGTGTTGGTGTGCGTGCCAAACCAACACATCTGACACGAGGCACTGATGAATAGATTTTCCAGCCGATTATTAAAAAATAAAACACCACCACCGCCGACTGCACACCCCCTCTCACGTAGGGATAGTGTTTAGTACCATACAACCATCGTTTATCACGATATTTATGAGCTACGGACAGGATATTCGAGATAAATTTATTGTCGTACGCTGCGGCGTCCGATGCCGGAGACACGCAGTCGACGACGGTAAATTCCATTATTGAATGACAATCGCCTAAATTATGTCCGGACGAAAAAAAATAATTTATTAATAAATAAAGAAAAGGAAAATGTGAAAACCGTCCGGCTGAGTTCTGTAGTGTGGTGGCGACAGTATCTATAATATCATTGCACCCTATAATATAATGTAGGTACGTATTTGTCGATGGAATCTTCGAAATTTCGTGATTCGCATTTTCAACAAACCACCAACACTATTTCAATCGACGAGATGAAAAATAACAAACCCTTTTCCGTCAGCGAATGGCGCATAATAATAATAATACTAATTTATAATATTATATTGGAATGGTCTCTCTCTCTCACTCGTGCACTTTGGTCCGATAAAAAACGTCAACTAAGATAGCTGTGTGCGATGATAAAAAAATAAAGCCATTGACAATAATTTTTGAGCACGCTACAACAATAAGACGTATACATTTATTTAGTTGGTCTTCGATTTTTATTTCCGTTTTCTGTTTGAAATGGCTTGTAAAATCAACTCATTTTATATTAAATATAAATAAATAAATAAATGTTATAGTTGCATTTATTCGAAAATATACCTATTACTATATTATTGATGCTGTCCACTAAACAGACGTGTTTCCTAGGCGACATTTCGATAAAATTAGATCCACTTTGTGTAAGCAAAATGTATTCCAAGCACACCTTACACGGTGTTCACCAATACAAATTAGTACTTTTTTATTTTTTAAATAATTAATTGTTTCAACATACCACATGTTTTTACAAAGTTATAAATACACCAAACATGAATAAATAAAGAAATATATACTTATTGTTTGTAAGTGATCTGGTGGGTCTTCCAGGAAGATGTCATGATTTTAGCCTAGGTTAGGTGTATTTTCGCCGATTTTGTAATGGAAAACTATTTCAGTTTATGTAGATTATTGTTGAAGTTTTTTCATTGGTTAACAATTCATGATAATAGATATTGAAATCCCGTGCCATTGTGCATTTGTTTCTTTCGAATGAAATAAGAGGCTTTGAGTGCTATTCTTAATTAAAATGTAACACACATTGGTGCAAACTAACTACCGTGACGTATTGAGCGTTTCCAATATAGTAAAGATCAATGCTAGTTCTATGTTATTGAAAATGTTTCATTCCACTGTTGTATCCCAGAATAATTAAATTCTGGTATAAGAGTAAGCCAACTTTTGCGCGAATATGAAATTGATATAACTTAATTTATTTTAATCAACTACCTATAGAAATAAACCTTATACATTAATACGATATATTTAGTATTTGCGTAATATTGTGTACATACAAGTATTAATTAAGTATGAAATTATATGTTGTACAATTTATAATATTAATAGTTTATTGTTAATTTGTGTATTTTTGATTAGTGGACTTTCTAAAATTGATCGTATAGCAATATTTTTTTTTTAAATGGACAACAAATGATAGTTATTAATATTTTTAGATATTATACAAAAGAAAATTATTAGAGTTTTATTACAATCATGTAATATATCAAAGCTGGCATTGCCAGGGGTTTTAAGACGAATAAGTTTTTTCTACGTTCAAGTTATTTAGGACTCAATAGTATAAAATATACATTTTAACTAATTCTTTTTCGTGGTAAAGTTAAAAGTTAGTTTGAACCTGTAGTGATTCCACAAATTAAACTTTTAACCACTAAAATCGTTAAGTCTTTCATAATAATAGCGAAAAGTTTGCGGAGTCGTAATTAAGCCAATTAATAATTCATCATGTTATTAGAACACAAATAAATGTAGATACCATCGAATTGCGGATAAAATATCGAATCATTTAATGTCTGTGGAAAATTTGTATTAATAAATTATTAATAATTGTATAAATGTTGATGAATTTTCTGTTTAATAAATACATAAAAAAATAACGGATTTAAAACTAAGTTGACTAGCATTGTAGTTTTACACTTCTGTGAATAAAGTAAAAGAAAACTATTTAGCTTATACGACTAAAATGATTATTTTCATTTATTTTATATAACTGAACGCATATTTCAAATAAAATAAGTTAGTATTCCAAAAGTTTTTTAAAACCTTTTTTTTTAATTTAAAATAAATAAACATGTAGATGGTTTAAAAGGTCATATTATCCAAATTTTTGTTTAACTATATTGGGAAATCGATATACCTATTTGTATTTTTTTTGTGCAATGTCATATTTTTGTTGATTCTATTGCTCTAGATTTAAAAAAAACTCTGACTTGACTGTTTGATGTCGATTTCAAATAACTTTGCATTTTAATACAAAAATATTGTACATAATTAGTAAGAAATAGGTAGCTATTCCATTTTTGAACCTTCGAAAATTGAAACATTTTTTTAATAAAAATAATTGTTACAATAGCAAAATATGGTTAGGTAAAATGCTACAATCTCAGAACTGTACATGGACGCAATCAGTTATCAGGGTTTGATGCTTCATATTATATTCATAGGATTGTTAAAATATAATGTGTTTATGAACAAATTATAATGGATTTATAAAATATTTGAAACAAATTGGCACTCTATATAATTAATAAAATGTACATACTAATAAATTTGATTAAATTGTTCATCGTCGAATTATAAAAAATGTGAATTAAAATACGATTTCATCGATCAATTAATAATTTTATTTAAAATAATGTTAATGCAGTCAAATATTTAGAAATGAATAAATTTAAATCATGTGAAACTCTAATTTAAATAGATATAGAATTTTAAATTAGACAAATTGCAATTAAAAATAAAATAAATGCAAACCAGCGTCGTAAAAAAAAATGATCATCGTGTTAATAAACTTAAACATATAAATAAAAAAACAAGATAGAGAATGTAGTGTTTAATATATTTATAAATTATTCTATTGTTTAACTAATTAATTGCAAGCGGGGATTTTGAATAGAACGCGGTTGTTCATGTTCTACGTATAAAACAATAAAATGTATATAGGTACACACAATTAATGTATTGCGTAATAATAATTAATCTGCATAACATAATATATTATGTGTTTTTGTTTTATGAATAATACTGTTTTTTTTATGATATCATCGAAAAAAAAAATTTGTACTTAACATATAATGTATTTTGCATGGTTGGTAAGGTTTTTGTACTAACGTCGAAACATTTAAATACCTTTGGTGGACTAGTTGAAGTACCTACCTATTATAGTGAATTTAATTATTTTAATATAATTAATTTATTGTAATATGTATGAAGACTTAGATAGTGGTCTGGTGGTGCATATTTATGTATGACATTTAGTTTTTATAGTATTTTTATTTATTATTTTTCGATTTTGTAAAGAAGTGGACAGTAAAACTATGATTAAAGATTATACA
Organism: Nasonovia ribisnigri; assembly: GCA_027563435.1. Classification (NCBI taxonomy): domain Eukaryota; kingdom Metazoa; phylum Arthropoda; class Insecta; order Hemiptera; family Aphididae; genus Nasonovia; species Nasonovia ribisnigri. Next base: position 370,045 of record JANEHU010004313.1, on the reverse strand, counting down.
AATTAAAAGGTAAGTTTCTATTTAAAATTGTAAGAATGGTTAAAATTACATGCATGCACTATCGTACTTATATACCCATGATTAAAATCAATTGATTTTTATTATATAGGATATCTACTCACTTAACCAATATTATAATATATTTTACGAGTTGTCTATACGAATTTTAGAAAAGCTTCCAATAATTTTCGTTTTTATAATATAATATAATTTTAGAGCCATACTGAAATACCTATGCATAATAATAATATATAATGGCCGTAGTCGAGACGACAATTTAGATAATTTTTTTGAAGTAAAAAACACCAGCACATGAAGTAGTTAAATTATATTATGTCGATATCGTGGTATTATAGGACTAATTTTTAAATAAAACACAATTGATTATAATGTAAAAAAAATATTAATTTATCTTAATTTTAGTATTATTTATTAAAACGATTATTAAATAATAATTTTAAAAAAAAATTTTCTTTTCGGCCTGCTTATCCATAATGAAAATATCACAAAACAGTAATCAGTTAATCACATAACAATATAATATCAAAATACATTGTTATGATTTAAAAAGTAAACTAAAACGAACCTGTATGAGGGCCAAGGGGCGCTTATTTTGAATATCGTACCGTTGGAATTCGTATGTTGGTAGATACTTAGAGTATCCTTATGTTTTTAAAAAAATCGGTATTTTGTAATATACTATAGCAACTAAGCATTATATATTACATTATATCGTATGCATTATATATTATACGTATTTTGTGAGAAATTCCATGTCATCGTCTGCTATAATTATTTGAAGTCTCTAAAAAATTCCATGTGTTCACTCAAATTGTTGTTTACAACTGCTCAATATTATCGGTTTGTACAAAAATATAATGTTATACCAGCAAATATTTTTTTAATTAGGTATTAAATAATTTTTAAATCGTGTCATATGTCCTAATTGTCATTTAGAGGGGTCGTGTGTGACGTAAGAGAAAACACTTTGCTCCGGGTTTCTAGGTTTTAGGCAGACCAAAATAAAAATGATTTAAACCAGTGATTCACCTACCTCATACATTATGTACCTACCTACCGAAAACATAGACGACTTTTTTGTCCTAATGGTAATTTAGCTTAACGCCTGCAAATTGACATTTTTGCAAAATTATTTTCATCGAAATGAATACAATGGAAAAACAAAAACAATAACAATAAAAATTCTAATAAATAATAATGAATGCGATGAAATTAGTGAGAATCCTCTGGGGAGAAATTCTTGTACAACAATTTGTTTTCTCTGGATGTAGATATAGAAATGCTTTGTAACGAAACAATAAAATTAAATTATATACGAATCTCAAAACATAATACTATATGATAATCATCTCGGAATAAACGAATAAATAGTTGTGTCCTTTAAATTGTTTTGGGTTTTCGTTTGATTTATGTCTGTTCATCAACGAATTTAAATGTTTATATTTTTTTATTTCTGGTACATGAATTAATACCATTCCCCTCGTTAACTGTTTCCATTCATATGCGTTACAAAATGTGCTATGTATATATCACTGTTACGAGTTGAACGACACAACCCATTTGGCAAGGGTGAAAATAGTGACGTTGGTCAGATATTATATGGTCGTCGGTATTGAAGTAACACACTAATAACACGGTCGGGTCATGATAACTAGAAAAATGTTATTTTCAAATAACCACAATCATGAATCCAATGACTATTATGACTAGGGTTTTAAAATGTCACGAACATTTTCAATTATGTGAAATATAAAATAAAAAAAAAACTATTGTTTTGATATCTAGTTATAATATTTTGTTTATACTTGGAGTGAGAGGACATTTTTAAAAGTATTTTTATCGTAAACAATAAAGATGAACCGTTAACTACTAAACTCTTAATGTTATAACTCATACGAGTAAGTCACAAACTTATAAACATATAAAAAGTAACAACTTTGTATAATTATTATCGACATATTCTTAAACACATTCTATAAGGGGCTCAAAAATATATATGTATCTATATGTACGGACAATATTTAGTTGCATCAAAAGTATTTTCAAAAAAGATGTTTAACGACTTAAAAATTTCTTAAAAAATAAATTATTAGGTCGTACTTAAAACATTTTACATAAAAATATTTTTGTCAAAAAACCACAATCGGTGTATTTTGTGTTTTAGTTATTACATTCGTTTAGTACTCAAATGTTTTAATATTTTTTTATACATTATTTCTCGAAGAAAAAAAATAATAAAATTGACTAACAATATATTCTTCATTAATAGTTTTATTAATAAGTTCAATACTCTGAACATGTTTCATACATATATATATAAGAGTAAGTACCTATTGATACAACTTTGGACAAAAAATACACCAGTAAACAACAAAATCAATCATGAATATTATCTGATATTAGCTAAGAAATGTAATTTAATAAAACGTATTGATGATAGCTGAGAGTTCATGGAAACAGCGATAAAGACGTCGTAAAAAAATTGGGACGTTCTACTCTTAAAAATATCAAAATAATCTCTCTTTGACAACTTCGGACTACTGCATTGTAGAGATTGAATTCAGTTCGTTCAACATAGACACGGGTTTAGCTGACAAAAACATTTTAAAAACTTTGTACCGACTACCGATATCAGACGTAATACACGTCGTTTGCAGTTCGGATTTGTGCGTTTTTGTTTTAAACATTATTTATCCAACGACTGATTCGACTTTATATACCTTACATATAGGAAAAACGATCGATTTAATTCAATCTGTTAGCGTCGACACTCTTACCTGTGGCCAGTTGAGCGTGATGAAATTGGCATACAGCGTCGGCTTCGAACCATGTCACTCTGTCTCTGAAATGTCGATAGAAAACCGGAAACTCGTTTTGCGGCAACAACCAAGAACTGCTGATGTTTACCTGAAAAAAAAATCATTTTCGGTTAGTCCTGGTACAGCTGGTTATTAAAACAAAATAATAAAAAAATATAATACAGTATTAGTATATAGTGTTTACACACAACAATAGTTATACAACTATTATTTATAACTATAATATAAGATAGGTATGAATAAATTAATAATATGTGATTTACAATGAGGAACTGTTTTTAGACCAATTAATCAGATAGACATTATTTTAATAGAGATACTAACTTTCTCATCTGATTAACCTATTACAATATAGTATAAAAACAATTTACAAGTTGTATTAGTCATACAATAACGTTACACCGTCTTTTTTTAAAGAAATTATATGAATTAAATTTTAAAAACGACTTCAATCAAATATTAAAATATATTTAATACTAATAATTCATTTTTGGCATTTTCGTTGTTGTATAGGTAATTACAATTTTTTATGTCATACTGACAATTTATAAAAATAAACATGTAAAAAAGGATAAGATATAATTAGAGCAATTTTATAGCTGAAACAATTATTTAAAAAAAGCATATTCCAAAAAAAAATGTATAGGTACCAGATTTTGAGTTAATAAACCTCAGTAGGTACGTGTTTATTATGACATTTTATGCGCAAAATGATAATCTAGTTTTTATAAAAATGTGATTTATTAACCATTTTTAAAAATGGGTATATCATGACACTATCATAATATTGTATACGTTTAAATTGAGTGACTCGTGTTTTTCCTCTAAAACTCATTCGATGGATCCATTTTTACACCAAGTTCCTTTACTACGTTTCGTCAATAATGAATAAACATAAAAGTATTTCAAGAGACTACATTGATACGGAAATTGTGTAGTAGTAGTATAATACACTTCAATTCCAAGGTATTTAAATAACTGTCAAGCTAACTACTGACTATGGGGGTCTCTTTTTATTACTAGCCTAGGTACCTATATTATACCTATGTAATTAGCTTTTTACCATAAATTTAATATTTATTAAACGCGCTTCCGTAATTCGGGGTAAATGTTTTGATGGGCATAAAACGATTACAAGAGATTTAAGAGTAAATATATCGTTGTTTTAGTGTTTTAGTCAAATGCGCGGGGATCGTATTTCACCCAAACGATCACATAATCTTGAGATTTAGAAGAAAATTATTTTTTTACGATAAACATTTTATTTCCATACAATTCTGATTATAAATTAAATTTTTAATATTATACTATCTTACATTTTTTTTCACAATTACATTATATACCTAAGTATTATACAACATTATAATAATATGATTATACTTTTTTTTATGTGAAGGGTTCAAGTTAAAAAGTCCCCCAAAAAAAACACTAAAAAGTCTATTTGAAAATCAAAATCAAAAATTTATACGGACCTACTACATTCATTCGATGACCCAACTTCGTAATATTGGCAATCAAGAAAAAAAAGCAAATGTCCAAACTAATCCAAACTATAATGATTATTATTATTGTTATTGAAATAAAATGTACTTGTTCTCATTATATAATATCAAGATGCGGCTCAAGTAAGCATTGCAGCGCCAAGAGTCTGTCGTAAAAGCCGAAATGGCCGAATAGTAAACCGCCAAAACTATATCTATGTATAATAACATTATGTAGATAATAACGCGTTTTACTCGTGTGCATATGATATTATTATTAATAATGTAATAATAATAATATAATATACGATATAGTCACTGTGCAGTGTCAGGCCACGGCGAATCGTATATTATGGTGGCTAGGGCGTAAGTTAATTTAAGGGGTTGTGTATATTAAAAGCAATTTTTCGGGCCTCTCACCCGGATTAGCCGAGACACATAACACCCTTAAGACTATTAAAAATCCTGCGCCTGAAGTATCCCATATACAACCCGAATAATATAGGTATATTATGGTTAATCTAAAACCCGACTGCGTTTACACATTTTAAGCGATATGGCATTTTGTATGTATTTTTTTGCTAGAGTTCGATTTTGTACCTACCTAATCAGTTGTTTGATGGTAATTAATAACAGGCATAATTTCACAATGTATTAGTGTTAATTATTATTTATTTATATATAATATATATATATCGTTATTGACGTATTTGAAAATAAAGTATTGTTCTTCGTTTTATTCCATAGGTAGTTACTGCTGCAGGTGATATACAGTAATTTGTTAATTTGTTAATCCACCTCAAGCTTAAAATGATTTGAAAATAAATTATAATTGGATCCTTTGATTCTAAAGGGTACAACTGAAACAAATCGTTTAATATAATTACAATAAAATAAATCCCAATAACGCTAAAAACTATACAAGAACTTCAAATCAGTAATACATAAGATCACAGTGTTATTAAAGTGCCAGACACTCATAAATTGTTTGTGAATACCATTTCGCAAGGAAAAAGAACCAGTTTATACTAGATAATAGATGTACATTCATAGTGGAAAAAACTAAATGTATACATTATAAGGAAAAAAATATTTTCCAAATCAGCGTTTTAATTTTGTTTTTTTATCTGTGTTGGCTTGTGTTATATGAATCAATAGGTCTTCTGAAATATGAACTGCTAAAATACAATTCATGGATAAAAAAAACATTGTCGTAAAATATTGAATTTAAAATTGTATGGACCGATTTTTAGCATACAAATCGATGACAAATATTTTCCAAATTAAAATCTCACTCTCCATAGCCCAACAATATTGAATATAGCTTTTAATTATTTTGTACCTAGTTGATACTCTCTGACGTCAAATTTGGACATTGTCGTCGATTTATTGCGGAACGGAGTGTCGAAATTTAATGAGACGTTATTTGACAAATGTAGAATTTAATTTGTCTAGTCTGAGTCTTGCCACGCCGTAGAATTATTATTATTAAATGGTCGCCCGTAATACACAATTAAAATAGGGTTTGCCAGAGTACTGCGTTTTAATTATTCACCGTTACCAGTTACCACGTTAATAATTTGAATTCCAACGGAATTATCGTGCCTAATTTTCACTCAGCCTATCTCATCATGCATACTCATAACCCACCCACTGTGCGAAAATCAGTTCGGGAGAAGTCACATAGAACGAATTTTGTGATGTGCGATGTTAAGAATATAGACAGTGAGAAGTCTATAGGATATCTCGAGGTATGCTAACGTTGATTAACTTTTATTTTTGACCTCTCCTAGATATGATGTTTTGAAGTCTCCTAGAGGTTTGTATGCGACATCTTCGAGATATTTTATTTAACAACTCATTAACATCAGTTTTAACTACTAAGGGCTATACATTATTTAACTCCTTATTAACCTTACAAATATGCTGTCACCAAGCCATTACATATTGTATAAGACATTTATTTATGATTCAATATTATATATTTAAAATAATATATAAAATACATTTTTTATTTATTTGTATGGTATGTAGGTAGTAATGATTAACAGTTATATTAATAACTAATAAGATATAATAAATAAGCACTATTGTTATTTAAATAAGTAATGTAGTAATACCTTTATTAATGTAATAATTATTAGGTATGATAATAATAAACATATTATTATAACAAATAACGTTTGAAAAGAAAAAATGGTTTTTTACAATGAAATAACAGTTGTATTAATAAAATACATATAATAATTAAAATTAAAAATTAAAAAACTGTCTTAGTATATTTATACAATATAAATACATATTAAATAAAAATAATAAAATTAATAAACATAACAACTTTTATCTTTGGAATACCTTCCGGTTATTTTAATCTGTAACATAATATATATAATAATGAATGAATTATTTATTTAATGATATAAAAAGATACTTATTTAAAAAAAAATTAGGATGTGACATTATGGCTTAAAGTAAAAACAATAGCATTATCAGACATTTCAATACAAAAACATTTATATTTAATTTTATCTAAGGAAATTTCAATAGGATTAGATTGAGAACTCAAATCAATTATAAAAGAACCTAAAATATCCGAAGTAATTGCAATAGATTTAAAATAAGCTGAACTTGAAGTGCAAATGCTTAAAAATACTTTGTCATCTTTATGTTTATAAATTATTTGTTTTATACAAGCAATCTGATTATTTAATAACATAACATAATTATTTTTAAGATCATTTATACATATTTTATAGTTAGTATTTAAGATGATAATTGATTCGTAACAAGTAATACCAGGATTTCAGATTCTTTGCCCAATACGTAACTGATCTGAGAAGTTTTATTATTCACATTATATGTGATATTCATATTTTCAATAATTCTATTTGCAGCTTCTTGTAATGGATAACGAGAATGTTTTATACTTTTTTTTAATTGTCCGAGATAATTTTCAAATTTGAACGCACTAAAATTGTCAAGACAACCATGGATTTGTACATAATATGATAAATAAATATTAAACTATGCACATTATATGTCATAAAATGTTGTCCGTAGTAATCTGCATATTCATTTACAAATTCTATAATTAATTTCTGAGCTACATTATTATATTCCATACAAATGTTTGGAGTATCTAAAATTTTTATTGCGCAATGGAGTTTCATAAAATGTAAGTATATATTTCTTTTTATCCTCCCTTTTTATATAATTGGTCCAGTATATAATAAAAACATTCTAAATTCAGTGGCTTTCCAGAAAAATATATCATTTAAAGACCTAGGCAGTTTAGAAAATTCAGAAGGAAAATATTTTCTTAATTCAATTAATTCTGAGTTGCAAATCTCTAAGTTTGTTTTAAGCATTCTAACTTGTTGTGACCCTAGCACCCAAAACTTTAAAAGCCTTTTCATAACACCTAAACAGACTACATGCATATAATCTAAGCATACTGTCTGAATTATATCAATTGGCAAACGTTCAAGGGGACTAACACCTGTATGATATTCATCATCAGATTTCATTCTAAAACTGGTATCAGTTCTTAAAGGAGAATTAACACCCGTAAAAGCCATTCTATTTTCTAAATAGTTACCTTCTTCCCAACATGTATTGCACCCAAAACGAGAGTTGTGACCTTTTACATTTAACAAAAAGGCTTTTGCAGGTGCATCGCATATAATTTGATTTATTTTTATTTTATATGTTTTATTATTAGATATAGTTATTCCTGAATTTAATAAATTTAATAATTCAGGGATGAAAGGGTTCAATAGAAGATGGCTTACAATGTGTATCATAGTATATACTAACAGCAAAGACAGCATCTGATATTTTTGGTAAATTTAAAATTGAAAGTATGGGCCAAAATTGTTGTTTAGAGCTTTTCGCTTATGGCAAGCCGTCAATATTAAAATCTATATCAATATATAATATTATAATAACTTCTAAATTAACCTCAAAAAATGAGACTGTCGAAGACGAACGATCGTAGTATAAAATAAGTTATTAATATACCATAGACATGTTATTATTATCAATGAATGATTGAATATAATCATCACAATGTTAACATAGATTGTTATTTTTATAATATTATGTATGTATATGTATTTATAAATTATAAATAAACATTATAACTATATATAAATACACGGTTGAGTACCTAATTATAAATATATATATATTTGTTTTATCGATTTATATGTGACGTCTATGTGAAGTTCAAATTAAAACATTACAAATTTACAAAAATGAGACATATAGGTACTTTTATACAACATCACTATGTTACAACATATATACTTAAAATTACACACATTGTCTAGAATGTCTAGATACCTAAAAATGTGACCATTTTTTTACGACATCTATGTATAGTTTAAGACAGAGGTTCCCAACCCGTGGTACGTGGAAAGCTCGTAGATGGTACGCGAAGAAATTGTTTGGTATAATTTTTTACAAAATGTATAATATGTAAATGTAAAATTATAATATATTATATTATATATTTATTTATGTATACGTCGTAATGTCGTATGTGGTATGTGGATGGTTTTCCCATACGTCGTTATTGACGGATGACGGACCATTTTATAATGTAATATTATATTATTTCCGATAATATTTAATGTACCTGCGTCGCCACGTCGGGATGACTGATGATTACCGACAGCAGTACAGCACTAAAAAAAGTCAACTCAATTGGCGATAACGATTATTGGATAATATACGAACGAAATTTCAATGAGTTATTTTAGTGTGGCGTTATACGTCCAAATAAAACGATCTGTATTTTAGTAATGTTTTATTTTAAATACAATTTGTACGTAAACATTTTTTTTTAAAAGATTTTTCTACTTTCATAAATATCTAATAAGAAAATATGTTAAGAAATGAATAAATAATAAAAATATACGTTAAAAAAAAAATTGACCTTTGACTCCTAAATTAGTTTTAGAATTGAAGTGGTACGCGAACTGATTATACAATTATCTGGTGGTACTCGATGATAAAAAGGTTGGGAACCCCTGGTTTAAGAGATGTAGTTTCTGAGTAGTAGTAATTATTGTACATTAATGTCGATATTCGACGTTACGGTAATAATATTATGTCTAATATTCATATTTTATTACCAGCCACATGCGGTATAGCCACTTTTATAAATAATGCTTTACTATAGTTACTACGCATAATATAGGAAAACGTGTTTTTGTTGTTTCTATCAAACATAAAGAGATTTTTCTTTGGTTAAAGACGGAAAACGTTTAAAGTTGACACATTATGTGCTAACATTTTCATTTTTGAAAACTTCTTTGTCTTTAGTGCTGCGTATCAGGTAATTAGTAATGGTGCCGTGGCCGTGGTTATTTCGGTGAAAGAATTTTCGCCTGATGCTTAAAGTAAGTGCTAATAATGTAGGTCTATATATTATACTACCGGAATGCCGAGAGCCCGTTTCAGGGGACTGTTTTATTGCTGTTTAACCCTCTCCCTCAAGTTGTTGCGAGTTTGATTCGATAGTTGAAGCGCATGCGTAATCTCTGAATGCAAGTATTTATCGAGTCGCAATCATTGATGAAATCAAAGGTTATTGATCGAATATGTATAGATTTAAATGGTATATATTATACGATATCGGTTTAAATGTAATTTGTGTTACCCACTTCAAAACTTAACGGGTGGAAAGTTAAATAATAACTGGAATCTGCTCACCTCTATAATGGGACTTGCGGTACCGAGTTGTTCATAAACACCTGATTTCAAATTATCTAACCTATACCTATCTATACTTATCTTCAGTTCGGTTTTTACATCGATTTGCTATAAGGGCGTAAATAGGTACTCTGAATAGCTCTATGGGCCCGTTACTTTATCTAAACTAAAATACGCTTTTACGCATGTTTTTAATGATTTCATAAAATATTCCGTACGCACTGCACACAGTCACAGTTTTTAGTTTTAGATTATTAGAATAACATTCTCCACTCTACCGAGTAAAAACATTATTTTTAGACTGCACTCTAAACTATCTTAAAAAATATCCATTAATTAACTATTGGTCGCATATATCACCATTATTATTATTACGATCTACAATGATTTTACAAACAATTTTTACAGTCCTAATTTCTAGCAGAAGTTATTGAATATAGATTAGTTATAGTTTAATGAGTGGTTTTAGGTTTTTAAACAAACATTTAGAAGTTTAGAACACGTCCGTCCGTCCGTCTGTTAGTGACTAGTACATAGTTAAAATTGTTTGAATTGATTTTATAACCGTCAACCGTGGTTCTATTAAAAGTAAAATCATACTAGCCAATAAAAAAAAATTTCAAAAAATGAGTATTTAATATAGATTCATAGTATAAAATATTGAATAATAAGAACCAAAATATAAAAATTCCCAAATAGTTATTTTTAAATTGAATAATATTACAGATATTATATAGTTATTGCGTTGCATAACAATACTTTTAAAAACTGGTAATTTAAATTTCGCAGATTGAGCCTCCCTAAATTGCTTATATTCACAGTACCTAACTATCTATGTGAGGAAGACTGGAAATTCTGAACTTTTTTAATAGCAAATAATAAGTCATGGTGAGAGAGCCCCCCTCCAATATAGGTCTATACATGAAGAAGATTTTTTATTAAATTTACTATAATGTATTCTGTACGACTATATTTTATTTATTTTTACATTGTTAAATTGTTTCAATAAATTAGGGACGAGAATACCTCATAACATTGTGGTTTATGTCACTTCAGCGGCATTCAGCCTATGTACAGACTACAAATAAATTTATATAAACTTGTTTAATTTTTAATTGTAATCATTCAATATTCAATAAGCAAATCCATCTTTATAAAAAAGAAATATTAGAATATATTACAGACATCTATGAAAAACAATATTGTTAGTATATAATTATTATAAAAATAATAATCCTACTATACATAATAATATTAGCTCTCGTGGAAATATAAAACCGCGTTGTTAAATTTAATAATAATTTATTCGTTTGGGGATTATTACATGCTTGATGTTTCGTGTGCATGATGAATATAAAATTACTATTTCGTCCCGAGACAGTTTGATGTTCATAAAAACTTTCCGCAACTCACAATGGATTTCAGTATTCAGTATTTTGACAATTTTACAGTTGGGTGATAATTAATTATTTAATACTAAATTTTTCAAGCCACAAATACCCTGAAAAGTTGTATGGTAAATAAACGTTCATAATTTATGAACTGTACAGTGTACTAGTGTACATACACACTTATACGATTGTTCATTCCTTATATTTCGCGTTTTTGAGAATAGTTATGTGATACCTATCTTGACCTCTGTCACTGCAAAAATAAATGTTTAATTTTCAGTGAAATGCGCTTTGTTATAGGTAAATTTATGTTTAGATTGTTTAATTTTCGAACGCATTTGTCGGGTGGGGGCAAAACTTTATCCCGAGTAATATTTTTCATCGTTTTAATGGCAGGTAGTTACAGGCAAGAACCCTTGGACTTTAATTAGCTTACACAGAAGTTCACATATTTCACAGCTATCCTTTTTTTTTATAGTTATTATTTTTTTTTTTAATTAAAACGAAAAGTTTTCAAATTTGCTTCAAATTATCGGGTGAATACTTTTTGCAAACTCCTTTTTTACTTCGTCTACACTAGAGTTAAATACTTAATTTTTAAAAATAACATTTTTTTTATAATGTTTCTCAAATAAACAGAAAAATTAAATTATCAGTATTTTAAGTACAGTATTTATGTGAGAGCCATCCTTAGGGGTAGAATTCTGGGATACAAAATAGACAATAACCAGGAGTCCTAAAACGAGAATCCCGAATTTTTTGGTGTAACTTTTATTGCAATTGGTGAAGTAGTTTGCACGATTAAACCTTATTATATAGATAGACACATTTTTATATAACAAAAATATAATGAAGCCCCGTGAGGGGGGGGGGGGTAATTTTTTTTCAGTAAAAATATAACATTAATTTTATCATATAATAGATAACTGTATTATATATAACTGTAATGGATACAACTTGATGACTATATTAATATTTTTATTTATACCTACTTAAAATGTATGGAATTTAAGAAGTATGGATTTTACCTATAATATTATAATTTATTATAAATAAATATACATAATATATAAAATTTCCAAAGGGGAGAAAGCCCTTCAACCCTCCTGGATTCGCTCCTGAGTAGTTTATTTCATTATGATGAACTATACTAAGATACCATAAAGAAATATTGTTATCACTGATTGTACACTGAGGATATTTTTATGATAATTTTGCTAAATTTTAGCTATCAATATTTTAAGCACCTACCTACAAACTATTTCCATCTCAACTTTTTAATTGTATAAAAACAAATTTGTCGTTAAATGAATTATATTATATAACTAGAAACTCCGTAAACCAGATACCAACTAAGCTCAGTTGGCATACGTATCAGCGCCTCTAATTATATATCTAATAATATTATAATTGTGTTATACTATTAAATTATTCTGAAATAAATAAATAAATACAAATATATATCATTGTTCAGTGTAAGCGCACACAAAATATCATTTCGGGCCTAAAAAATGTGTAAATTTGTGACGGTTCAATTGTTATGAATATTTAAAGCTCGTAACCACGGTAAACACCAATCTTTTGAAAACGGTGAACCGTAAACGTAAAAATATGTACAATTTCACAGCAGTTCTCAGCTACTTGTTGACATTTTTACAAAACGAGTAATTTGATTATACGGTGACATATATCATAAACATTTCGACGAGATACAAACTGAAAAGTAGGTAGTTCTGAGAATGATATTTTCCATACGAGTTACTCGCGTCGTTAACTATGATTTCTGAGGATTTGCAAGAACTAGCTTATTATAAATTAAATGTAGGATTTTAACAGGATGTAGGAATATATAAAAGTCATAAAATATAGTTTTAAGTGCTTAATATCACCCGAAACTAATGAGAATGACTATGGAAATCCAACAAACAAATAACGGATTAAAACGTTTAATTACTGTTATCGCAAACAATGAATGTTTATATAAGTATTAAAAATATAAATATTGAAATATATAAGTAAACATTTTAAAATTTGTGAATAAATAATATATAGTTATAATATGTACATTATATTATAGATATTAATTTCATTAATTTGTATAAACATTTTTCCTGTGTATAAAATTATATACATGGTGATTCATATTCAACCTATATACTCATCCCCTCTTTTTTTCTAAAATAATGCAGTAATTCAAAATTATATTTTCCAACTTATTAATTTAAATATTAATTTTATATTTTTGTGGAACTATTTTAAGGAACTATTTTCCTTAGTATAAACATTTTAATTTCCAGGAAACTACACGTTTGAGTTTTAAATTAGGTAGGTAGGTACATAAACATTTGCAAAAAATATCTTATTAATAATTTACAGTAAAAAAATGGGGTTCTGATTAAAAAAACAATAGTTTGCAGTAAGATACGTGTTAAGTAGTTCAACAACTTAAAAATATGATACTTATGTATATTTCAAAGTTCCATTAATCAAAATTTGAATAACTTCATTATTAAAGTGAAAAGCGGAGCTTGATGAATCATCCTGTATAATAATAATATACTTAATTTAAACATTCATAATGATAGACACTTTAGTACTTCATTTATTTTATTCGTTTATTACTAATATAATATTTATTTTTTTTTTTTTTTTAATTAAGAAGAAAGAAGAAAGCCTCGATAACGTGACCATTGGCTTATTTTTACTTATAATGATAACTTAAATTAGATTGTACAGTTCAGTATCTTTCAAAAATAAAATTATATTTTGGATGGATTTTTCGTCAGGGCCCAGTGCGTCGTGAAGGTGTTCCGGTATGTTGAATTTTTGTCGTGCCTCTTTTGTGTCTCTGCATTCAGTGATAATATGTTTGATTGTAGTTGTAATTCCGCACGTGAGGCATATTTTGGGTGGTTCTTTTTTCATGAGGTGGCCATGTGTGTGATGCGTATGGCCTATTCTGAGGCGATTTAGTACGACTTCCTCTCTTCTTTTGAGCGACATAGGGTTATTCCATTTTTCGATAGTTCTTTTTATTTAATTTAATTTATTATTCATTTTAAGCCATTCTTTTTGCCAGATATTTTTGATTTGGTTGTATATAATTTTTAAGTATCTTTGTCGGATTTAATATTCCACACAGTTAGTTGATGTGGGTTATTGGCTTTTTCCTTGGCAAGTAAGTCGGCTCTTTCATTACCAGGTATTCCGCAGTGCCCAGGAATCCATGCGAAGATTAAGTTATCATTAAATTTATTAGTCAAGTTGATTATTTTATTAGTTATAACATTATTGTTATTAATATTACTAAGACTAGCTAGAGTGCTCATGGAGTCAGTCAAAATGATGTACTTATTATTATGCAGGTTGGCACTTATTATATAGGATAGTGCTTTATATATAGCTAGAGCCTCAGCTGTATAAATGCTACAATTATCCGACAACCTTTCGGAAAGTTCGGTTTGTAGGAAAACTGCAGCTACACCCACCCCTTTGTCTGTTTTTGAGGCGTCGGTATAATTATGTATGTGGTTTGGTAATGTGTTTATTAATTCATAGAATGCATTTTTGTATGTAAGATTTTAGATTTGTGGTTTATTTTTTGTTGTAAATCGCTGTCGACATGTCAAACGAGTATTTTGTCGTTGTCCATGGAGGTTTTACGGGTATTTCTCTGGTCAATATATTACTTATTTCTAATTTTAGTTCTTCCTCTTTTTCTTTTATTCTTTTGTACATATGTTGTATTAATTTTTTGTTATTGTTAAAAGTATTTTCGAATCTGTTATTGAATACTGTGGAATACGTTGGTTTGTTCGGGTCGGTTGCTGTTCTTACTGCGTATTGCAACATCAGTTGATTTCTCCGATTATTAAGAGGTTGTTCTCCTGTAATGTTGAGTATGCTGTTTATGGGACTACTTCTAAATGCACCGGATGCCATTCTTAGGCCAGCATTATGGATAACGTCAAGCAATGTCAGTGCTGAGTTTCTCGATGTCATATATAGTGGGGATCCGTAATCCAAAATTGATCTGATTAGTGAATTGTAAATGTTTATTAGGGTTTTAGAGTCTGCTCCCCATTTCGTACCTGAAAGTACTTTGATAATGTTCAGTATTTTTTTGGCTTTGTCTTTTAGCTTTTTTATGTGTGTGGTCCAGGTTAGTTTTTCATCGAAGGTGAGACCTAATATTTTTAAGTGATTTGTGTAAGGAATTATTCTGTTGTCCATTTTTATGGTTTTTTTTTAATTTTTTTGTGTGAAAATATTATGAACTGGGATTTTTCTGGTGAAAATTTGAACCCTGTATTTTTGCTCCAATCGTTTAACGAGTTGGTGTATTTCTGTAATTCTTTTCCTAAAGTGTCAATACATTTGTGTCGAAAAAAAATATTGGTGTCATCCGCATATATTGTAATTTTTCCAGGGGGAGGTATAAGTTTAGATAAGTCATTTATTGCGATTAGAAATAATTTTACACTTATGGAAGAGCCTTGGGCAATTCCGTTATTCAGGTTATATAAGGAAGAATGTTGTCCACCAACAGCAACTTCAATTAGGAAATTGTGAATGAAATATAAAATGTTACCTTTAACGCCCCAGTCAAGTAAGATTGAAATAATTCGGTATCTCCATGTCATATCGTACGCTTTTTGTATATCGAAGCTTACCAGTCCCATGTATTGTTTGCATGCAATTGTTTCACATATTTCTGTATCAATGTTTACAAGGCAGTCGTAGGTCGATCTGTTTTTCCGAAATCCAGATTGTTCTTCGGCGAGAAATTTATTTTTTTCTAGAAACCAGTTAAGACGCTGACTATTTTTTCGAATATTTTACTCATTGTGCATAATAGCGATATAGACCTGTATCCTTGTACTGCGAACTTATTTTGGTTAGGTTTATGAATTGGGATGATAGTAGCATGTTTCCATTTTTTTGGGAACTTGTGTTGTGTCCACATTTTATTAAATATTTCAAGTAATGTATTTTTTCCTATTTCGGGAAGATTTTGTATAAATATGAAGGGAATGTCATCGGGTCCACAACAGTCGATCTTATGTTCATTTATAATGTTGTCGAGTTCTTTTCTTGTTATTATCAAATTTAGGTTTGGTGTGTCAATATGTTCAACAGTGGTTGGTTCCTTAACGTTTATATTTTGTTTTTCGATTTCGGATTTGTACTTTAAGAAATTTGGATCAAAGTTGTTATCATCGCTTATTTCCTGAAAATATTCACCTAGTGCGTTTGCTATTTCTAACGGTTCTGTAATAATGGTTTTATTATAATTAGTTCTGAGTGATTTGATATCCGTTAATTTTTGAACTCCTTTTATTGATTTTATTTTGTTCTACACTATATTGGGATTTTCAAGGCAGGAAATTGATGACGTAAAAGAGTTCCACGAGTTTGTTTTACAATTTTTTATAATGTATTTAGCTTTAGCTCTTTGTTTTTTAAGTTCAATTAGATCGATTATGCTTCTGCTTTTTCTAAATTTATTTAAGGCTTTGTTTTTGATTTTAATTATGTTTTTACATTCTTCCGACCACCATGGTACAGGCTTTTTGGTTCCGCTGTATTTATTTTTTTAAATTATATTCATTCCAGTGTTATGTAATATTTCTGTGAAGATATCAACTATTTCGTCTATGCTTTTATCCTCCATTGGGAGGTATTTTTCAAGTTCAGATTGAATTGTATTTGAAAATAATTCCCAATTAGGTTTTTTAAGGTTCCATTTCTCTTTGGTTTTATATATTAAAGTAGAGTCTCTATTATAGATTTTTATTATAATAGGCCAGTGGTCACTGTTGTATAATTCTTGTTCCACCGTCCAATACAGATTGGTTGATATATTTGCGGATGAAAAGGATAGGTCTATGGCCGATACGGATCCATTGGTGGTATTAAAGTGTGTAGGGCTTCCGTCGTTAAGCAGTGTGATATAGTTATGGTCAATCATTTTTTCTATTTTTTTCCCTCTAATATCAATATGCGTGCTTCCCCATAGAGTGTTATGACTGTTAAAATCACCGGTTAGAATATAGGGTCACGGTAATTGATTAATTATATTTTCTAGATTTTCGATTTCAAAATCATGTTGGTTTGGAGATATATGTTACAAATAGTTATTTTTTTTTTTATGTGAACAGTTATTGCTGTTACTTCGAAGTTGGAGGTGATTTTAATTTCTTCGGAAGGAAAGGATGAGTTTGCGTAGATTGATGCACCTCCGCTGACTCGACCTCTGACGGAACGGTTTTTTGAGTAACCGAGGTAACCTTTAAGTTCTGCGATGTGGTTTTCAGGGAAATTTGTTTCTTGTAAGCAGATTACCAAGGGAGAGTATTTATGAATTAATCTTTTGAGATCGTCAATTTTTTTATAGAATAATTCCATTAATATTCCATTGTAGTATATTATTATGATCTGTATTTGTTTTGTTTAATTTAATGTTATGCATGCTAATTATTGTGTTTTGTATGGATGTAGGGTGTTAGTTGATTATGAGTGTATTTGGGTATATATATTTATATGTATATATATATATGTGAGATATTGTTATATTTGGCGATAGAGTTAATGACTTTAGTAATCGGTTGGGTTATCATTAGGTAATGAGCGGCCTTCCGTATTTAAGGTAGTTGCTACATTGTGTTCTAAATTAATTGACTCAAATAGTTTGTTTGATAAGCGTGTTAATCTGTTTTTCAAGCTTTGTGATTTAATTACCGGCCTGACCAACTCAATTGTGTTTAGTAAAGTCTTGGTGTCTGTTCCATATTGTTTGCAGATATCGATAGGGTCTGAGTTACCTTGTATATTTATTATTATGTTCTTAATTTGATCGTAATCTATATTTATGTCTTTATTATTGTCAAGTAAAATTCTAGCTGGTTCAATATGATTGTTTACATTTTCGATGAGTTTTTCTGTAGAATTTGATCTTATTAGTGTTTTAGATTTTTTGATAATTTGATCGTTTTGAATTTTTGTTGCAGTGGATACAGTTATAGTTTGTTTTTTCTCATCGGTGGTTTTTGTGCCAGTTTTATTAATTACACTAATTGGTTCCTGCGTGCCGTTGGAAGTGGTGGAGTTTGATGTCGCTCTTTTAATACCTCCTTTATCGGTTGTTATCGTCGTCTGTTCTATTTCCATCTCTAAATTGTCATTATTAATTAGTTCATTATTTCTTGTATTTTCCGTGAGTGTATTTGAGTCTGTGTTATCTATAAAGTTAATGAGGTCGGTAGGTTCACTACAATCTTTAATGTTGTCGGTCTGTGATTCAATGCTAAACGGGCATTTTGAGGCTACATGGCCGGTCATCTTGCAGCTGAAACACGTTACTTGATCGTCAGAGATGAATATACGGTGATTTGTTCCGTCATAGTTTATGAGTATGGAACTCGGCATTTTGGGTGTATCTTCGGCTTTAACAAATAGTTGTCTTCTAAAACTGAGTATGTTGGTATATACTATATCCTTCAAGTTGTATACCGGCTCTGAGGCAGGTGATGGGGCTAGAGGGGATTATATTATGGTGACGTAATGCTTCTAATATGGTACTATTAGGGATATTATTGTATACGTTTGCTAGTATGAATCGCTTATCTGGGTTATATAAGTGGCGAATAAGAATAGATTTATTTTGTATTTCGATTGTCTTATGTTTAGTTATAAGCTCGTTAACTAATTCTTTGGAGTTTAGGAAGATGCAAAATCTTTTTTTGGAAATTCTGGAGACGGAGATTATATTTTTGGGTTCAACGATGTCCCCAATTTTTTTTATGTATTTTATTTGAGACCCTTCATCTACTGCGTCGAATACAATGGCTTGTTCTTTTTTTGGATATGAGCTGTTGCCTAATGTTTCGGCGAATTTAATTGTTGGATTAAAGGTGGTGGTGGTAGGTGATGGTTGGAGCTGTTGTTTCTGTTGGCTAGATGATATCATATTATTTTTGATTGTATTGGTTGTAGCTTTTGAATTTTGAGACGAATTGCCATTTGGGTGTGGAATTTTTGAGATATTAACCTGTAGTTTGTTAGAAGTTGTTCTAGTAGGTGGGGAGGTGTGCTTCGGTGAAGCGGAGGTTCCTTGGATAGGAGGGGGCGTACGATGAGTAAAACTCATTTTGTACGGAGGTATATGAAAATATAAATACGTTATTTAATTCCTTACCTTGACCCGTACATGTTGGTTTTATTTGTGGAAGAATCGGATAAACCGTCGTGATGTAGATAACGCACTAAACTTTATTATACACGACTGTCGCTATCGGAGTGTGCCACGGGACTGACTAATATAATATATCTATACCAACGTATGAAATATAAATATAAATAGTAATTTTTTACTTATCAAATATCAATAAATAGTTAAATAAATGATTTCAAATATCATGATAATATTTCTCCTATTATTGTGAACGATTGGATTTTACACTCAAATATTATAAAAAAGGTACGTTTTATTATGTAATAACGCGGAACAATTTTATTAGGTACTTATATTGATGACATATTTGAGAAAAAATAGCATTTTATTCCGTAACAACAGATGAAATACGGGCCACTGACTCGGGAGCTTAGCTTTTATATACAATTTCAGGAGGTGCCTCTCTACGCACGGCACTATTATAGTGCAGATTATTATGCTGTAGCTGGTTTATTATTACTCGAATTGTACATATAAATCAGTCGTATACTTGAATCGGGTTTGTTAAAAAATAAAATAAGCAACAATAATCTTGAGTTCGAGTTTGCAGCATTCAGCTGCACAATGCATGGCACGGAGTTTTTCTAAGAGTGTTCAGTATACAACAAACGTAATATTTCAACAACGAAGTATACGTACAAAGAGAAATAACTCATTTCATCACACACGCGCTTGACAAAAAAATAAAAACTTGTCATAATTATTACCACTGGAGAATGTTACGTTTCAGACTTCAATCAAAACCACAATTATTAATATAATCATTTTTGTTCAACCATAAAACTGCAGTTGGACGCCTCCCAGTATATGCGCATCGTACAATATATTATATAGGTACAGTAAAGTTCTACGCAATAACCAAACTGCCATTATTGTAATTTTTATTTTTAACATTATTATTATTTATTACATTAAAGTCTTTGTCTTCGGTGACCCGATCTACGTAAGAATTTTCCGATTTTATTTTGTATAGATGCCTATGTAGTTTTTTGCAAAAATTTAAGTAGTTTCTACATTACATGGATTTCATAATATATTAAATCAATCAAATAAGTAAAAAAAAATAATAATAATGAAAAAAAATAGTAAAATTGAGCTGACTAGTGATATTTAGGACTGACCAGATATAAATGACCTAAATACCATAACAAAATCTCTAAAAATAACCACATTATATAATGCCTTAGAAAATTATTTTTAAATGCATGAAACTATGCAATCGATAGGAAAATTATGGTTTAACTTTTTAGAATTTTTAACACTTTTTTTTAACTAAACTAACAACAATACAAAAATTATATATCAAATTTATGTACGCACGATAAATAAGCAATACAGTGGAAATAAACGTGATCGCGATGTATCTAACCAATTAGTTGTTAATTTTGTTGAGTCCGGTAAGTCACTACCTACGTACGATAATCGTTGGAGCGATTTCATACATAAAACGATTGACATTGGGTACAAATTAAAAATAATTAAAAATTAATAAAGCAAAACATTTTGAAAACAATATTTCTTGATATTATATTTTTAATTTTCTAATTTACGCTATAAGCTCGTACCTATAATGTATTTATATAATATTCACTAAAAATAAATAAAATGATTAAAAAATAATAAAAGTGCAAAATAAAATGTTTGAAGTTCCTTTGAAGTATCTGTTACATGAAACTACATGGAATCCACTGTTCTAGGGAACCCAAAAAATAATGCACTTAGCATTAAAATCCTGGCCCTAGTAAAAATCTATCGATCTAGGTATAGGTATACGAAGTGTATATGTAACTACTTAAGTGGGAAATTAGGTTTTGTATTTTAATGATAGTATTGATCAATAGATTCGTATTAGGACTCTTGGAGCGTGTCAGGGGCTTATTTTATCCCAGAATTCAACTTCTATAGTATGCTGCTTACGCATGCATTTTGTCCTTAAAATACAAACTTTGAATTCTTTTGTTTATTTCTGGTTGGTATTGGGGATATGGGAGAAAAAAATAGTTATTTATTATTAATTAATTTAACTTGGGCAAGAAAGACTTCTCTAAGCACTTAGTACTTACCCAAAGGCAATGCAGATTGATCGTCTCGGTCGAATTCGTCCACAAAGTGAAATGCACAGACTTGCTCTTGAAGTAGGTAAACCCAAACCGAAATACCGTATTTTTTATATTTTTTAATTTTTACTCGGATAAAGTCGGGTATTATATCAATATTAAAGTCATATACCACTCCTGGCCCACTCACTCGCTCATTGATAAAAGTACAGCCTAAAACTATGATATAGGTATAAAGACATAACATTTCCACGATACTTTCACGTACCACAATATAATATTTGACTTATCTCAACAAAAAAAATGAACAAATATAAAATAATGTGCGTATTTCAATTTGGGCGGTTTACTTTGAGTGTATGCAACTTAAAATAAACCCTCTGGTTGATTTGTATCATGCTTATTATAAATGTAAATACAAATTTTTTTCTTACATGTCATACCCTCCAAACCCCGCTACGCATAAAAATCACCGGAAATTTTGATTTAGTATATACGCCGCTGCATGAATAGCTGAGTTCATGAGGTTCAGATTTTAATCCAGTGCGCGCGAACTGCGAAGCCGTTTTCTGTTTCTCGCTTTCTGTACCTACAATGACAATCATAATAATTTACCAACAAAAAGTCCCGCAATACAACGCAGAGCCCCGCTGACAGGTTTTGCGAGTCTTTTGATGAACGGTTACCACGGTAGGTAGTGGTTCCCGCGAGTGCGTTGAAGAAGAAGAATCCGAAGGAGATTCGTTTTTGATAATAATTATTATGATATGAACGAAAATTCTACATAGGTATGCGCACAAAATGTGACTGTTTTTATTCGCCAGGAGACAAAAGAGTCGCCTTTTACAACGAGCGGGGAGCAATAATAATAATTAGCGTCACAGGCATAAACATTTTCAACAATGCGCACTCACTCCGGTCCAAAACTCTTACCGGGATAACAGCAGAGCACACCTTACCCATTTGTAAAGAAGCGTTTATTCGTTTTTAGAGACAAAAAAAAAAAATTTAAAAACTATTCGTTTTTTGTTGCCACAGTGTTCTCCTGCAAGCTTATTCGCCCCATCCCGAACACCGAATGCGTCATACACACGTGGCGTGCACAATATTAATACCAATTATTTAATATTATATAGAGGTTTTATAATATAGGTTTATAAGTTCCAGGTAAAACCTTGGCTAAGCAATTGCGTAACGCGCTGTATAAATGCTTTTAGTAAAACATAATATTAATTGAGTAACAATCATGCATTGTTATTGTGGCTTCATTTAGTGCTTATGTATTTTGTTATGCAAGTTGGTTTTTAAACATATAGGTACTCATCCAATTCCTCCGATTAAACTATGCGTTTATTTAAAATTATATTTTTTATATGTACACTATTAAGCTCCATGTTCTTTAAATCAATTACCTACTCATTATTATTATCGTTTTTACATTTTAAATATTAAAAAGGGCGGGTAAGTGGATGTCGCTCTGCTGTAGAGTAGGTTCCAAGTAGACCACTGTTTAATGGATGGTATTAAATTTGAATTCAATGATATAATATCATTGTATTCGAAAAACGATTCTGAGTGAAGACACGATGTCAGTCCAAATTTTATCATGAAATAACTATAAAAAAAACTGTATGTTTATATTTTTGAGATTGTTTGGTTACAGAATAACCTACGTATGTGGAACTTTGTTTTAAATTTTCAATCATAAGCTATACAATTAGAACATTTTATCAATTTTTAACTATAAAATCATTTTTCAATTTTTAATTTGATAAATGTTATCAAAAATACTTTATGATAAATTATGATTATATAAATAACTTTAAATGCTTATAAAAAAAAATTGTGCCCATGTATTTTTAAAGTTTTTCAATTACTATTGTAACCATTTATTAGGAGCATTCTATTAAATTTTCAAGATTTTCTACCCAACAAATAAATTTTTATTGACATTCATAGAAAAAAAAACTAAAAGAAATGTAAACAGAATATGTCTGTAAACAGCTCAAAATGAGACAAAATATTTTGAAAATTTTATCAAATATAGGAAATGATAAAATAAACATGATATAAATTTCAAGTATCTACAGTTATTTGTTTTTGAAATACAGAAAAATAAGAAAATCGTTACATAAGAAATCAACTGAATATCCAATATTGGAAAAATTTGAACTTCAAAATTTCGTAAAAATTTAATTTGACTTTCTTTTAGACATTTTTTTTTGTGATAAAGGTAGATAAACCTATTGGAATCTTGCATTACATTTTTAAATCTTAGATTTAAAAAGAAAAATTTTTATAAATATCTAACTCAAAATAATTTCCATATTTTCGTGACTTTTACGTATTTTGCTGAAATTTAAAATTTGAATGCTTATAAAAAAAAATTGTGAGTACGGATTTTTAATATTTTTCAAAGGTAATTGTAACAATATATTAGAAGCCTACTATTAAATTTTCAAGATTTTTTACCCAACAAATAAAATTTTATTGACATTTATAAAAAAAAAAACTAAAAAAATTGGAAACTGAAAATGTCCGTTAAAAGCTCAAAATAAGTCAGAATATTTTGAAAATGCTATGGTGTGTAGAAAATGCTTATATAAACATTCGGTCAAAATTTCATGTCTCTACGGTCATTTCTTTTAGAGTTATACCAAAAACCAAAATCGATTTTGTCGAAAATTGGTTTTCCGTAAAAATTCCCGTTTTTCCCTTAATTTTTCATTTGTTTTTCCAGGCGCTCATGAAAACTACTGGGAAATTTTAACTTTTGACCCCCCAAAGTACCAACTAGATTCACTTTCCTATCAGAAAAGGTACTATTGAAGAAAAATGAAGCGTTTTAACTGTCCTAAAAGGTGATGACAGACACAAAAATAAAAAATAAAAATAAAAATAAAAAAATAAATAAAAATAAATAAAAAAAAAACACACATCATTGTAGAATCAATACATTCATCGCTCCGCTCAAAATCTAAAATGTATAAATCTAATTTTGAAGGGTGAAGGAGATCAATTTAAAAAGGTTTTCTAGTAAATTTTATGACGAATTAAATTATGTTTTCAGAAGTTTTATTCGGTGGCTATGTAGATGGTACAGTGGGCATAAGTTGGTCTACTTTGGAAGAAAACACAAACGGAATCACATACCTTCTATAGTACATCCAACACGTTAAAAAAATCCAATGGAATGTCCTTTTAAAAGAATCATTGAAGCGAGAAAAAGCCAGTTAATTGTGTATAAAGACAATATTAACTTATACTATGCCCATTTACTACCTAATGAACTTGAATGAAAAAAAGTTTGTTTTGCAAAAACTAATGAATTAAATAATATTTTTTCAATTTTATATGTTTATCGACTAGTTCGTATTTTATAAATGATTACCCTTCCGCGAGCTAGATTCAACGATTTACCTACTTCGGAAATGCGTATGTACCTAGCTAACTATAGCAGCAGCTCAGAGCGTCTTATAATAATAATAATAATAATAATAATAAAAATAATAATAATATTATATTATCGAATGTCACGAGTAACATACCTACATACCTACCTTTATATAATAATATAGAACCAAGGTATACGAGGTGACGTGGACGTGGGTACAATACGAAATGCATGTTTCAACACACATTCCTGCGCCGTATATTAGCAATATAGGGTGACAGCTGTTATTATTTATCGTTTGAATTATTGTGATTTCGTTTGCTCGTATTTGCAGTTTACGCACAATACTATATAATATAATATATATCTGTAAAATATCTATCCAATAATATCGCCGAGCATAACGCGCGTTCTTATGTGTGTACAAGAAAAAAGTATATGGCATATCGACGTTCCATTATTATTATTATTGTATAGGTATTGTATGCAGTTTAACGAATGCAATTTCGAGAACGATTGTCTTGTACTCGAACGATTTTATATTTTCGTTCCTTATTGAAACCCAGAACATTTCAAGTATAGATAATATGCATCTGCAGCGATAGCCGGAGGATTAGAAATAAGGGAACACGCGGGTTGGTCGGTACATAAATATTATATATTTTATAACATAGAAACCACCCTATTGAGAGAGATATAAAGAGGTACAAGTTTCGAACAAAAGGTTTGAATTTCGGTGGTGATAGTGAGGTGCGGGGGTTGTTAACAAGTTTGAGTAAACAAAAACTCAAAAGGAGACATGCAAGTTTAGGAGACAATAAAAACAAATGGTAAATAATATTATGTAAAATCTGCACGCATTGTAAGAAATGCTGGTGCCTATTAATAATAATGATAATAATAATAATTAATATCTAGGATATTGTGGTCATATCCCCCCACTGGAGACCAAATACACAATACAACAAATATATAATAATATGAATATGATATGTATACGTTGAATGTCTATTAAACCATTTTATATCGACCCCCTTGAAAAAATCATAGATACGCTACTGATCTAGGTTGTAGTATGGATTCTAAAGCAATTCGAAGCGACTGAAATACTTGTTCATAATAAATTCGTATTATTATTATTATTACAGTATGTAGGGCTTCTAATATATTTAATAATAAGGAATTAGTAAGAAACATAAAAAAAAATATTAAAATAAATTATGTAACAGATGGAAAATTTCAATATATCAGATGTATGAATTACATTTGTATGAGTGTGTACCAATATTTTAAACGACTATTAAAACGATGGATCTGAGTTATTACGTTTCCGTCCAAAACGGCCATGAGAAAAATATCTGGGTAAAAATTTTCACTTACAAAAATATGCATATACAAATGACTATAAGTAAAATTAGGCCAGAAGAAAAAAAAATTTAAAAAAAAATAGTGAACAATAATACATTTGGTGTA
Source organism: Nasonovia ribisnigri (assembly GCA_027563435.1). NCBI lineage: Eukaryota > Metazoa > Arthropoda > Insecta > Hemiptera > Aphididae > Nasonovia > Nasonovia ribisnigri. The sequence goes on along the minus strand of JANEHU010004313.1, from coordinate 343,458 downwards.
TAATAGCTAGATACTACAGTCTCGCATTATATCTCGTAATGATCGTAATGATGATTCAGTAAATAATCATCATCTATGCAAATTATATGCAATATTGTTAACTGACAATAACTACAATTTACATATTCATAAACCTATAGGAATTATACAATTTGGCAAGGAGCTAAATAATATCTGAATTTACTCAAACGAAATGTTTTTATCTCAATAAATTGTACAGTATCGTTGTGATATTCAGGTTATATGGCGTTTTCAGGTTACAAACAAACAAAACTCTTAATATTATTTTGATAATGAATACATGAAAAAAAATGCAATATCGTGATAAAGTCCTAACCCTAAATATTGCAACAATTAGCATTGTACGGTTTCGTATGAGAGTACAAATTTTTAATGATTACGATCGTTGTAATAATAATAATGGGGAAAAAAAATCTTATTAATATTTTGGGACCGGTGTCTTGTTGTAGAAGTGTTAAAATTAAACTACTCGCAACTCCCTGGTTACTGCTACCGTGTTCAAAACTCTGCGGCAAGAGCAACTCGCGCGGGAACGATTAGCAAGTTCCATACAATTGCTGGTCATGGGTCTCACTATATATTATAATAATACGTAATACTGTGGGGTCACGCGTGGTGGGTACGTTTTCGACCCTGAACGTGCTCTTTACACTGCAAACACCGCGGGCCCAGTGCCGCAAGAACGTCGATCTACAATATTATCCCCCTCCGGTCCCTGGATTACATTTATACACAAATGTAATATTAAAACGTCGTGGTTTGTACAATTAAATTATTGCGATTGAAACAGTTGGAATAGTTGCAGTATGTCACCGTGAGAATAAAAGGAATTTTAAGACATTTTAAAATGTAGCTTATGTGCCTAATTAAAAATGTACAACAATTTATATCGTTTTTAATATCATCGATCTGTTTGAAAACATAATTATCCCTAAATAATAGTAATTGTTATATAAGTTTAATAGTTCATATAGAGTTTGTTAAATAAATATTATATACCATGATGATTAGACAGGTAGTGTTAGGATTTGTATAATATAATATAAATGGCCGAGGGTACGAGTTGTACGACTTGAATATGGTTTTCATTTTTGAAAACGTGAGCAAGGTGGTTTGCATCCAGTTCGCAGTTGTTCATCGTACGTGTATAATTCGATGTTTGCCGAAATACTTACTGTAGTCTGTAATACTTATACCATTGTTTCGATTTCAATGCGGAACTGTTTTATTTTCTCATTATTATTTTTTGGCACTGGAAAACAATCGGTTACAACATTCGGGTCATCAATCAAAATGGTTTATTCTCGGTGACAAGGGTGTCCGGAGCCATGATTTGTTTCCGTCAAATTCTGGGATTATAGTTTGAATGAGTATATAATATGTATCGTATATACACATAAATATAGTGGCTGCGAGGCCACGAGTGGCAGACAGGAGTCTTTGGTGGTGTGTAAGAGTGGCGGGGGAGGGGATGGACCGAACCAATCTCAATTTGTCCGAGCTCTGTATATAAGAAAAGTGTCAGCGGTTGGCGTGAGTGGTAGGTGGGAGGAGGTACTTATCGGGATAATCGTTTTACCGCTCAAACAATGCACTCCGACCAAAGCAATAAGGCTTACCGACGCCACGGTTCAAATATTATTTGTGAACAGCTGTATATTAAACTTATTCATTGAGAGTCTTACGCGCGAGGCGAATTGTTCGGCCGAGAAAATTGAATCGAATTTCAATACTATTCCGCGCGGTGTCGGATTAAATTTTCATTTTTATTTTGATTTCATGTATAATGTATATAAAATATACATATATATGCATAAGCGACACGAGAGAAAACCGCGGAAGTCAATGTGCTGTATACGTTTCGAGTGCTCATCGTTATTGATTAAGTCACTGTCATAGATGTATTAAATTTGAATCAAATGATAAATATAATAATTGAATACAAAAAAATATTCTGAGATGAGACGGTACAATATAACTTCTACTATATTATATTATCAGTTGCTGCCTGTTATTTCCAAGGATATTTTATAGTATATTTATATTACTGCTGGTTAAATATTTTGTCTAATAAAAATGTCTACTAAAGTAAGGTACCTAATCGCGTATAATAAAATATTATATAAATAATTTAATATAATTAATAAAATAATAAAACGGTGTGATTAAGAATCAAAAACAAACTAAAAAAATCCAAAAACTCAGATTTTTTAGATTCTGTTGTTAAAAGTACTTTTTGAGATGTGCCAACTAGATCAAAATTGTCCTACCATAAGCCACCTACAATATTAAAATATATGGAAACTCAAGTTTGAAGTATTTTTTTTTGCTCTTATAATAATAATATTATCGGCAGAAATAAAAAAAATATTGTAACCAATACCATAATAATTATTGCTACGCGCATGGAATCTAAAAATGTACTTAACGCTTGCGTTATTATTACAAATTCCAATGTTACATTTGATTTTTTTTTCTGAGTCAAATTGAATCAAACATTCAAAGTATGTGTCAAAGATTTTTGAGTTTTTATTTATATTTAACTGTTCGACGAAAATATATAATTATAAGCCTTAAACAGATCGACACATAGGTAAACAATATATTAAAACTGCAAGCTTATATTTATTTAATTAGTGATTGAAACCATTTAGTTAATATTACTAACCATATTATTAACTGATTTTCAAGGTTATACAAAACCTTCCAAAAGTGCATACATTTTTATCCTTTAATCCAATTATTTATATACCTATACAACTGCGTGTTACTATTTTATGTTGGTTAGTTTTAAAACTCGAGTTTAAATGCAAATTTCTGGATAAGGATTTTTACATACAGTAAAACCTGTTATTTTAAAATTTAAATTTAAAATATCTATTTTGGCATTTTGTTTTTTCAATGGAGTTTGTTAATTTAAAAAAGAATAATTATCAAGATAATCTTGATGCATAGGTCTTTCAGTCGTTGACATGATGGAATTTCTGTTCAAATAGAATGGGCTGATTAATATTATGACATCATTATAATGACACAACTCGAGCTCGCGGTAAAATAAAAACCATGTCTCACAGAATGAGGATTTGTGAACCAAAAATAATTAGAAGTACCATGAAAAACACCTCTAAAGCTTGATCGATTATATTTTTGTAATGGTAAACTAATAAATTATGAAAATGGATTTGGAAATTTTTCTCAATATATTAGTGATTAATTTGAGACAATACGTTATAAAGAGGATAGACAAAATTTGCGTAACTACGCTTAACCTTCGAGTATAAATTTCAGAAAAATAATTGTGTAATTTAAGTAGGTGGGTACAAAATGTTATTGAAATATTGATCTAAATGTGTATAGTTGTATTTAGATTAAGTACATTATATTTTTTAAACAACATATTATTGTGTAGGGGGAACTTAACATCTGTGAATAACATTTTATAAGAACTGTTTTTGGACTGAAAAAAAAATTATTATACTCGATTTATTACTATATGAAAAATTTAATTGGACAATATAATATTTTTTAACCAAAACTCCTGAAATATTTAAAATGTATTAGCAATTATGTTCACAAGTTTCTAAGATAAAAAAAAATATTCCATGATACATTTGAACTAGAATATATTTTTGTATTTTTCCAGTAAATAAATAAAACTATTTAAACTCCAAGTGTTATTATTATGTAAATAAATCATAAATATATATATATATAAGCCCATGTGGCGCAGATAAGCATATTTTACACTGGGGACTAGTACCTTGTATACCTTTGATGACCAAACCGAAAAAAAGGTTTAACATGCTTTATAATAATATAATATAGTATTTAATATTAGTATTAACTTTTAATCATACTTTATATCAGCAAAAACGCAGTCAATGTTGTGAGTCATCCCCTTCAACCTCTCTCACCCCTTGACAGTGTCTGACGCCTATATATTTAACATATGTACACTAGACACACAATAATAATATTATATACTATAAATGCATATTTTTTTCCATCACTCGTTCTGGTAAAAATGTCATTGTGTTAGATTCTGAGCGGAGCGATGAATGTATTGATTTTACAATGATGTGTGTTTTTTTTTATTTTTTTTTTATTTTTGTGTCTGTCATCACGTTTTAGGACAGTAAAAATGCTTCGATTTTCTTCAATAGTACCTTTTCTGATAGGAAAGTGAATCTAGTTGGTACTTTGGGGGGTCAAAAGTTAAAATTTCCCAGTAGTTTTCATGAGCGCCTGGAAAAACAAATGAAAAATTAAGGGAAAAACGGGAATTTTTACGGAAAACCAATTTTCGACAAAATCGATTTTGGTTTTTGGTATAACTCTAAAAGAAATGACTGTAGATACATGAAATTTTGACTAAATGTTTATATAAGCATTTTCTACACACCATAGCATTTTCAAAATATTCTGACTTATTTTTAGCTTTTAACGGCCATTTTCAGTTTCCAATTTTTTTAGTTTTTTTTTCTATAAATGTCAATAAAATTTTATTTGTTGGGTAAAAAATAATGAAAATTTAATACAAGGCTCCTGATACATTATTACAATATCAGTTGAAAAATATTAAAAATACATAGGCACAATTTTTTTTTATAAAGCTTTTAAAGTTCGAATTTTAAACAAATTCATCAAAATCTCGAAAATTATAAATTATTGTAATTAAACAATTATAAAATTGTACCACATACGGCATTACGACGTATACATAAATAAATATATAATATAATATATAACATTTTACATTTACATATTATACATTTTATAAAAAATTATACCAAACAATTTCTTTGCGTACCACCTACGAGCTTTCCACGTACCACGGGTTGGGAACCTCTGCATTATACAGTGATCTACTTGTAACCTACTGTACAGCAGAGCGACATCCACTTGACCCCCTTTTTTGAATACCATTTGCCAATAATAATTACTGTCGGCGAAATGTTAAATGATGAATGTTACATGATGTATGTGATCCGAAAATACAGTAAAAGTACGGATAACGAATACTTGTTTATTTCAAAATTCAGACATGATATTCTTCCACCAAAATGGATTAGGCATTTTTGTTTCAGTGAATATAGGGTTTAATTTATTCTGTTTCGTGACTGAATACCGAAACTGTGTATTTTATGTTAATCGAATTTTATGTTTGCTGATTTTCTTTTAAAAAGTAAACGTGATTGATTACAACTTAATATAAAATTAGGGCGTATAATTTATATTTAAAATAGGCAATTATTATAGAAATTATTTGGAATATTATTATTATTTATTGAAGCAGTTGCATATTGTTTAACTATTGTAATATGGATTCAGGATTTTTGATGCATTACGAGAATTGAGGAAGATTTTGGTGCCAAATGGAATATAATTTTAAAAATCTCCATTTTTATACAATATAATGTATAATTTACAGACAATAGACGATGTTTACGATTAAAATGTATAACATGTATTAATTCGCATTGATTTTGCAAACGTATACGAAATGAAGTAAGTTACCTAAATCATAAGATTGCGCAAGCTCTATAGTTTCATAGGCAGCATAAAATTATCTGGTCCACTTTCCAATAGTATATTTAAAAGATAGGGCTTTTAGTGTACGTTTTAAAATGCACGGTAGTTACTTGATGGTAACCAACAAGTTATTATTATATTATTTTCATTAATAATTATTACCGTAGAAAAAAATGTGAAATTTAGTTTTTCATCATTTGGGTGAGGAGTAGTGGAGATAAATCACACAAAATTCCAAAATTTTGAAGAGTGTGGTGGGCTGTAGAAATTTTTCCACGCATTTTCTAAAAACTTTATAAAAACAGTTAATAATTGTTATAATGTACATTGTATATAAGTATTACAATTTGCGTAAAATATAATTTTATGGAGATGAAATCTACTGCGGCCATAATTCAATATTTTCCATTTGGTGCCTACCCGAAAAAAGTTAAAGGCATCTGCTGCCAATGTGGGTACACCTATGATAGGTAAAGTCAAAAAACTTTGTATTTTATTAGTTACATGGTGAGGCAAATAAAATGGATTTATGAATCCAAAATAAAGCCAACGAATTAAGTGAAATCTTTCGGGAAGATTATATTCATTATTTATTTATTTTATTGAATTGCTCTCTATCGGATTACGCAAGACGGGAAATATGTATAAAAAAATATATTTACATAGGTACCAGGTACATGGTTTCACGTCATAGCGTGAACCCAAGTTTTTTTTATATTTCTAGGTCTTGGTCGATATACGTATTTTTTTTTTTTTTTTTTTTTTTTTTATTATCATTCAAACAAATTGACAAATACATATAACAGATTTGGTTAACCTCTCTTCTTTAAGCTAGGCTTGTGATGAAGAGAGGGAGTTACTGTAGTTATAAAATTTAATAATATATAATATAATATAATATAACAAAGCGTATACTAATATGATATGTTAAAATAATAGACTATGAAATTAAGTAATATAATGAGAATTATGATAATATATAATATGATTTACAAAAGAAAAGAAAAATACATACATAAACATTTAACAATTATAAAAGCATATATCTAGTAAATAAATTTAGATTTTTTTTTTTTTTTTTTTTTTTAAATAAAATTGTAACATTTCAAAGTTTTATAAACAAGGAAAAATGAAGATACTTTACATACATAACGCGCTCTTCTCTAATTCCAAAAATAAAAACTTGTATACCACATATTTAATATTAATTGTATCACCCAATATCACATTTTTTTTGAATTCATACGGCATAGAATTAAAAATTGTCGGTCCCAGATAGTCAACAAAAGACTGTCCAAAAGATTTATTGGTGTATATAACAGGAAAGTCATAATTTCTAAATTCTCTTTTTTTATCTAATTTATTGTAGTGATTATCTCGTCTAGCATGTTTCAATAAATGCATTATTACTATTTTTTTGTAAAGGTACCTTACCGGTAAAACACCAAATTCCATGTAATTAACTTTTGTAGATCCCGTAACAGTACATTTATTTAGACAAATTCTGATTACATTATTTTGATTAATTGTTAGTGCATTTAGTATGTTATCTTTAAGGCCACCCCATACTAATATACCATATTGGAAATTAGACTGATACAGTGCATAGTAAATTGTTCTTAATGTTTGTTTCGGCACCATACACTTAATTTTTACTAGCTTGTAAGTTATAAAACGTAGTTTACCTAATAGGTTATTGATGTGTAAATTCCATCTTAAGTTCTTATCGAATATAATACCCAAGTATCGAATTTTTTCCACTTTTTTAATAGATTTACAATTTTGCGAGTCACAGATTTTGTTTATATCACAGTCATGAATTGTAATATTATTGTAATTAATATCATTTTTTTTAATTGAGAACGGCATGAAAACAGTTTTTTCCACATTTAAGATTAGATTTCTATCTTTTAATCTGTTATTCAACAGATTAAAGTATCATATAATCATATACTTATTATACATAAACAATAAACGTCATTGTTGATATTGTATGTTTAAACTATTATTAAATGTAGCATTCATAAACAGAAATACAATAATCCAATAAATCCGGAATTAGACGATGAGTGATACGGTGAACATTCAAAATCAAAGCGTAAAAGTGTTTGACTATATATACTTATATGAGAGTATATAACACTAATGATATTATTAATTATTATGATATTTGAGCGTACTAACACGGAAATATACTTAGCTACCGTCTTCTATAATAATATTTTATGAAACGTCAGTCATGATTCATGAAATATTTACAATGCGATATCTACCGATCAGAAAGAATTGGTCTTTTCCTAACTATATAATATTATACCAGAGTAGTACGTTTGTTGCACCTACTTGGGTATAGTTTATTTCTTCTTAATATTACTTGAACAAAACGGTTTTATCAAAAAAATTAGTTTTCTGTTGTTTTTGTTGAGCCTTTCAATTACAAGTAATGAAGTATTGAGAATCGATGTCTATACGAGTTACTACCTTACAGACAGAAAGATACTAAGGAAAAATTACTCATGATAATCAAATACTTCTATAAAAGTCAGCCAGAGAGGTAAAATAAATTAAAATTAGATACCTACCTAATTTTACAATACCCATCGAAACTCATAGTGATTGCAAGTACAATGAACTATTATAGTGCGCCTGCGTGTAACGCATATATAATAATCGTTTCCTAATAACCTCTTTTAAAATCACGACCAATATTAATGATTGGTGTCTATACGATTTATTGTAGCACGATAAACGTGATTCTAAAGCTAAATTTCTTTACAGATTGTCGACAATATTCGGAACATGCTCACCAGTCACTAGTGTAGTTACGGAAGTGTGGTCTGAACAATGGGAAAAGTGAATTATTAGTATGCAGTCGTAACAAACATCGTTGGATAGGTAAAAAAAAATAGTTTCCAAAAAGACCACGAAAAATACGACTTCCGAAGTAAATGTGGTTAACCCCAAGGGACAAAAGAGCACTAGACGATGTAATAATATTTTAGCAAACAAAATCGGGGGAAATCATAGACCTTATACCAATATGTGGTAATTCCAGTGGTGAATATTTTTCCACACATCTGTGAATCATGGTAAAAAAAAAAAACATGTAAATCATAGTAAAAAAAAAAAAAAACAAAATCAGCATAAATATGTACCTATCGTATTATATCATGATTGGAGAATATTTATTACAAGTTTCAAACGAATTCAACGAATTTTGGATAAACTTGTACAAAGTCTTACTTGTAACTTGTTTGGTTTTTGATTTAAACTTTTTCGTTGTATTGTCTTGTTATAGCAATACATCACTGTAACGCAATTTGCCGTCACGTTATAAGCTCCGTATATTAGTGTAATGTCTATGGCAAAAATACGTAAGATACATTTATTATTTCTGTGTGCCATAACTCCGTTAGGTGACAGCAGACATTGTGTCGCCCCAATGAAAATACACCCGGTCAAATATGACCATACTATTACTATACTTTTTTTTTCCATTTTTGACCATTTGAATATTTTGTCACCCCTAAACCTATTTCTAATAATGTTTCCATGAAAAAATGCCCCGTCAAGCCTTCTCTTAAATACGGTCTTGAGTTAACCGTAGTGAACAAAAGCGCACTAAGCAAGCGCGAAAGATAGTGTAATAATAATTGCATTAAACAGCTTCGGTGGAATTATATATACATTTTAACGGCTTTTCTAAGTTTTGTGTGTCATAACTCTTCATCTCATGCCACACTCGAGAAATATAAAATTAATATTGTCATGTTTGTCTGACAGTCGTGCACTGCTCACAAATTACAATGTATAGTGTCAGTATAATTTAAGGCTATATGTGTCTTAATATGATTTCGATTTTCACACGATGTTCAAGTCCCAGCAGACCTCTCGGGTGAGAGGTGATAATATGGTGATTTTTACTGCACATGGATAGATTATTGTACAACGCTTACTCGTTTTCGTATTATAAAACTAATTGTAATGGTGTCAATAATCAATACTAATATTAGTGCAAAGGTGGACGAGTTTATGAAAAACATCAACTTAAGTCTCGTAAGTTCTAGTCAAGACAAATCAAAGTTAAGAAGAGGTTTAATCATACCTCTAACTTAATAGAAACAATTATTATTATAAAATGTTAAGCTTAACCCTAAACTTTATGAGTTTATATTATGAAAAAACCTATTAGAAAGGATACCTAATAGGGGAAGGAAATAAACTAAGGAAGGTTATTTTTGTGGGTTAATAACCTAAAAGTTTAATAAAATGTTTCTTATATTAATATGTTAGTTTTACTGAAATAAAAATGAAAATATTATAAAGCCATAGATTTTATGCGCATTTGAAGTTCAAATGTTGACTAAATTGGATACTTTTTTTTATACTTTTTAATTTTATTTGTAAAATAAAGGTTTAGTTGTTTTGCCATATTTGACAAATATATCAATTTACTGTAGACCCTAGAGATTTTTCGCTCTTACCTACGTATTTAACAGTCTTATATTTACAAAATGCAACTAACATAATATTTAGATTTATTTTAAGCTAGGTATTTATACTGTGGAGTTCTTCACATCGTTCTATAATAGAATATAATATAATATTATGGTACACGGTATTGACTTGAAAAATTAATTTCAATGGGCTGTTTTTTGAAAATAAAAATTACTTATTCTAACATACCTTACCAACACACTAAAAGAACAATTAATGGCTAATAGTCATACAAAGTATATCATAATCGTCGAAACTTTATCACATAAACGCGCAACTTCCTAGCTGAAAATGTGTTGATGGTCTCGCTGGCATATAAATATCGCTGTCTTTATTGTCGGAGGGAGGTGGTGGGGGCGTTATTTCGACGCTCGAGAGCGGTTTCATATATTTTTCCGCTATTCTTGGCGTCCTTCCACCTACTATATATACTAGTGAGTTATTATCATTGCTCGCAAAAGCCAAAAACCATTGCCCCGCACCGCGTCCTACCCACACCCACGGTAACAGTCACTTTTAGCCGACGCGTGTCTATTGTATATTTGTAAAAAGGCATAACTATTTCAGGGGTATGACTGGCATGGCAATAATTATGTGGACAAAACTGCGTTCCTCAGCAGGCCCATAGCTCACCTACCTCCAGCTCACTCCCTTCCCTCATTCTCGCATCACTCCAACAATATTAAATACACAAGCACAGTTTCTACGCAGATCCGCCACGGGGAACTGATTTTAGAGACATCTTAAAGATAAAACATATTCACTATATGAAAACGAAATGTAACAACATTTTTAAAGGATATATTCTTATCCTTTCTATACATAAAAACCAAATTTAGAGAACTAAATATCACAAAATGTGTCTACTCCTCATTACTAGGACTAGGTTTTCAATTTCAATTAGAATTATTTTTTGGCTGCTTAGTTATAGGACAATACATTTTAAGTACATAACTCGTTTTATGCATTAATAGATAACTCAAAAGTGAAACTTTCATTTTGAATTTTCTAGCTTTTTCAGATACCAAATTTCAATATTTTTTAGTGTGTACATATATTAGGTATTATATAATATATTATTCAACTATTAGTATCAATTCAAAATATTAACAAGAAATAATATTGTTTTCATAATATTTACAAAATAGTTTTTATACCTATAGGTTTTCAGTATTTGTACCAAATGTCAATCGTTGTATATAAGAATGTGATTACGGATATATCGACCTCCAATGATTATTGAATGTGGTGTCTTACAAATTAGTATGACTCAAACAAATAATAATTGGTCAGTTGGAAAGCGATCGAATTTATTTCCAGTCTAATGTTTATTTATTGTAAGTGCTTAAGTTTGGTATTTTGTTTTTGATTTATCATTAGTTTAGTTAAGATAAAGGAGAGTTAAAAATGCCAAAAAAAAAACCGTCGTTTTCCTATCGGTTGAGTAATTACGTGATTATAAATAAAATGTTGGTCATTTTTTAATGGCATTATTGCGTTGAAAGACGTTTTCGGTTATTTTTGTTGAGCATTCAATTCTGGGCACTAACCTCAGCATAACCAAATAACCTAATGAGAATTCCTTAATAAAAAATAAGTTCTCAACTTAAATTTTTATTCAAAGTTTTTAAACATTAGAGGCAGTAATGTCGTCCAATCTGAGTCACCACGTCAGAATAATTGAAACTATAGGGTTTCGTAATCATGTGACAATAATTGACAACGAACGGTGTAATGATGTTGTACATACACTTGCAGACTTTGATTTTAATACTTACTTAAATATTTTTATTTTAAATTAAAACTGCTCTAGTATAACTTGTTTAAAAACTGCCAGCAAAATGTCCTCTAAAATAAATTACGAAACATTAGTTGTGTAACACCTGCAGCCCACCCCGAATCGAGCACTGTAAGATCCATGAATAAAAAGCTTATATTTCACAATACGATGCTATATATAGCTGATATCATACATTTTGCGGTGTCCCCGACTGCGACAAGAGGGTCGATGGGGTGGAAAACGGGCGTAAAAGGGGGGCCACGGGGACCTGACGAGTCGTTCTGGAAGGAAAAATAACAAAATCAATAGAATTCCACAGAGATGAGTAAGTAATGGATAAACCACGTAGACACACACACACACACACACATAGCGTGAACAAACGAAAACTTACTGTCTTTCCAACGTCGGGAACCAATAAATTGTGTCACTAGAGCTAAAATGCGTGTGAAATAAACGGGCCTTCCAAGGACGGGTGTGAATAAATAGAGGTAGGTTTGGTTGACTAGAGGGGAAATTCATATATTGGCTAGGAGTTGTTGCATGTCGTATTGTTTATTATATTCGTTATCAATAATATAATTATTTTTTAAAAAAAGGTTGGTAGGTGGGTACCACTCTGCTGAACAATATTCGTATATTTTTTCCGACTGTTTCAAAAATAGAGAAACTAAGAATTTTCAATTTTAACCTCCAAAAATTACCAACCAGATCCAATTTGCTACTAGAAACCTGCATAGAAGTTGATGATCAGAGCATATTTTTTACTAGAAAATGTATCTCCAGACACACAAAATAAAAAACACACATCATTGGATAACCAATCAATTCATCGCTACGCTCAGAATCTAATAATATATATTTGGTCTTTTGGCCTTTAAACACAGTTGCCGCAGCTTTTTAGTTTTATAACTGGGATATTTCATTGATTTGTGTCCTATATTCAACGTACGATAATCGTTAAAACAATTTCCGGGCTATTCAAACAACAACAATAATTGTCATTATAATCTTCAAAAAACTTGTTCCTCTCCATTTTGTAGTATGGCTCAGCTTTATACAACTGTATAAATGCAAAACGGACTTAAACATGTTTTGCCTGCAATTCGCAACGACGACGGTGGCGGCGGCTGACAATTCGAGAACTTTCCAAAGTATTATTAAAAAACTTTACTTTTGTTGAATATGAAATAATTTTGTAAGGCAATTACCACTTACATTTTTAAACAACAAATATGTTATGAATTTGTTATTGGTTGGATATTATATGGATTGTTCGTCATCTATAGTTAAAAAATGCCATAAAACCGATGTCTTCATAGTCTTCAAAGCCATTAATGCTCAGTTGGTTACCGGTTCAGTACTTCGGTCATAACGTAATCTTACTGTATACCGGGGTTGTGCCCATAGGCCCCCATAAAAATCTATTTTGGGGGAGGGAGCTGGCAAGTTTTTTAATACAATCATAATGATACATAAAATATAATATTTTTAAATTAGCTCGACAGAAATCTTTATAATGGTGACCTATTTTCGTTTAACCCACTTTCAATTTCTTATAAAGTAATTTATCATAGTATTCTTAACTTTAAATAAATTTCTTAAAAGCTAGGAGATGACAAACCTCCCTCACCATCACCTATCCGTCTTGTTCCAGGTTAAATTAGAGTATACAGATAATATAAATTAATATAATTTAATATATTTTTATAATATAAGAATATTGTGAAATATTATTACTTGTACGACATTTTTTGTTTTATATTATAAATTATAATATTCTGTGCTAAAAAAATAAATTATTATATTGTCCAACCGTTTAGTAATACTGATTTAGGCATAAAACTTTCCCGTGAATTATGCTTATCGCATAGGTACCCTGCAATTAGGTATTAAAAAAAACTTTAATAAGCATTATTATTTCAATAACACAATATAATATACCTTCACTATTTAGGTATAAATGTTGTATGTATTTCGTTGTTCCGGTTATATGGACTATAATTAATAAAATAATATTCAAAGACACTTTTTACACTGTCGTAATATGTATTATAAAAAAAAACCTATTGTCAATTTACGTGATGTGCATTTTTTTCACAAAAATGAATTGTAGCTTTATTCCTCATATTATTAAAATGTGACGTTTCCGAAAATAATATGGCCAAATTACAGTTTTTCCGACCCCTTTGAGGATTGAAATGTAATTACTTAAAACTGGAAACGAGTTCACCTTCTATATAGGTGTACAATATTGTGGGCTACGTAGGAAATAATAATAATAATATCTATACCTGCACGTTTAAATTATTTGACGTTGGCAATAACGAATGAGTCTCTACTCGAATTTAAACGAATCAAATGCCTAGGAAGCAATTTTGTTTGACAATACATTTCTAGTAAGTTTTTATACCAATTATTTAACATATTATATAAGTACAAAGCGAAACAAATCAATAAATTACCCCAATTGACTTCTAAAAAAAGAATATCATTTTTTTTCTCGAGTAATTTTGTTTTCTGAATGACAAAAAAATAAATAAAATGACATTTTTTCATCCTCTACAACAGAAGTTTATTTTTTACTTAAAGCAATATTATAATAGTTTTGACGCACGTAATAATTTTATAATTGGACTCCAAATTCGATGACTGTATCTTAGTTATGTATTATATGATTCACAAAGTATGGTCACCCTTTTTTTTTCAATAACGAAGTTATTCAAAATCTGATTTTTGGAATTTTTGAAGTAGGTACACTTAAAGGCCATTTTTTCAAATTCTTGGTATTTTATGTATTACTTAAGTCTTAAGGACTAAGGATTGTCCTGTTTTTCAAATGACAACCTCACTTTTTACTGTAAATTATTTAGTGGCCGTAAGTTTTCTGAATATGTTGAACGAGTGTAAATTTGAGTGAGATCAAAATTTGAACGAGTAGTTTTTGAGTTTTTTTTTACTTTGTGTACACATGATAACAAGTCCGTGATATTTAATTCGAAAGATATGAGACTATGGTAATCTTAGTTATTTATATTAATATATTAAAATGTATAATTTATAAAAATTGTCCCAATTATAATAAATAAGTACTAAATCTATCCTATTTTATATCAGCTAATTTATACATTTTTGTAAAACTATTTTTAAAGAATATTGTCTTTAATGTAAAAATTTTAATAACTGAAAAAATAATAATTTAGAAAATAGAACTTCTAGTTACGAAATCTAAGTATTAGTACCTACGTTTATTTTTCACTCAGACAACTCTAACTCAAACAGTATACTTCACAATCTATTCTGACAATATATTCTATTTTTTCTCAACATTTATCATCGATGATTTTTATAATTATATTTATTTGATTAATAAAATTTAAGTTTGAATTTAAAAAAAATATTGTGTTAAACTTATGAAGTATTCACTTATATTCGTGTGTTTTCCTGTCATTTTCCATAGACGACAATAAGTATATATTAATGATTTTGATATAATTATGTTTCTGATATAGATATTGAAAAAAGAGTTGTATATAAAATAACTTTTGATTGTATCTGAATCAAAAAGATTATAAATTATATTTATGAAACGTTTACCATAGTTTTAAAACTATTCGAAATACCATATTTGAACACATGAAATAATAATTAATGTTATTTTATCATGTCATGAAATTATATTGTACATGGAATAAAAAAAAAACAATCTGAATACTATACACGCTGGTTTTTACATAATTTTAATTTAAAAGCAAAATATTGTCTCGAAATAAAAACATTATTTTTTGACTTGTTCGCTGAACTTCTTCTTTTTTATTTAAACATTATTATTCAGTTGTTACATTTTCTGCATACAAATCTTTTCGGATGATTTATTTTATTCGAACTTTATTCAAAATATGAAATACTGGTTTCCAATTCAATGTTTTATAATATAAGTAATACAAATATTTAAAATACATAACCAAACATTTATATTATATTATACGAACACTACTGCTTATCTTAAATGTTTAGACACTTTATGTTATTCACATTTTAAATTCATACCAACCAGCTTTGACGTTACTATGACTGTAATTTATCATTTTTAAACAACAATATTTTGCTGTAATATTTAATAAATTTATAGTCATACAATTTAAATTTAACTGTACATATTATATAATATTAAATTATGTACAGGGTGATTCACCAAGTAAGCTCACTTTTTTTAGATTCTGAGCGGAGCGATGAATGTATTAGTTTTACAATGATGTGTGTTTTTTTTTTAATTTTTTTTTTTATTTATTTTTTTATTTTTATTTTTTATTTTTGTGTCTGTCATCACGTTTTAGGACAGAAAAAATGCTTCGATTTTCTTCAATAGTACCTTTTCTGATAGGAAAGTGAATCTAGTTGGTACTTTGGGGGGTCAAAAGTCAAAATTTCCCAGTAGTTTTCATGAGCGCCTGGAAAAACAAATGAAAAATTATGGGAAAAACGGGAATTTTTACGGAAAACCAATTTTCGACAAAATCGATTTTGGTTTTTGGTATAACTCTAAAAGAAATTACCGTAGAGACATGAAATTTTGACCGAATGTTTATATATGCATTTTCTGCACACTATAGCATTTTCAAAATATTCTGACTTATTTTGAGCTGTTAACGGACATTTTCAGTTTCCAATTTTTTTAGTTTTTTTTTCTATAAATGTCAATAAAATTTTATTTGTTGGGTAAAAAATCTTGAAAATTTAATAGTAGGCTTCTAATATATAGTTTCAAAGGCAGATGAAAAATATTAAAAATCTGTAGTCACAATTTTTTTTTATAGGTAATCAAAGTTCAAATTTTGACAAAATACGTAAAAATGACGAAAATGTGCAATTTATTTTGAGTTAGAAATTCATAAAAATTTTTCTTTTTAAATCTAAGATTTGAAAATGTAATACAAGATTCCTTCATAAGTTTGCCTAATTTTATCAATAAAAAAAAGTTTAAAAGCAAGTCATAATAAATTTTTATGAGCATTTTAAGTTCAAATTTGTACAAGATTAGATATTCACTCGATTTCTCATGTAGCGATTTTCTTATTTTGTTGCAATTCAAAAACAAATAACTGTAGATGCATGAAAATTTCACTGAATGTTTATATAAGCTATTTCTATACACCATCTAATTTTTAATATATTTTGACTGTTCTTCAGCTTTTTATGGACGATTTCAATTTTCAAATTTTTTAGTTTTTTTTTCTATTAATATCAATAAAATTTTATTTGTTGGGCCAAAAATAATGAAAATTTAATACAAGGCTCCTGATATATTATTACAATAGCATTTGAAAAATATTAAAAATACATAGGCACACATTTTTTTTATAATCATTTAAAGTTCGAATTTTGACAACATTTATCAAAATCTCGAAAATTATCAATCATTGTAATTAACCAATTATAAAATGTTCAGTTTTCTTAACTAAGGATTGAAAATTTAAAATAAAGATTCTAATAAATAGTACATACTGTATTCAAAAAATCTAAAAAATATTTAAACACAGTTATTTTTTATAGACATTTTAAGTTCAAATTTGGACGGAATTACATATTAAAATCAACTTTAACGAGTAAAAGTATATATTATAATATTTTTATAGCATCACTGATAATTTTAGGTTAATAATTAAATAATATGAATAATATTAATTCAACTTAGCAGCTACCGTATAATAACAATATCAATATAATTTAAAATATCCTAGACTGACATACCGTCTCCGCTCAGAATCGTTTTTCGTATACAATGATATTATATCATTGAATTCAAATTTAATACCATCCATTATAGTACAGTGATCTACTTGTAGCCTACTGTACAGCGGAGCGACATCCACTTGACCCCCTTTTTTAATAACTAATTTATTTGAATTCTGGTTTTTAGAATATTCAAATATACCTACTTAAAAATTAAACACTTGAAATTTCTGTACTAGGTAGGTATTTAAGGAGTGCCCTGGAGCGATACAAACATCTGTTTTTCAAATTATTTATTGAATATTTATTTTGTAAATTTTGGTATGCCTTGTTCAAAAATATAACCAGTTATTTATCGGTTAGGTATTCAAATGTTTATACTAAGTGTAATTATTCTTGAAAAAGGTTTTACAAATATATAAAATATATGTAATTTTGGATTTAATATTTATTATACTAAGACCATTAGACTGTTATTAATTACTTAAATTATATCTTCCAAACCCATTATCATGGACCTATTATCCTTTGTACACAAATTTGAATAACTCAAAAACCATTTGTACAATATTGATATAGCTACATTACAGTTTTCAGAAAAGTTACTAATTAAATAATTCACAGTAGAATAAGCGGGTTTTCATTTGAAAAATAGAAGTTTGTACACATATCCAAATTCCAATGTACATTCGTTAAGTAGTACAAATAATCTAGATAATTTTAAAATATGGTTTTTAGGTATATTTCGAAATTCCAAAATTTAGATTTTGAATATCCGCGTTATTGAAGAAATAAATGGATGAGCAATGAGCATGCTTGGTGAATCATCCTTTATCCGTATGTAATATATAGTGAGTTTTGCAATGAAAACCATTAGCATATTTTCAATCAACAAAAGCTTATTTAATAAAATTAGCAAAAAAAAAAGAACAACACAATCATTTGTCAAACTTACTCAACTGCAGTAAAACAAAACTTTAAATAGTGCGGTGCAAAACAAACACGCCGGCCGATATTATTACATAAGAGCTTTGCGCAATTCCCACATTATACATTTTTGTTACCTAAAGTCGAATGCCCTTAAATTAATATTATACGCTTATGCATTATGATCTTAAAACTTAATAGTTAAGTAAACTTTTAAGGACCTAGTGGAAAACATGAAATATGTGTATTTTTCACGCACTTCTGAATTACCAAATAATCACTAATCAGTGGTTGTATTTAGCTATAGGTATTTTATATATATTATGTTTCAAGTTTTAATAATTATTGTAAGCATAATAAAATGCTATTGTTTGTCTAGATTCTGTTTTCTCATATTATGTGGAATTATTTAAGCCTACAGTTACTAATGATAATTAGTATTTATTGTTAACATGTATCCAAGTTGGCTAGACTCAATTGTAACTATACCTACACATTTTGTAATTCGAAACTCCAAACATAAAAATAAAACTTATTGTTAGTCATTTCAATATCAATTTATCATATTTTTACCAATTAATATGTTATTATGTAACTACTAGGTATCTAAGGGGTTATGCATCTTTTAATATCTGTAATCAAAATATTTCAAAATAAAATATGTGGATGATAAATATTGCATCCGTATATTCAATGACAAAACTTTTATATGATATAGAAATTATATTTCTATATTTTATACTTGACTATGTATGCTAATGTACCTAAATATTATGTCACATTTTATGCCATGATTCAAAGTGAATTAATTAATACTTTAATATTTTTAAATTAATTAGGTAAATAAATTTATTTCATGAATATGACTATTTTATTTATGGTACATTTTAAACTACTTACCAGGTATAGATTTATTTATGCAGCTAGAATAAAACAATTGCAAAATTTGTGTTTTTCAATTTTTTTAAAACCAAGCGTTAAAATATTTATATTTTGTCATTTTAATTTTGAATGTTTTAAGTAGCTATATTTTAATATGTGGTTATTACTTTTTACCTTAGCAAGGTACCTATACACTTTAATGAAATTGTTTAGATATAATGAAAATAATATAACTTTGATTAAAAAATGTTTTGTTTAAATATATACTTTGACTTTTTCCAAATCTACTTAAATTACAGGTCACTTTTGATATCAATCAATTTTTCCATTCAATATTAAAGTCTATTTTAAGTCCACAGAAATCATATTTAATGCAAGCAATAATTTACTAACTATTTATTAACTTATCCAAGTATAATGTGAGATAATAAAATAAAAACCGACAAATATCAGACCTGCACTGATTCGGATATAAATTACATATGATTACGATTCTACGAACGTGCCGCGTGATATAGAAAATACGAATGACGGCGTCAAACAGAAAATCTCACACGAATGGAGTTAAGTCAGTTTCTGAAAAATGAAAATAACGTTAAATCAAATGGAATTATATTTAACTGACTTAGAGGTCAAGATTTTGCAACAGTGAACGTTGATATAATAAAACTTATTTGCTCTGAAGCAGCGTCGATATAAATGTAAATGTACCTACGTGACGTATTTCAAGAAAAAAGACGTCTTCGCAAATACACTGCACACACGTTGTCGCAAACGAGATAAGTGAAAAAAATCAAATCAATATACTCTATAGGTACCCACTATACAATTTTATTTATTCCCACAAGTAAACGATTATGTGATACTGCAGGCTGATTTATTACGTAAGTAATTATTTAAGGGCTGACAATTAAATATATGCCCCAGTAACTCATTAAATATGTATGCAGTTGATATAATGATATAGCAATGACCAAAATATGCACTTAAAATATTATGCAATAAATAAAAGAAAAATTCCTGACATTACTCCTGTTAGAAGTTTTCACATTTGGCATGTAAAATATAATGATTTAAAATAAAAAAAATCAATCGAAACACACCGCACAAATATAATATAGGTAAGCCACGACTTATGACTAACATAAAATCAAAGTCGTAAATAGGTACGATAAAATATACAGACAAGAATATAATGTGGTACAAATATTATTTAATATTTATTTTTAAATCTTTATGATAAACTATTTTGTAATTATCGGTTTGTTGATTTGAAATGTCCTAAAAACTTAGGAAATCCTAAATATTCTCAAAAATGAAAAATACAATTTTGTATACAGAATCTTTAGGTTATGAAATAACTATTGTTATAAGATATATTTTTTTGACCAACCAATGCAAAAATGAAATTACATAGAAATGTCGGACCTATCAGATATTATAATAATAATAAATTGTTATATTATGTTATTAAAATGTACATTTTGCTGAGTAATATTACCGGATATTTCCTGTAATAGCGTTTCTCTTAAATTTTTTTTTTCTGTCATACTGTTTTCTCATTGTATTTATTAATATAGATTGTAAACAAAAAATTAAAAAAATAGTTACTAAAACACATATAGGTAGTAGGTACTAATTTTTAATAACATTTCTGACATTAATTTTAAATAGGAATTTAAATAAACTGGTTGAATATCCAACAAAAAGTTCAAAATTCATTTAGTACCTAATTTGAACTCGAAAAATATAGTGTCCTATGTTTTTTTTTTAATTTTAATTTTGTCTATTAATTTAACGACGAAAAATACAACCGTATTTTATACTTGTTTAGAAGTTATTTTTTTAAACCGATGAGTAGTGAATATTTTTGAGTTTGAACCGATAAGACTTAATTTAACTAAAACTCGGATAGTAAGTATATAAAATTGGTAATTTTGGTTTGACATAAAACTAAAAAGTTTGATTCGGCATTTGGTTAAAACATCACATTTAATTGTTTGCTTCAGAATACGAAAAAAAAAGTTAGGTTCGAGACTATATTTTTGAGTTCAACCCACTATAAATATATTTATGTTAATTTATATTTTGATCGAATGGAGACCAAAAGACTAATCATCATCATCATTAATTGTTGAGTATTTTGAATACTCAACCGTTGTATGCTAAATGATGTTAGGCACACACGTTAAACGTTGTACATTTTTATACCTTAGTTTAGTTGATTTAGTCAGAAAAACCTAATAAAAAAAAATTATAATAAAAAAAACAAAACAAAAAACTACCATAACAAATGGTATACTTCATTTATTATTACTGCAATCTATTACTATATGAGATAGAAATGTTTTTTCCTGCTCCCCACAGACAAAATATATCCATATCACCACAACATATTTATCATAAAAGGTATCTCTGTTGTACGCACATGACACAAATGTATATCTTTCATATTAGGTTAACGAAGTTGTTTTCAACCTTTTCAGAAAATATAATATTTCCACAATATTTTGAATATAAAATATACCAAAAACACAGCTGACAGGAAAATGTACTGAACACAAAAGAACCAACGAGTGTCATTCGTACACATAAGTATATAGGTGCCTGTTTATATTTTTATATGTTTATTAGGTAACAAAATATTATTTTTGTCGTAGGTACCTTCGACACAACAATGTTTAATTCTTGCTTGAATATTTGACAAGACTATTTTTCTCCCCAATATATTTACGCGTAAGTACTTTTCAAAATCCAACAGAGAAATGACTTGAAAACTGTACAGTAAAAGAAAAGTTGGAACTTTTTTTTTTACAAATATTTCTGAAGATTCAGCACAACTCGTAAACGGTCGTCTCTTTGAATTGTAAATGCGACGTATACAATTGTTTTTTTAGTGAATTGAGATTATCTTATTTGAAGAAAAAACCAATGCAGAAAACTGCAATTTTTGTTACGTATTGAAATAGGATCTCTTAGTAGAAGTAATAATGTTCAGATGAACTTTTTTGGTCACGACCACAAGTTTTATTACGTAGATAATATACGCAAATTATGTCGCTATACAGGGTGATTCACCGTGGTATTTGAGTATATTTTAAAATTCCAAAAATCAGAATTTGTGTACATTCATTATTAAATGAAAAAATGGGGGTAAACATTCTTGGGGTGAGCATGCTTTTTGAATCACTCTGTATATTAGTACGCGATACTTGGGTAAATTGTTATTTCGGATCAGCTAGGACTCTTGAAAATTGACTGATTGTGTTCATACCTCGATCAATTTACTTTTTGGCGCGCAGTCGTTGTAGAATACAAAATGTATACGATAAACACAAAAGGGGATGTTTTCCTGGCAAAGTTTTAATCATTTTCCTCCACTTTTTTTCCATAATTAAAGAAGTATCAACTTTTGATTTTCAAATACAAACTATTCTATTATTTAAAATTCAGAAGGCGTATTAAAGTCAAGACATTCGAGAAATTATTATTTAAATATTTATAGTTAGAGGTACCTACCTTTCGTCGAAAATAAATATTGTGTACGGGAAGTATTAAAACAAAAAATATAAATAAATAATACGTTGTAAAGGTAGAAATTTGAATTTTAAAAGCTGTGTCATCGTCGTTATATTCTTAAAGGGTTTTTTTTCCAATGAATTCATTTTATTGTTTAACGTCAAAGTAAATTCATACGAAAATGACAAAGCTAATTTTGATCGTACCCACGCATATCAACAGTTATAAGTTAATAAGTTATAACTTAACAAAGTTATGAAGAATCACACATATCTTTAAGGATACTAAAGTCTTCTTTATATCGCAGTAAATATTGTTTTAAAAAGTTTTATTACAAAATCTCAATATTACCTATATTGTGTTATGTATTTTTCACTTTTGTTTGATATACGCGTATAACGCTTTTAGATTTTAAATAAATGAACTCATATATTTGTTTTATAATTTATGAGTACTTATAACAATCACAATCGAATATGTTGATCGAAAATAATTTGGAATAATTTGTATTAATTAGGTACTTATAGGTATAGGGAAAATTAAATCTGTTTCGAACTGGGTTTGCAGTAGGTATAATTATACATTTTTTTATAATTTTGGTAGTAAATTGCTTCTTCAAAATTACCTATTTTATTCTTTATCGATTACAGCTGTTTAATAAAAATAGCAATGAATACGATTTTATAAGCATTTTAATATTTAAATTCGTTGGTATTCTAAATTTACAAATTTATATTCTAAGACGAGAGAGGATTTATAATAACTGTCATTAAATGTTTATGGAAAAAAAAAGAAACAAAAAACGACTAACCATACCTACATACCTACTTAAAAATTATTTCCCGTGAGGTCAGTAAAATATAATTTAGCTTTAGTTCGTTATACAACAATTATCACTCTATACCTACATAATAATAATATATATAAACAATGTAGAATTATTTTAATACAAAAGAATAAAATACAATTACATGATACGACAATAATTTTGTGATGAGTTCGAATCGCTCCTATTTTCCTCCAATTGGAAAATTCAAAAATAGAATAAAATATTACATAGTTAGGTAATCATTCAATAATTTAAAAATGAAATCATTATCATGCATCTACAATATATTAATAGGTATATTATGTATTATTGTTCGATTGTTGTAGAAAATATAATGCAGACGGTTTTTGAATATTTTCAGTACCTGCCGTGATTTATTACAATTATTTTAGAAGCATATAATAATATAAAATTGAATATTCGATAATTTTAAATTGTTTACTTAATTTTTTTCCAGGGATGGTTTAGTTGTGTTTTATGAAAATTGTACTTAGAGATTCACATGATATAATGTAAAATTGTATGTATTTCTCGTAACATATTAAACTCAAACTCAAATTCAAATATTTGTAATAATATATCAAAATAACGTTTAACCAGTTGTCTTAAGGGAATATAATATTATATAAAAGCGAAGTACAACGTACACTTGTACTGTATACTTTTGAACGTTTTAAGAAAATCCATAAATTAAATTAAAAGTGTTTTGTAGGTGGCCCAATGTAATTGTCGTTGTTGACTATTGGTTCTTTTCATTACGATATTAAATAGAAAACCATAAAAACATATTAAATGGTTTTGGTGACCCAAAATAAACGTTATAGAGTTGTTTTAGTTTTAAATTTCAAATCCATATAATGACATAGTTTCGACAATATTTACACGTTTACAAAAGAAAACAATGGTGATACAATTAGTTATAACAATTATTTATTGATTTATCAAGCACTTTATTGAGGAAACCATTCATTAATTATCAGCAACTCTATTGTTCAATTTTCTTCAATTTTAATTAAGTACACGATAAATAAAAAAATGCGTCCGAGAAAAGTAAACAATTTTTTGTAGCTTCTCGGCAATCTAATAAATGTTTACCAAACGTCGACTTCAATATCGATAACAGGGACATTCAAGCATATTACTTTTTAACACGTTAACCCTTTTAATTTAAAACATTTTCTCTGTCAAAAACTACCAAAAAACAAAATTATTTTTTCACTCGTTTTGGAGGTCAATAATAAGGATCGTTTAGGATTCCAAGTCCGTTCAGTGCAGCCCGTGTTTCTGATAATAATAAATTGACGGTCATCTGCACTCAACTTTATTCTCCACTTGACTGAATTTACAGTTGATATTTTTATGTTTTGATTGAGAGGCCTATAACTCTGGTTTACCGATCGAAAACACGGTAAAATGCGCTTTGCGAGCGCTCGTACACTATTATTCTACGGGTACACACTACACTTCACTCAGTATTTGGTTTACTCCATTATTCCATTATTAGGGTTGGTTTTTTAATGCACTAAACAATAAATAAATATGTATAAGCACTTGTTAATTAAAACAAAATGCATGAAAAATTGAGAAATATGCATTATATATTTTTATTATTTAATTCAATTAAAGGTGTTAAAAATAATGTTCAATTATTGATTACAATAAAATTGTTACAAATTCATATATCCATATATTCATAACCTATTATACATTCTTAATTAAAAGAGTTGCATTAAACGAAAATAATTTGTTTTCAATTTTTGACTGTGCAATCTCTGAATAGCAATAAGTATGGAATTCCTGTAAATAAATAGTTTTTATAATATAAAATTCATATTAATTATGTATAATATACACATTTAGATTCAGTTTTAGTTAATTACGATATATTTTTTGTTTATATTTTGTATCGAAAACCAGAAAATCAATAATAGAATGCACTTAAATGCATAATTTTAGAAACTATGCAAATATATTATGTATAATAAAATGTTGGTATTTGAATTTTGAAACATTATGAAACAAATTTCTATCGGAGGATGCAATAATACAACCTAAAAAACCTTGTAAAATCTTAAACATCCTAATCCTATAGTAACTGCCCCAAATAATTGTTGAAATCAAATTATTATCAATTAAATATTTTTCCAAAAGTGTTTGGATACATAAGACTATATACTTATTAACAGCAAAAATATATATATTAACACATTAAGTAGATAATGTATTTGAAAGATATTTTAATAGACAGGGGCTGTGGGGGAAGAGAAGTGGCGTAGCCATCATAGGTAAAAGTTGAGCAGTGCCCGGGGCACCAAAATATGACGTACATTTATCACGCATATTTATTTTGAATTTTCAGAAATATAATATTCATTAAGGGGGTGAGCTAGTTTATTTTCAGCCCCACGGGGGTCTATTTCAATTAAATATGTAAAGCCCCTCCAAGTCAAAAATTGAAATTGCGCCTATACTTGTTAATTGTTACACTAAACCTACGCTTGTACCTAAACTTATGATTTACTTTCTTATTCTATTTAATAATAGCTGGTGTAATTTCTTGTTGGAAAACCTCAAAAAATTCTTATCATTAAAATCAATTTGGTGAGTGTACATGTACTATATAAATATTAACTGAAAATAATATTCAAATTGTTTAGTTAAATTTGTTTTTTTTTTAGAAATAAATGAAAAGTGAAACGATAAAAGTAGGTGCCAGATTAATGGAATAATTTCCAATGCATTTTATAGTGCCCTATTGGATTTTTTAAAGAGCATACATTGATATTTTTATGCATATTTGCATGCTTTTTATTTAGTGTTTCTAAAGTCATAAACATTCAACCCCATAACTATTATTTATACTATTTTACGTCTGTTATACAGTTTTTGACAGCCAAAGTTAATGTTGTCCGCTTAAAAATAATTCAATCGAACTATCGATTTTTTACCTCTAAATTATTTACCACTCATATACGTCATATTATATTGTGTACATCTTACATCGTACGTGATATTATATCCAATGATCAAAATAGTATAAAATGGTAAACGTTCATCGTTCACAAAAAATATAATAATTTCCAACGATATACTCGAGGTGAGCTGAAAATTAATTTTTGAACAATAGTGAATAATAATACATTTTAGGACTCTGAAGTATATACACTGAAAAAAACCAAAATACGTGCTTAAATATGACCCACATATTTTTTTATACCTACCTAAGTATAAATAAAAAAACTGTTAATACTACAATTATATTTAACTTAAGTTCACTACTAATTCATTTTTTTTTTAATTTAAAAATGAAACTTAGGTTTTAAATAGAAAAAAACCTCGAAATTCACAAAAATATTATGCAAAATCAAACTGTGGATTTTTTTTTTGTATATGTGTAAACCAAAATTGTAACTTACCATTTTTTTGGTCTATTCAGTAAAACAATAAAAATGTATACATTTCCGTGTATTTCCAAATACAGATAGTGGTCCAATTTTAGTAATAATTTATACAGAACAAAAAATAATTTCGAATCATTCTATGCACATTTCAACGAACATATAATATCTGCAAAC
The DNA here is from genome assembly GCA_027563435.1 of Nasonovia ribisnigri. Classification (NCBI taxonomy): domain Eukaryota; kingdom Metazoa; phylum Arthropoda; class Insecta; order Hemiptera; family Aphididae; genus Nasonovia; species Nasonovia ribisnigri. Next base: position 316,163 of record JANEHU010004313.1, on the reverse strand, counting down.
CACATTCTATAATATTATTTATACATTTTTAAACATTTCAAGTGAATATGAACAAATAAATAAACGGTTTTAAATCAAATACCTATACAAAAAATATAAAATATCAAAAGCAGATTAATTATTATTCATCAAACGAAATTAAAAAGTATAAAACTAAAAATATTATCAGTGAGGCATTTTAAAAAACAAACAGTACCTGTGTGTGCCTAGATAGGCAGAAACGAAAATCTAACGCATTTTCACTTAGGCGGAAATTAAACTTTTTTTCTTTTGGCGGAAACGAAACTTTTTATTTTGGCGGAAACGAATATAACTCCCTGTAGGTAGCTACGATCCCGGAATCGATAATGTTAAGATACCTATTTGTTCACATTACGGTGAAATTTTGATTTATTTATTTCGTACATAAGATATTTGTGTACCCGATACGGGTTTAGAGAAAAAACTTATACGTGACCGATTGATGTGCGTAAATATATTATTATAATATCACTATATTAATATTATTATTATCTCATTCGTATAACATCTCATCATTTGTTCGTTATTTTTTCCTTGAGAGCGGATTTTTTTATGATTTCACATATTATATTTATTAAATTTTTGCAGCAGATCAGGATCGAAAAATGTGAGCAACTTAGTAAATATCAATTACAGAATTCGTTGAAAAAACTTATTTTGAATTTTAATGCATTTTTTTGGAGATACAGAATATATTCAGCCTATATTTCATATTCAAGAATATACCTAATGTATTATATTGTTCATTTCCCGAGTTGTATTTATTTCGACTTTGGGGAAAAAGTGTTTTGAATTTAAAATGAAACAATATCAGAAATAATGCAATGACTAGTTGTTTTTGATGCAATTGAAAATTTTTTAATTTGTTTCTAAAGTGAAATTAAGCATATCATTACATGTTGTGCAATTAAACGGTCGACATTGAAAATTATCATAAATGTATCAAGTTTACTGTAAACATATTCTAATGTTATACTAAGTACCTTTAACATAATATCATATTTTTATTTTAACTGGTGGAAGCACAGATTTTTGAATAATTCGAAGTAAATAGAAAAACATATTTAACCTATTTTAGGATTGTTGAAAGAATATTTTAACGTTTTTTTTTTTTTGTAGAGCATAATATTAGAAATAAAATATTTAAATTTCATGAACCTAAGAATCCACTCTTTATTTATTAAAATCCCCCTTGAAACTTATTAATTTCCAAGCAGGTATACCATATACCTGCGATCCGTATTAGGTTTATATAAAATATATGACATGTACCTTACTACATACATGCACATGAAAGCATTTTTCTTTTCTTTCCACACTACAGGTAGTCTAAGTATATGCTTTGTATTTATGTACATAATATTATATACATATATAAACCGAAAGGGCTGAGCTCAAGTGGACGCCCCATGGTCCGGCGACCTTTTTCATTTATATTAAAGAGGTTATCCGGTCTGCTGTAATAAGTAATAACGACTCCTGTGTAATGAAGGGATAGCTATTTTTTTGCGCATGGAAGGGTGAAACAATAATGGCATTTTGTAATTGTTACATCTGATAGTTTTCCCCGTTTTAGAGTGTTTCACGTACGGCCTTGTAAAGCAATTCTAAAAATAAAAGACCAATTGTAATTTAAATTATTAGATAAAAAAACTTCCTATATTAGTCATGTTAACTACCCACTGCCCGCTTACAATGATGTCGTACACACAAATCAGACTTTAGGGCGTCACACCTGAGAGAGGGGGTGTATTCTGAATCCTTTTATGATACATTATCAAATTAAAAAAAGTGGGTCAAATGGATGTCGCTCCGCTGTACAGTAGGTTACATATAGGTCACTGTATAATGGATGGTATTAAAATTGAATTCAATGATATAATATCATTGTATACAAAAAACTATTCTGTGCAGAGACGGTATGTCAGTCTAGGATATTTTTAATTATATTGATATTGTTATTATACGGTAGCTGGTGAGTTTAATGATTGTATTACGCATCAAAACCTCAATCAGCTAATCGAGTTTCGCTTCTATATTGTTCTATGGTAATATTAAACTGTAGATTATATGGATAGGCCATATTTTGATTTTTCAGTTTCATATTAATATATCCACGAATAATATTTTTAAATTACAACAAAATAACTAAAATCGTTAATATTGATTTTAATATGTAATTTCGTCCAAATTTGAACTTAAAATGTATGTAAAAATAACTGTGTTTATATATTTTTTTAGATTTATTGATTACAGAATGTACTATTTATTAAAATCTTTGTTTTACATTTTCAATCCTTAGTTATAAAAACTGAACATTTTATAATTGTTTAATTACAATGATTGATAATTTTCGATATTTTGATGAATTTTGTCAAAATTCAAACTTTAAATGCTTATAAAAAAAATTTGTGACTACGGGTTTTTAATATTTTTTATATATTATTGTAACAATATATTAGGAGCCTTGTATTAAATTTTCAAGTTTTTTTACCCAACAAATAAAGTTTTATAGAAATCTATAGAAAAAAAACCTAAAAAAATTGAAAAATGAAAATGTCCGTAGACAGCTCAAGATAAATCGAAATATTTTGAAAATGTTATGGTGTATAAAAAATGCTCATATAAACATTCAGTCAAAATTTCATATATCTACGGTCAATTCTTTTGGAGTTATACCATAAACCAGAATCAATTTTGTCGAAAATTGGTTTTTCATAAAAATTCTCGTTTTTTCCTTAATTTTTCATTTGTTTTTCACGGCGCTTTTGAAAACTACTGGGAATTTTATACTTTTTATACTACCTTACACTTACCTAACTTTTCACTCCCCGAGGCCCAAAGTATCAACTAGATTCATTTTCCTATCAGAAAAGGTACTGTTGAAGAAAATCGAAGCATTTTTACTGTCCTAAAAGGTGATGATAGATACAAAAAAAAAAAACTCACATCATTGTAAAATCAATACATTCATCGCTCCGCTCAGAATCTAAAATGTTATTTAAAAATATTTTATCGTTATGTCTTAAATGATTAACTACCACAGTAGTTAGATAAAAGACGTATACTGGTCAGTGAACTACTGACCATGCGCAGTGACGTCGTACGCACAAATCAGACTAGGTGGTAGTATTCTGAATACTTCTAAAATAATTTTAAATATGTACTTATATATTACATTTTTAATTTAAATATATTTTATTGTTACGTTTTAAATCTAAATTACCACAGTTATATATTATATAGGTGCAATATTATTCAATATACTTAATCTTTGGCTATAATTTCAAATTTTCCCAAAGGCAATTATAATGGTTTTAATATCTAAAACAAACATTATTTTAAAAGTATTTTGAATTCTTTTACAGTATTTTCAATATATACTCTATGAAGTATTAAAATACATATTGTTGAAAAAGGCACTATTTTCGTTAGTATTCGAGTTTATTTTATTTTAAATATTTTTCAAAAGTATCTTACCCAAGTCTGATAAAAATTGAATCCATTATTTATTTTTATCCGTGAGCAAAAAAAATAGAACATTCACGTGAATTTATTATTCAGTGTAGTACAACAATTGGAGCGAATGCGATCAAAGGTTCCCGCGATGTTATCAACTGGCGAGTAGTATATACCGTGTGTGACCTAATTTACCATGAACGGCATAAACTGTGTACCAAATTAAAAGTCTATAAAATATGTATACAAGGTGTACCACAATGACAAATAAAATAACTCTAGTTCTAATAAATGTTTGAGTTGTTTTTTTTATATCTTTATAATTTAAAGATGATTGCGAACAAGTAGGTACAGTTATACATTTTTTTTATTTATACAGCAAAATATTCAGAATAACCAATTTCTAAATCTAATTGTTTGAAAAATATTATTGGTATAAACGTATATTTAAGTCAAGTAGTTTATTTTCATAATGTTTTAAAACATCAATATCATTTGGAGTAAATTAATTCAAAACGTAATACTTTTTTCAAAATACTGTTTTTTAGAAAATACAGTAATAACATATAAGTTATAAGTATATCTTAAATTATTCATTTTCTCTGTAATTTTCAAATATTTTTTTATAGGTACGTTGAAGTGTTTAATTAATGTAAATTATTCATTTTTCATTTGTCAGGTCATTCTGTTCCCCCTTGTATATTTAGTATTTACTCTATAATATTGTACCGGAAAGAATACCCGCACATAATAATACATCATAAATCCACGTAATATTCGATAAAAGTGACAACAATATATTATTATATCATGTGGACAATTTTTTTTTTACATGACACACTATCGGAGCGAATTTGAACTAATTTATACATACTAATACTATAGCATGGGCGCCCATTGGGGGGGGGGGCAAGACAGGGCACTTGCCCCCCCCCCTGGAAAAAAATTTTATGAACTTGTAGCTCAATAAATATTACCACAATATTATATTATATATTATACCTTATTAGTTATTACCGAGGGTAAAAATTTTTTATTTTGACCCTCCCTAAAATGTTACCTATGGGCGCCCATGTACTATAGTATATAATATAAAATCTGAATTCATAATTCTGGTGTCCACAAGCACATCAAGCAACATGCTAAATTCGTGCACATAATATATATTATTTGTCAGATTTATATCAATATTGTGTTATAAGTACTTTGTGTCGGAGATTTGTACTATTTCGCATCATTATCTATTCAGATAAATTTGCGTTCAATTTTTTAATTATGTAGCTAATTCGTACCTAATAAATAAATCTTTGGCTGAAAATTCATATTATATTACATAATACAATTCAGTGCCGTAGCCAGGGGGGGCACTGGGGGCACGTGTCCACCCCGAAATCCTTTTTTTTTTGGTTGGCCATTGACACATAGTTTAACATATTACTTTGTTATTTTTTTTATATTTTAATTTTTAAAAATATTATTAAAGAAATACTAATAATACTTTGTTATGTTAAATAAATGGGTACCATATAGTTGTTAGCATATAATGGTAGTCATAAAAATAATAGGCCTGTAGTAAACACTTTATAAACAAAGGGGCCATAAAGTAATAGGTGATAATCAGGTATTCTAGCATTGCAAAAATTTGAGAAAAAAAAAGTCCCCCAAAAAAAAAAAATAAAAATATAAAATAAATATAAAATAAAAAAAAAATAAAACATAAAATTAATACGGTACATGTATTTCTTGATGACTATTTGGTTGAGTTCATTTTAGATACGTGTGTAAAACTTTACAAGCGTAAGTTCAATCAACTCGTTTTAAGCATATAAATTATTTATATGCATTAACTATGGAATCATTATTTAATTTAATGTACGTACTCCCGTATTATTTATACATTATTATGTTATGCTATATCAGTACACCTCGACACGATGGTCTTGATTTTATTATTAAGCATTGTTTTGAGTAATACGACCGTGGCCGTGGTGATAAAATATTAAAACATCAATATCAGCTTTTAAATTTAAATGAGTTTAATACCCCGCTGAAAGTTGGGTCTGTATATACACCCAAGAGTGATATTCTAGATAAATAAACAACCACTAATTATACTTTAGGTAGGTACCTATATATACCGAGTGAAGTAATTCCGACAGTGAACATTATATACAATATATTATTATATATCAACGCGAGTCATCTAATTTCGTGTCAAATTTCAGATTTCCACTCCTCGCCAAATTCAAGTATATATTAAACGATAAATATATTACGCTTCGCGTGCATAACAACGTAATTTTAACAATTATTAATGGTTATAATTTACTATACCTATAGGTAATACTATATTATACTGCAGTGTTGATCTTTGTTATTGGATTAATTTAAATTGTCATAGGTATTTGCTGCTGTGCCATAGTGAAATGCTGTGTCTATACAAAAAATTTAAATGTTGTAAAAATGGGTTTTTAATTTTTTTCAAACTTTTTTTTTGTTAACAAAAATATTTTATGATATTTTAATCGTTGTTTGTATCTAGTTATTTATCTCAGAAGTCGAAAATTATGCGGATACTGCGTCTGTGATAGTCAAAAATGATTACAATTACAATTAAAATGGCTGTATTTGCAGTTCACACAAATAAGTAGTGATAATGATATAAATTGCAACTACCTGATCAAAGATACATCTGATAAATCTAAAAAACAACCTCATTAAAATCATAATGTTTTATTTAATAATTTTTAAATTTTATATTGAATGATAAATATTCAGATACTGATATCTGTTGGGTAGTTTCTCTAGAGCAGCGGTTCCCAACCTTTTTGAGACTATTACCCATAAGTCAGGTTAGATATTAACAAATACCCCCGACCCAAAAAAAAGGTGAGTAAAAAAAACAAAACAAAATATATATTATGATGATAATTATAATTTATTTTATTTTTTCAAACAAAGAAAATAAGAGTTTTTATTAATTTATTACGACTAATGAATAACAGCAATGAACATTAATGAGACGGTTGATATTGCTTTTTTCTAACAATTTCCTTAATATTCGGTTCAGTTTCGGCCAATGCACATCTTAGGTCGTGTTCCAAGTCTAATCGGTTTCTTGCTTTTGTTTTCATTGTTACCATTGTTGAAAATCCACTTTCACACCTGTACGTTGTGGAAAAGGGGATCAGTATTTTCAAGGATTTTTCTGATAATAATGGATACTCGCCACCAATTTTTCGCCAAAATGTTGCTAGTTGTGTGTTTTCAAAATCTATTTTCTGTGTGTTGTTTTCACGAAGTCCTAAAAATTGTGATTTGGTTTCAATTTCAGTATCTGGAAATACATTTTCATCCACTGAAAAGGGTCTTAGCACCCAAGCATTTACTTGACGATTTTTAAAATCTGGAAAATATTTACTGATTGAATCTACTACTGATAATAAGTGAAGAGCTATTTAGTCTGTGAATGAACATTTTTCATTTCTTTCGTCGAGCACCATTGTTAGTTCTGGGAATATTGAAATGTCCTCGACATCAATTCTGCGTTGGTAAAGTTGCAATTTACGAAGAAAACTGGGCACTGGCAACCTTTATCTTGAGCAGTTAAAATATTCGTCATATTTCCTTGCAAACAGAGATTAAGTGTATTTATTTCTCCGAAGAAATCCGCAAGATATGCCAGTTTAGAAATAAATACATTATCTGTTATTTGAGCGTGAAACTCTTTCTCCTTTACCTTCCCTGATTTTTTCCTTTCTAGAAACAAAACAATTTCTTCTCGGAGCTCAAGCACTCGGTGCAACACCTTGCCTCTCGAGTCTCGACAACCAACGTACCTCTGTGTGGAACAACAAGACGTCGAATTTTCCTCCCATTTCATTACATAAGACCTTAAAAATTCTTGTATTTGTCGCACTGCTTCGGATGTAGTTAACAATTTTCACTACATGAGTAAATGTGTCCATTAAATCAGGTGGAAGAGTTTTCATTGCCAAAGCATAACGGTGGATAATGCAGTGGTTAAATAATGCAAATGGAGCAACTTCTTTCATTAATGTTTGGAAACCAGAATGAATGCCCAACATGGCTGGTGCTCCATCTGTACAGACACCTATTAACTTCGACCACTGCAGCTCATTTTCATCAACAAAATTTTTCACTGTCCGAAAAACATCTTCACCGCGTGTGGTAGTACTCAGTGATTCTGAGAATAAGTATTCTTCTTTTAAGTCGTCACCTTTTATGTATCGAGCATAGGCAAGTAGCTGGGAACAAGATGCAACGTCGGTCGACTCATCTAACTGTAAGGCGAAGAAAGGACTTGACTTTATTTCATTGAGCACTGTGTCCAAAATATTCTTGCTCATATCCTCGATACGATTTTTGATAGTGTTGTTAGAAAGTGATATCTTATTTATCTTTTCAACATGTTGCTCTCCAAGAACAAGTTTTACTGCATCTAGTATACACGGTTTGATGAGATTTTCTCCAATTGTATGAGGTTTCTTGTTTTTCGTGATTCGAAGAGCGATGCAATACGAAGCTTCAAGACCAGCTTCAGTTGACTTAAAAAAGTAACCGGATGAATTCATACGTGCATTTTTTAACGCATCTTCTTTACGTTTGAAAAATGCAATATCTTTTTCTGCAAACTGAGAATGACTTCTCTCAAAATGTTCTTTTAATTTACTTGGTTTCATACTTTCTGTTGTGAGAACTTTGTTGCACAGAACACATTGAGGCTTCTCGACACTTTTATCAACAAACTTAGTAAATCCCCATTGTAGAAAAGCTTCTTTGTATGACCGTTTTTTCCCCTGTGACATGGTTCCTGATTCAAAGGAAAATTATTAAAATCCAACTTTTACTTTACGTCAAAATAATCAGAAAATCGACAATACTGATCGATATTCAGTAGACGGCACAGACAAGTACACTAATGAACAAACAGTGAACGACTGACTGATGGTTAAAAGATTAAAACCATTAAATTAAATATCGATATCATTTTATATTTTTATAATAATAGATAAATAGAATATAAAATGTGTTGACAATTGTACAACAAAAATAATTCCAGGAAATTCAATATAATGTAATATTCTAAGTATTATTTGAAGGTAATAAAATTATCAGTGTCATTAGGACATAAGATAAGGTATTTCCCAAAACTATTAACAACAATATTATATTATACAATTGCATTTACAGTCATAATACACATGAGTAAAATAAGTACTTAAAATACAAATAAATAGTTTTACTTTTACCCCCAAAAAAATTGTGTTTTTACCCCTTAGGGGGTAATTACCCCCAGGTTGGGAACCGCTGCTCTAGAGTTACTAGATAAATACGCAGTATAAATATTTTCAAATTAATTTACTGGACATATTATATAAGCAGTAACTATACAATATATACTGCAACTTCACCTTAGATATATGTAATTTACTGCTTATTTATCTATTATTTGGTGATATTTAGGTAGATTGTACATATTAAATGTTCATTTTGATGGTGAAATGATATTTTACCGTATTTTGACATAGGTAGTAAAATCGATGTAAAATGGCCTAATGAACAATTATAGTCAGCAATAATATAGTTTTTGAACAATTTGTCGTTTAATGCCTAGGCATGTCAGTTATCTCATTGAAACATTTATTTTAGCATAGGCTATCTATTATAATAAAGTAATCAAATTTATCTCAAATAAGAATCAGAAATATACGTATACTGTTAAAAATCTGTTGTGCTAATAGCGATCAACGCCACCATACATGTCCTGAGCTCCCATCAGTAACGTATGCCCTATTTACAGTATTATTATTTTTATTATGTTTTATATTTATCAAGTTTCAACTGTAGCAAACTAGTAAGCAAGGGCGTACATGTATGAACCTACGTTTTAGCTATTGCCAATATAAAAAAAAAAAAAACAATTTACAGCAGTTAAATGTGAAGTAACAATTTTCAAATGCTTCACCTAATCGTCGAGAATTATTAGACTAGAAATTAAAAAATAATAATTTTTTCAAATTAATTTTTGTGCAATTTATTTCAACTCGATGATATACATGTTTGAAAAATCAATAATACGCGTGGTAACTAAAGTAAATTTGTTCCTTTATTTAAAATACAAGTACCTATTGTTACATAATTTTATCTCGGTACCTATTTATAGTTTTTTTGTTGACACTGTACGTACGTCTACCTCCTTCTCTGCTCGCCAAAAAGGAATTTTTATAAGTTTCCCGGGGCGAAAAATTTCTAAATACGAACTTGCATGGTAGGATTATATTGGTTAGGTACACCTCAATCCACCTGATGAAAAAAGCTCACCAAAAATGTGGTCCACATAATTTAAAAAGAAAAAAAATCTAAATAAATGCCTTTGTGTGTTGTTGTCGTTACATTTATTTCACTCGATTGGTTATTTGCTATACCAGAATTTAACGAAGCTAACGAAAAACGTCGTTCGTATTTTTCCTTTTACTTTATCGAAACGCATATATAAGTAATATATTTAAACGGGCTTTTGCATAAAATCGGAAATACGCGTGAATGACAGTGATAATAAAATATGTACTCAACTGCAGTTCGATACGATTTGATTATGTCGATTACGTTTTAAGTAATAATGATAAATATTATAATATAATATAAACGCGGGTAATCGGTCGGATAGACATAACGGCGGCAACTGCTGGCAGAAAGAGAGAAGCGGTGCTTCCGATTTTGTCATAGATTCGATTAAGCTGGTTGGGCGGAACCGGCAGATAAATAAAAATGAAAATCGGAGAATATATTTTAGTCGTGTTTTCTTTTCATCCCTCGCCGGAGTGTTAAAAAAGGGGAACAATCGTATCTGGCGTGTATAAGTATATACAAATCACCTTGCATTTTTAAACCATGATGACTAAGTTTTTCAATCATCTCATCCAAATATGATTACATTATTCCAACCAGTCTTCGGTTAAATTATTAAATAGGTATGTAGTACGTAAAAAATTCTCGAGTATTATGATAATAATATAATAGTATAATATACTCACAAAGCATAAACGGAGAAATCCAATTTACACAGTTATGTTCAGTTTCAAATTAAAATTTTCATGTTTTTTGTGTAAAGTTTGAAAGTTTTTTTTTTCATTATTCTTCGTTTTTACAGTAAAATATCACTTTTTACTATTTTTGTTTTTATAATTTGTTCTTAGGATTTTTTATTTTCTATTTCAATTACCTCTATCTTTAATTTCATAATCAGAAATGTAACCTTTTTTTAACATGTTTTTAAAGTCAAAACGAGCAGAGTGAAATGGAGAAATGTTCTAAACTCGAAATTCCTATATTTATTCATTATCCGAAATGTATACATCATCATGACGATGTTATATAATTATTTTGTTGTGAAAAAAAAATATTAAATCCCCACCAATAAAACAAATTGCATAAAAATGCATTGTTATATTAGGTATAGGAATAGGTACATGTTTAAATCTTTATAAAAACAGATTTTTAGAAACACAAAAAATGATTTAGAAAGTAAGTGAGCAAATGTATGTATTATATAGCTGTATGCAAATAGATTACGATTTACGTAGGTGTGCATCTGATAGGAATGAGCTTTATTTTTAACACCGAAAACTCGCATGCATTTGCTTTAGTCAATTTTAAGGACGACGGCGGCGTCAATAGTTGAGTGTGCGTTGTCAAAAGTAAAATAACTAAAAGAGCAGTATATAAAATACACACACAAGTCCGCGCTGACGAGTTGACTTTGCAAAAAAAAAAAATATTTGATTTTGCGCTTAACCCAAATTATTCGATCGGCTACTTTTGAGGGAACCGTCAGAGGTAAAGAAAATACGTCAAGGAATCCTGTTCATTGTGATGACGAGAAGATATTAATATTTAAATTTTACAAATAATATTAGGTGTACATTTTGAGATTATAAAAACCCACGATGAAATAAATTCGTTTTGATGTATATATATATACTGTATATAAGTATGTCTTATAATTATGACATGATCACGAAAAATCGTGTTTAACATTAAAAAATATATATATTTAGGGTAACACATCATTCACTCCTCCAAGCATGCTCACAACCGTTTTTTTATTTAGTAATGAACTTATTTAAATCCTAGTTTTTGGAATTTTTAATTATACTTATAAAGGCCATCATGTAAAATTCTTGAATTTTTTTACAACTTAAAGAGTGTTCTGTACTTCTGTGGCACCCCTTTTTTACTGTAAATTATTTAGTGGATAAATATTTTGAACATTTTGATGTACCTACCTAATTCAAAATGCAAACGAATAGTTGTTAACTTATTTCAATGTATATACACTGAGGATAATTAGTACTTAAAAATGGTTCCACAAAAATATAAAATAGAATATGTAATATTGGATTTAGTATTTATTTATAATGTAAGATCAGTTTTTATAAATTATTAATGTTGATAGATTAACATTAACTATTACAATTTTCAAATTACTTTCATATCTTCGAAACCCATTACCATGGACATAATATTGTTCATAGTATCTATACCTATACAAAGTCAAGTAACTTAAAAGTATTCGTCCTTCAAATTTTGATTTTGATTCGTCAATATTTTCAGAAACATTATCTGTTAAATAATTGACTGTAAAAGAAAAATCGTCATCTGAAAACCAGAAGTTTCTATCTCCACAAGATACTCATTGAGTAGTACAAAAAATCTAAAGAATTTGAAAATATGGTCTGTAAAATATATTTAAATATCACAAAAATCAGATTCTGAACAACTACGTTATCGAAAATAAAAAGGGAATATGCATGCTTGGCAAAGAAAACTAAATGTTATCAAATGTTTAATCACAGCTGTAACATATAGGTACCTGCCATTATATTCAATTTTGAAAAATATGTCAATTAGCCTTAATACAATAATAAAAAATATGGTTATGTATTTGTATGAATAAAAAAACAACCCGTGATAAATTCGTAATAATTTCAAGTGGGTAGAACTCTATTCCGTATACGATTGACCTTTTTGGGAACACGATTGCTTACGAAGTATATTAGGCTTATCAACGTTATAATATATATAGCATTATTCAATTTTTAAAATAACATGATCCCGAATAAAAAATAAATATAAATTCCAAAAAAAAATACTAATAGTATTTAAAGGGGTTATATGTTTACTATGAATAAACATCATCATAACTATTAATAAAATACACTAATGATGGTTAATCAAACTCGTCATCATAAAAAATTATAAATAAACATTCGGACCTGAATACAAAAACCAATTAAATTTAAATAGATACACGCAAATATTGTTGTGGATTTATAATCATTAATAATAATATTTGAATTGTAGTTTGAATACATTTTAAATCGGATGAATCAATTAATATTTAGAACAAAACCATATTTCCAGTAAGTGTTCAAAGTTTCATTTAAATTTGCCAGCAGTTTTAAACGTATGCAACCCGTTTGCAGCCCAAAAATCACAGTAAATATTGATCCGTGTATTATTATTTTTTTTTTAGTTGTATTAATTTATTATAATATCAGTGAAATTTGAAAGCCTTATCACACTAAAATAAAATTAATTTAACGCGTGCAGAATCGTGTCAAATAAAGGCACCACCGGGTATGTGTACGCAATCGATTTCTACCCCTTTGACGCTTCGAGTACTCGTATACACAATACACATACCTAATATAATAATATTATATTATAATCAGCATATCATTTTAAATCAAACGAATACGACTACATCAAAAAAATTCATCTGCAATCAGTAGTTGTGCACCTACACTTATTATTAACAGGGCTGTGAATTTAATGATTTTGCATATCAATGAATTTTGTTTTGAATTCAAAATTAGTGAGTGAGATACTCAAGACATTGCCATTATAAATATGAAATTTTGTTTTGAATATTTTTGCATATTTTATACGGTATCTAGTACCAATTGTATATTCAACTGTTTTTTTTTTGTAATATTTTTCTAATTTTCTTGCATATTTGGAAAAAAATTATGTACTCGGTGTTTTATGTACTATTTAAATACTTATAATATTTTGAGTTATTGACGTTTCAATATAAGGCATTTTAATTTTTATACGTTTTAGATAAACGCTTTCGATAAATATTAATCAAAATTATTTTTCTCTGTTAAAAAGATTGAAAAAATTAAACGAGTTTCTTCATACGTTGCTTTTATGGCAATACTACACATACTATTGAAAATAATTTTCAAGCACTAATTTTGTTTATTATGTGAAGTGTCGAGTTTTTTCAAATTCGAAGTTATATTATGTATAACTAAAAAATAAAGTTAAATATTAAAGTTCAATTAGTATAATGTAATTAATATATTTTATTAATTATTTGTCTTCTTTCAATTAATTTTGTTCATACATTTGAACTACAATCGATGTTGCTATTTGATAATTATAATAATATGATGCAGTCCAAATAAGATTTATAATATAATATTATTTAATTTTATATTATGATAAAATTGTGACTGCAGTAGGTACAATATTGAAAAAACTTCATAATAGGGAAAAAAGTGGGTAATATTATGTTTATGACTGTCAAAGTGTTTTCGTAACAATTTAATTAAAGTTTATTTTTGTATTCAGACCATATAGACAGTTGCCTATTTCGCCTCCTCCTTAATCCGGTCCTAAATGTATCTATATCTACCACATCCGTCCCGGAAGGTTGAATTATTATTTTATTGTTATCGTCGAATGCACCCAACACTGCATCGATCAGACAAAAAGGACTCGGCATGATGCCGACTTAATAATATTATTATTGGTATGACGTGAATCGGATCCCAAATGATTCTTAACATTTTATATTGAAAACGTCGATATTGCAGGTACGATAAGACATGTATATAATATATATTAGTACATAATATATACTTACTGAACATTTTTTCGTAAAAATTTTAAAAATCACTAACGTGTACGTTATTACTTACCTACAAACTAGTAGTCACGTACATAATTACGACAGATATGCGTTATCGTAACAATTTATTAATGTGTATAGGATTAGTATTTGAACTGGAAAAAATTAGGAGAGTGATGCAATAATATAAAGAACAATTCAGGTGTTCGATTGGGATATAATTATTAGAAGAGGTAGGTATGCATGAATATTTTTTTTAAAAATAGAAGGAATCCATGCCCCTACGTATCACCTAAAATCACAATTCAAGAACTATAGGTGATATAATATTATAACCATGAAATATCAAAAACGATTCCGAAAACGATCTCAACAGCGATACTCTGCCAAATGGTCAGTAGGACAGACCAAGGAATCGTGCAAGATAAGTATGCTCATATTATATTTTATCCAGCAATAGTATATAGGTATACCTAGGTACTGAATATCGATATGTAAAACAGCCTACCATTATTATTAACCAACAATGCGAAAATGCCGACTCGATTTCGGTTTGACTGTGCTGTTCTGGATGTCTGATGGTTGTACCACCCCCAAAAGTCCATATTAAAAAACTAACTGCCCCCACTACCCTTGGACGGAGTGCATATATTATAATATTGTATACCTGTATGAGTTTATAATAAATATTTATATTACAATAATAAAGACGTATAGCACAGCTGGTACCTACATAATATACTCGATACGGGACTTCGTCTTCAATTCTAGTCACGTGCCGCACAAAAACCCGAAAACTGCACCCTACATAACTGCTGCATCACGGTTCGCGGACACCGTTTGGATTTCAATGCAACGATGACGCACGAGTGGCACGAGACTGCGATCTTTGTTACCCATACGAAAGTAGTCTGCACTTGATAGTGGCGTCTAGAATCGAGATTCTAAATCTGTCTTCATGATAAGACGTTATATCTGGATGAAAAAACTCTACTTGAGTGTATCGCAGCACACGTATCGTTCTTACGTTTTACACCGATAAGTATGGTCTATGGAAGTAAATATTACACATACATCGCAATGTCCGATTTACATTTTTAATGCATGCATGAATTGCATATTACCCATGTTTTAAATCAACAATAAAATAAGAGAATATTTATTTTGAGCAATCTATGATTATTTAAATTTGAATTTAGAAATCAAAAGTTCAGAGAAGTAGGCAGGTACTTACATGATACATTTTAAAATTGTTAATAGTTTATGCTTTTGGTTCAATTAAAATTTTTAAAACTATAAAAATTCCTATACTAAACACCTTTGGTATACTTTTTTATAAAACTTAAATCATTGATTCATCATTTAATTGATATAATAGTGCAGAAAAGTTTTATATTGATTGTAAGTTTTTTTTACAGTTATAACAATTAATGTGTATTATTTGTTATTTTAGTTTATGTTTTGAAATTGTATTGCATTTATTAATTTAAGCACATTATATTAAATTTATATTTTATTATCACATAGGTAATTACGTTTACGTTTTATAAGGATTTATAAAGACTATTATAGAGCACCTATTATTAAACATTATTAGTGCTTATTAGGACACGCACTTTACTTATCACCTCTATATTTCATACATAACGGTTTGTGATCGGTTTTTATTTTAATAGATACATTTTGTGTGTCCTCAAATAAATATTTTCAGTTTATAAATCCTTTTTGAAAACAAATTTTAATACCTATGAATTGTAATTACTATTTGTATTCATATAAGTGACAACTAAATATAAACAATACACAATACTTCTTATAGTATTATGATTGATGGACACAATAAATAGACAATAATCTGATGGAAATGTGTTATTCATATATTGTGAATTAATGAACTACTGTAGGACAATAATTGTGTTTAATTGTGTCATAATTAGAAAATTCAAAAAAAGGTTTGGTTGGAACAAAATAATTATGTGTTGGTATATTAAAACAAATATGAGCAAGTTAATTGATACATATACCTTCTTTAATTATCATAATTGTAATAATTAAAATATAAAAACGTTTAATGCATGTTTTTCAATAATTTCATGCATAAGCATCCTAACAACAGTTATTACTTATTACTGACAACGCAATACTACGTACAATTTAATTATTGATGTATAAAATCAACGGATGATGATCTGATGTTAATGCATTATTCGTGTACTGTGTATATAAATAGGTACTAAATTTAAAAAAAGTTTGTTTGGAATGGAATAATAGTGTTCCGATCTATTAAAAAAAATCTAAAATAGTAAACCATACATTTACGTACACGTAGATATAGTCTAATGCAGTGAGTAGTGACATACATTATATTTTATTAGGGGTGGTGGATTAAATTATATAATTCATATGGTTATTGGTGTGCTTCATCAAACACAATAAGTTCTATCATAGATCATAGTTATAAAATATTCAGAGTTCGTATGATGGAATATATTCCCAATTTGCACGCCACTGCAGGTCTAACGAGTATAATAGTCTTACGTTTATGGAAAATATATTTTGATCGATAGTAATTTGATTTAAATTATATTTTAGTAATTACTATTTACGTCTTAACGGTAAAAAAACAAAAAAAAGGACTCAAACGCCAACGGTTTATTTTTGTACCTATATGAATTGATCTAAGCTATGGCATGACAGATGAATGAACCCTATGTATTGCTGATGCTAAATCATTTAAATTTAAATCACTGAAAAATAATTTTAAATAGAATGTATGTACCTAATGTCTATAAATATATTAATAAACTTTCTTACTCGCGGACGGAATAATTAAGAACGGGGTGAGTATATATGCATGCTTATTCTTAATATATTATTACAACAAACCATCGAGAATAAAAAATTACGTTATTTCAATTTTCGTATCCGTAGATATCCGTTCTATATTTTAATATTATTATTCACATATTGATGATTGCTGCAGCGTTCAAATCGAAACTCTTTATAATTAGTTATTCAAGTTATAAATTTACGAAATGTAGTGGACGCTCTACTACATGCGTCTCGAGTGGTTCCATATAACACCAAGTTTGATTGTAAATAATTATATACCGTTGTCTACTCATTTATGTAGGTAAATCGTGGCTCTCTATTACAGTAAGTCTCGGGCATTTCGAACACGTGGTTCTCGACAATTTGTTTGTGGTTCACGGTCATCGCAGGATCATTGGAAAATTGAATGAATTTATTTGTATAATAAACAATTCATACGTTTTAAAATCCATGAATAAAAAATCAAATAAAAATTATACAACTAACTTCTATGATGACTTTATATTGCTTGGGTTATTCTAACTTTATTGATGTTAACAAACACTAAAGTCAGAACCTAACTATTATGTAAACCTCGAAAATACATAAACCAAAACCGAAAAACAGTATTTCGATTCAAAGTCCGGGTTTTCTTGTCAGAATCATATTCGGCTACACACTTGTGACATCACATAACACTACTGCATTATGAGAGAGATTTCACACACACATACACAATATATATAATATATTTGCAGTGTCACGACATACACAAATACACGACATGTATAAATATATAAACATATATTTATTTAAATAACATCATACCTATTATAGGTATAATACCTGCAGCAGTATTATAAACACTGGCAGACAGGTGTAATTAATTATAATACGAGATTCCAGAAAACATTCCGCAAAGACCGCGGTGCCGAAATTTACCTCGTGAATAGAATTTTGCAAATGGATTATCTGCACCCACATCGCGCGTGCGCCGTTATTATTATTATTATTATTATTATTATTATTATTACTATTATTATTATTATATACCGTGCGCATAATATAATGTATTCTGGTTTTAATCCCGAGGGCTGGTGGTCTGTACACGGACGAGCACTTTACATAGTTGAACATATCGTTTTGTTAATCTCTCGACCCTTCCCCCGTGTGTGTGTGTGTCGTGTGTGTGTACTACGGTGAACATACACGACCCAGTGAACGCATATTATATGAATATAGGTGGCCTGCAGGCAGTCAGTGAGAGGTTAGACACGTGGTTAGGGGTGAATCGGGTTGGGTTGGAGGTGGTACTCGACGTCTTGAATTAAATATCGTCGACTTCGCGATTAATCGTCTATCGTTTATGAATAACTGGAGCGCGTCTTTTATACGTGGGCTACGGTGGGGGTTGGTGAGAAGGGGTGTGAAGAGGGACACACGATGTCGATAGGCGGCAGGCTTCTGAAAATTAAGGGCGAAAAGATGGCATTTCGTGTTACCTACACTTACTTCATTAGTCACCAGTATACATTTTACTTACGCATGCGATGCGTTACTGAACATTTTTATCCTGGTATAATAGGGTATTATAGAGTCCTGCCTATTTTTGAGGGTTAAAGGTCAAACACTATTTAAAAAAAACATTCATTCATAATAAACCTATATATAACCCTAAATTATTTTTTCAAGGGGAGAAGTGTTTAAATCATGTAAGATGTACAGGAAAATGTATGATTTTTTGGTTTTCGGTTTCATGTCTGTTCCGCTGTTTCAAAATCAATAATGTAAAATACCAATTTTAACCAATTCTAATATACGTATAACTACATATAAAATAAACGACGATAAAACGTAGTAACAAGACGATAAGACGTGGTAAAATACTTTTGTTAATTTATCGAAATATCAGTGCTGGTATTTAAATTATGGTTTCAGCAAGTCTTCAATATTTTGAAAGGGTTCCGATTCTATTCAGCATGGTTCCAATTCCAGACTTTAACCTGGTCGACTTTTCCATAAATACGCACACCTCTACTATTGTATTGACGGTCTTCAGTGCACTATTATATGGAAAACTTTTGCGATATTATGTTTTTTATTTATTTAAAAATATCTTTGGTATAAACAAGATATTATAATAACGTTGGTACCTACCTACGTAGTATTTCGTTTGAATCAAATTATTATTTTTCAAAAGATAAATGTATACTATTATATAGCAGTTCAAGAAAATAAAGTAACTGCGTGTTAAACATTTAAAAAATGAAAACACCTACCTGCGTTGAAGTTTTATAATATAATATTATCTACCTACGAAATATAAATGTTTGACATTTTGTAAATAAAAATATGATATATGACGTAAGTAGCAGCAAGGACCTAAACATATTATTACAATACGTCAATTCCATACTATCTACATTTTTTTTTTGTGGCATCAACGACGCTGCCGGAACTGCATAAGCATTACATTGACATCGTCACTATATATTTATACAATACTGTATTAAGCGTCTCGATAATTCCCTCTTTTGTGATTTTATGGTGAAATATTAGCGGTTTTTTCCGGAGTTTTTATGGTCAAATAATAATAGTTATTATAAATAATTAAAACTAATATAGTATTATGTCATATTTTCGTAGCATAAAATAAATGACGGTGACTAAAGCGTTTGTAGATTATATTATTATCTAGGTTTATAGGTATAATATTATAATACCCAACGACGTACTTATAACTACCATTTGGGACCCGGCATCGACAAATTATACCGACGAGACGACCTGTAATCGTGCTATTTGGCTAAACAACCCCCCCCCCCCTATAGTCAAAGCGTCAAAGTATTCTTTCATCTTTATGTAGTTTGAAATTCAATAAAATATTATGTAATAAATACGTCGACAAACATTTTTAGAATCTATTATTATTATCACATACGACTTAACCTCGGAAATCCATCCCCCTTTCACGGGTTGCCAATTACTGGAACGAGATGTGTGCTGACAGAAAGAAATATAATAGCAATAATAAAAGTTAATATTTACGTGTATTAGGATTTAGGTTACAATGTTCTGCGTTCATCAACTTTAAGCGAAAACGAAAATAATGAACGAAAACAATAGCCAGAGATAATATTATAAAAATTGTACGGACGATGTGTGTCATTGTCTTGTGCTCCTGTATTGTTTTGCGTAGAACGTGCAGCCACGCTGGCTCCCACTAAATGTCCTCTGAAACAATATACCGAGGTAGTGGTATGTACGAGGCGGTGGAGTTAATGAGAGGGAGACATGGGAGTCAGTACTCTATTGGCATTTTCCTTTGTAAGTATAAACGAGTAAGTGGTTTTTATTTATAGCGATTGAATGCGTACCGACTACGCAGTGATTGTTTTATCTTGGAAAATTCAAGGAAAATATATTTTAAGTTTTAAGAAAAAATACAATCACGATCGTATAAAAATCATTAAAACATAAAATAGTTTTTTCTTAAACATTAAAAATTACAAAAAATGTTAAGTTTGAATATTATTAGAAATTATTTGTTAATAGTTGTTATAATATTACTTTTAATAATAATTCATTACATTTGAAAACAGTATGCTTAGGTTAGGTAGCAGCTAAAATTGTCTACGTTTTGCTTTCATTGTAGTATTTCAAGGTAATTTAAAATTATCATGAAAATAAGTTGGGAAATAGAAATACTATACACTGAAAAGCTCAATTTCAAATCTATAGAAGTGCTGCGTGAAGGTTCTTAAGCTTTATTGTTGTTCCAAAAAGTTTTTTACTGAAAATTAACAATACAAATAAAATACAATAAGTCATTGTCAAACCTATTTAAATAATAGACTTGACTGTCGTAGTGTTACCAGTCGAGGCACCACTCAACACTGACATTTGAACGAATAATTGAAAAATTAATTGTTTTACGATTTAAAGATTCCAACCAAAGAAAAGAGAATACGTATAAGTACCGTGACACTGCAGCAGCAGTGGCGCACTCAATTATTATTTTTTATTTCTGAAAGTTATTAAAATTGATTATATTAAGATACACTTTTTATACAGCTTCAACTCAGTGGTGCATTATAGCCGACGTTTACGTTGTTTTTCCTCTTTCGCTGAGCTTGTAGTTTTAAATCATCTATGTTGTTTTTATATTTTTTTTATTTTGTGTTTATTAAATGTTAAAGTCAAGAGTGAGTAGTTTTTTTTCTCGCTACATTCTCTGCATTGTTTAAACAACGAATCTCGCGTTAATGCTTGTTTAAAAAATAAAAATAATAATATAAACTAATAATAATAAAAACACGCTGCGTATTGAGTTATAACTTATGTATAGTACAGTCTCGAGTGGAAAACTTTTTATATCGATATTGCGAGTAAAAAATACCCTGTATCAAATATGTACCTACAATGCATATAAGAATATTAATTAAAATTATGCCGAGACAGGCCTGCAGGGCAGACTGCAGTTTTAATATGCACTCAATGCGCTTCGGTATATCTCGGCACTCACCAAGCGGCCCAACAGTACTGTTTTATAATAATTTTTACGCTTTCACGTAGCAATCGTTTCCGCTTACTGTGAAAATAATATGTTTAAACATGAAAACCGTACACGCACAGTAAGTGCCGTGGCGTTGTGTGTACATTGCATCGATAAAAATATTAATATAATAGTTCGTTTTTTTTTTTTTTTTTAATGTTATTTGATAATTTTGTTCCCTTGTTTACATAATAGTTTTGAAACACTTTAATTATTGTGCAGTCATTAATAATTATAGTATAAATAATGAGGTTTAAGATCCTAAAACAATATTACTCATAGTCGTAGTGGGAAATAATTCTGAAATATTTTTAGTGATTTGCCTTATATTGATTAACACAGTTTCTATTTTTTATTCTCAAATATATTTTCACTAATTAATATTATGGTTTAATATAGGTAGGTATGAACTTGGTCCCAATAAAATTCCATTTAGAATGAAGTCCATAAACTTTGTGTTTATTTTTTTAATAATTTAAAATTAACTTTTTCGGAATTTGTATTAAACTCGATAAAAACTTTCAACAAACCACGTAAACAAAATTCTTCTAAATAGGGTTTTAGTATTTTTCTAATTTAATATATTAAACTACATACTACATACTGAACTACATATTTGTTTCTTATCATATCAATGTGTTAATTATCAATTCTACTTTCTGGAACATTTCTGAAAGTATATCTTCACGACAGTTGATGTTTTGTTAACATTTTACTAATTGAGTAATGTGAAATCAAAAATATAATATAATAACTTTGGCCGTGTTTAAATAATAACTGAATCTTGTCAAACTTAAAAAAAAAAACATCTGCCTTCCAATTTTTACAAAATCTAGGCCTGTCGGTAACAAAAGATTCTACTGGTAATTGGTATGGTTAAAAATATTATTTTTTTATGTTGATTTTGTTAACTTTGTAAAATTTGATTACCGCTTAATACCTATATATATTTACATGTAAGTTTATAAAAAAATAAATATAATAAAACATTATATTAGAATGAGTCAATTAAATTTCTTTTTATTGGTAAAAATGTATAAGATACTTTGTACTTATTCAAATCGTATACGGTTGATTTAATATTCTACTCAAAATAATCCTAGGAATCAATAAGTATATTTTTCGTTTCCCAATCTTGGACTCAATTGGCATATTGATTTTCTCGTTCAGAGGATTCGATATGCGCCTGCAAATATTATAACTGAATTTCAGTCTTACATTTTATTTTTTTAATGATATTCGTACTAGCAAAGTATATTATATAATGAAGTAGTTATACTAAATATATGTATAGGTATTACAAATTCAATATCAATATCAACTTTTTATGCGTGGGAAAAGGTAAAATAATGATTAATATAATAAATAAGTATAGTAATTGTACTTCTTAGTGATACAGAACTTCTCTAACTTCCTCTTAATTGGATTCGCATAAAATCGTACAAGCGAGGAGTGTTGACAAATATATTTTTAGTTGTAGGTACCAAACCTAACCTACATAATAAGATATTATTTTCAGTCAACAATAAATTGGAAAGTCGATACAACCACGCACGAGTTTTCTTAGAGCCGTTTTAATGTAAATACACCTACAGCGCAACTACACAAATATTTATTTTATTTTCTAGATTCGTCTGCAACAACCGTTAATAATACCAACTCGAATTCGATTGGACGATTTTCACGAAATTTCCACATTGATACTTACACAGTCCGTGTTATTGTAAGTAGGTGGTAACACCGCACTGCAGTGATTGCGTACCTATCGTGTACTTGAGTATTACACGTGGTTTTCCATTGCAATTAGACTGAAATTAATAAATCGTAGTAAGTTAATCCGCGGCGGGTATGTAATTTAATAAATCGTGAAAATTGTCGTAGGTATTATGTGATGTGTACCTAATATAGGTTGGTATATAATATTATGGTAATTTTATTATAATCTTGTAGTATAAAACGTCTTAAAATAAGTAAAAAAATACCTTTATAACATTATTACTTACGTTTAATCGGCGGCCACCTTTTCATCTCCGTAATAAGCTATACACCACCCTTCCATCTACCCCCTCCCCTCAAAAAAAAATTACTGATGACTCATGAATTTTAATTTAACATTATACGTAGGTATCTAAATATTCCTGTGCTAGCCTTAATTTGTAATATTCATTTTCCGTAAATAATAATATTAACATTTTGTGTCTGCAGAGTTTTCTGTGCTATGTGACGAGAATATAATATTATCGACCGTGTCCTAGTTGAGCATTTAACATTTTCTTTAAAGGTCGAAAAAATCCTACTTTGCTGTACAATATAAGACTGACTTGAAATTGTCTCATCTAGACATTTCATCCATAATAAACAGAATGGTAAACCTCGAGTGAAATATTTCTATAAGAACCTATTGTTACTTCGCAGTTCTTAGATTCTTAATGATAAATGTAATGGTTAAACAATATTGTGTCTTTTTATTCTTTATAACCAAAAATAATTTTATAACCTAAATCTTTTAATCGTTTTACATTGAGAGGAGAGTGTCTGTTACGAAATTGGATCTAGCCGATACACCTAAAGTAGACAATCTGCAACACCTACCTACCTACTTTTAAAATAATTAAGAAAAACCGAAAAAATAAAACAGTAGAAAAAACAGGGATCAAATGTTTAATATATTGATGTAATTAAAAAAGACTGCACAAAAAAGTATATTAGCATTTACTATAGACATCAATTAATTTTAAAATATTTTAAATTTTCAACTTAGTTTAGTTTTTTCGAAAAACTCTTACAAAATATAAAAAATACTTGTATATTGTACATACCACAGACTAGAATATATAATAAAAGATTCCTCTTAAATTGAAAGATATAAAATACCTTAGTATATATACATATACATATAATACTTAAGCATATTTTTTTAGAAATTTTATACTAAAATATTGATAGGTAACATTTTATATTTAATTGAACATTGTTCCTTTAACGAATTTAGTTATTTTTTTGTAATTCTAAAAATATTTATCGATATGACTGAAATCTTTTCACCGTTACCTACGAATATATCATTAAAATTAAAGTTCAAATTGAAAAATAAGCTACTTAAAGTGAAATAAAATGTATATCATAAAATATCTTTAGAATTAGAGACCTACCTAGAAGTTGACCTACCTACCTAGAATCGATTTTCATATGCGGCGATTTGGCTAGTATGGCATCCATGATTATAGTGACCTATTTGATGATAAGATACATTTGACAAATCTACAGCTATACGCAGCATAGTGACTTCACCAATTTTATTTATTTAATAGAATCTAATCTAAAACATGGAACAGAGGAGGAAATATTAATTATTAAAATATATATTATTAAAAGAATAAACAAATTAATAATGCTACTAATGGTGGTATACCTACCTATCCCCACTAAATACGCCACTGCAGGTATTATTTCCCATGGAATTAAAAACCTTAAATATTGCGATTTTGGCCAGATGCGTTGTGGCCGAATTATCACTACCGTTGTTACCCGGCTTAGCCTCCTCTTTCCTCACCGACCCGAAGTCCCACCAAAGCCATCTTAAATGTCCAAGTATAATTTTCCCAAACACTATACACGCTGCCTGTATATCTATTTACCCGTGTACTTAAGAGGACGCTACACCCGCATGTGTTGTCTCCGTCTTACAAATGTAAAACATAGTAAAAACTGTTTTGACGCGGGAAAGAACCGAGAAAGCTACAGTCATAACTAAGAAACGAAATTTTCACCACATAAAAAGGAGAACTTTGGCTGTGCAATGTCGTTTTTATTTTTTTGATACCACTTATACAAAAAAAGTTATTATTGTTTCAAAACCCATTTATTGTTTGTGTTTTTCAAACTTTAATAACTTTTTTTGAAGTTCCGATGTAGAAAAAATAAAAACGACATTGCACAGTCAAAGTTCTCCTTTTTATGTGGTGAAAATTTCGTTTCTTAGTTATGACTGTAGCTTTCTCGGTTCTTTTCCGCGCCAAAACAGTTTTACTATGTTTTACATTTGTAAGACGGAGACAACACATGCGGGTGTAGCGTCCTCTTAAACGTATTATAATATGCGTCGAAAACATATGTGTTTAAGTCTCCCCGAGGGGGGAAGGGGTACCTAGATTGCACACACCAGTTGCGGTCCCACCTGATTAAGCCGTTCCTTCCGGTTGCCGTTCTTCTTCCGGTTGGGCGACCACATAAAAATTTCAGGGACGCAGCACACCGTGGATGTCTTATGCGACGCGTGATTTAAACGACAACAACAATATCAAGACCACCTGCAGATAGAAATATTGATAAGATTCCGATATTTGTTCCGAGAAATATGCTCCACACAACCATATCGCATCCACGAGTTTTGCCCTGTTTTCAACTTTTAGTAAACATAATTTTACATTCCTCTCGGAAAATATTTCATGAATGCGCCTTTTTACGAGCACACGCGCATAACAAAAATGTATACGTATCTGTCTACACTCCATCACCGGAGTTTTAAAACAAAAACATGGTTTCCACTGAAGCTGTGTACATATATATATAATATATATATATTATAATTCAGACAACGACAACGTTATAAACATGTTTGTTCGCAAAATATAGCTATTAAAATATTTTCCAATCTAATAATAACATTTGAGAACCTTTTCACTTTTTAAAAATACAATTATTCGACATGAATGTTATTAAAATATTGTTTAAAAAATATCTCGGCAAGGAAGCACGGAAAATATACAATTTTTCTGGACAAGATAAATAGTTTAAATAATATCATAATGTGAGTTCTGAAAATATTATTTTTATCCTCGAAAAAATAATCTGAAAACATGAAACTTTGGTTTTGAAAATAGATTTTTTGGCCAAATGGCTCACGATGACGTCATGTTATTCGATTAGAAAAGACTAATATAAAATTATTTCCTTTCTTAGCTTGGTACGATTTTCCACTCTTTTAATAATATTGTTGATGTGGTTTACACGTCTTTGCGGAAGACGGACAAAAATAGACGGTAATTACTTTGTCTCGGTTCCGGTTAGTTTGTTGTGTGGAAAACGGATCGCGGTGCACAGGCTGCAGAGAGACAGAGATATCGGAAACATAGGCACCACTGAAGATGCGATTCTGAAGTAGGTAGGTGTTTAAATTATGTAACCGTATAGTATAGTAGATTATTTGAGAGGAAGTGCGCCATAACCTACATTTATGAAAATAACAGACAATGAGTATCTACTAAGGACGCCTCTCTAATACGGCACAAAATTGTTTTTATGGGATATAATATGGGAAATTTTAACTATATTTTAGGAAAAATTTTAAAACCTGCAGTTGCCATTCGAATGTAAAGTATCTGTTTAATTTGTTCGATATTATCGGCACCCAATAAAGTACCTGTTTTAAATAAATAAACAACTTTTTCGTATGATTTTGTCGAGTTCTCCTCATTTTGTAATTTTTGCAAACATTTGATTATTTATAAAACACAGTCATAATTAGAAAAAAAGTCGTCCAATTGATGTTCATCTACACTAAACAATTGTCAGCAAACAGAATAATATAAAGTCAGTGTAAAGGTCTATTATAGCCGTAAGTATAGACGTTTCGGAAATTAATTCTGGATGGACCTCATAAGTCCAATAATATTTTTATAATATCAATTGTAGAATTATTTTTCTTTTTCAACTCACTTAAATATTCGTCTCGGTTTATTTTTAGTTTTTCACAAACTGTTTGTTTGTATACAGGTTTGATTCCATAAAACTATAATATAAACTGCACGATGTATCAAATCTGAAGAGCATTACATATTTACTCAGCACGGGTGTATATTTAATAAAATAAATTTATATTTTATGTAATATTGTAATATAGTTTTATAACAGAATTGTATATTATATACAAAGCGTGATAAACAAAAAAAATAAAAAAATACGGTTTTAATTTTAACAACGATCATCTTTAACCACGATTTTAGCTTAACTTTTAACGTATTACCGGTATTGTAGGAAAAAATCTTAGTTATTATTAGATTGTTAATTTGATAATTATTATTTAGGTACCTACCCAGATAAGGTAAAAATGTAAAAAAAAACATCTCAGGAATTTAACCTAGTTAACATCCACTCTTGTAATATTTATAGTTAATGTGAGTATAGCAATAAAAACAAACACGAAATCATATTATGCCAATATATAAGGACTTTCTATACCGCAGTATAATAATAATATTATATAACATGTTCAGGTACCGCAACCGCCTGCGCTTGATGTTATTAATCTGGTATACATTTTGATATATAATGTTTGTCTATATATACTGTTCAAGGGGGTGGAATTTATTACTAACAGGGTGATTCACCGATACTTTCAGCCCGGTTTTGCGCTATAACTGTGTATTTATTTAAATTTTAAATTTGGATTTTGGATTTCCCAAATATACTTTGCAGATGAATGTTCACATTGTGACATTTTCATATTTGATCTGGGACCTACATACTATTATACTGGGAAATTTTTTACAATATATATTAAAAAATGATTATAGACGATTGACTACTATACATTTCAAATCATTACAGCTCTTGTTTACTCACGATTGAAGCATATTATTTACTCATACATAGTAAACACTTTCAAAAAGTGTAAGTACTTCTTAAAAATGAATAATTAAAACCGAAGCCTCATAAAGAGTACCCTCAAATATATATCACCATTGGTCAAAGACTAAAGTCTATTAATTTAATGATAAAAATCAAAATTAGCTGAAACAACAGGAAAGGGCGTGGTCTACATGGTACCTTGATTATTATCCCCGGATGATTATCACTTATTTGGAAAAAAAAATATGTTTAGACCACTCCAAGATATTTTTAGTAAATGGCATAAAATATCCAAATATATAATATGAACATATGGTATTAAGTATAAATATACTTAGGTAGATACAATAAAATATATTCTAAGCAACTGAATATTTGGATACAATATATTATGCTAATGTTCGAGGATAACATTAGGGTATTTTGGGTTGAGCATACGGTGAATCACACTGTATTTAACAGTTCAGGTTTAATACGTGTTCGATTGAATCCCCGTCATCACATTTCCCCTTTTAATTGGTTAATTTATATTACTATATTTGCATGTAAAGCGCATATTTTACAGACCCAGGAACTTAACTGTGTAAGTATCTATGAAAATTATTTAAGTTTCATAATATATTTCCCAAAACAATTATTCTGAAAAAAATAACTGTAGTTTATTATTATCAAATTGTTCCTCAAAATTAGATTTACAAATCGGCTATTATTATAATTTTTCCAAAAAACTATCTAATAGGTACAGTTAAAAATGTTTTATTTTCAATGGTAAGAAATGAACATCGTTATACCGTGCCTGTAGCCCAACGTATTTACTCTATAAATTAAATATATATATATATATATAAAAAATAATAAAATTTCTATTAAAAAAAAAATTACATTTTATTTGTCAGGTCATTCTGTTACACCTTGTGTAATATTATAGTTGTACGCGTTGCGTACACGGGAATCCCATTATTACATGCGATAAAGTAAAAAAAAAAACGAGACGTGTGGACTGTTGGTAGGGGGAGAGGGGGTCGATGGAATTACATCAATATAAATATAAATATTGTGTTTTACAATTTGTTCCGAGTGTAATATTATAGGGTAGGTATGAGTATTGCAGTATGTGTGTACATATAATTATATATATATATTATATTAAAGCATATTTAAACCGTTATTGACTTGGGTATATTCCGGGTAATCCGCTTTCGGTCGTTAAAGCCTCTCCTTCAGTCCCGTCATCCATTACCACCCCCACTTCAACCACAACCTCCTCGCCGCTCACACATCTGCAGAACAGTCCCCGTTTCACTCCTTGGTGGTACGGTTCGAGGGGGTGGGATCCGATTTCATTAACGCGTTGACCGGACAGACAGATCAGCGGCGTATACTTATCGATATATATATTATGTATACATTATAATATATTATTATAGGTAGTAGGTAGACAGTGATATTCGCGCGTGGGCACAACGTTGCCTCCTATACGTATTACTGCATGTGACTGAAGTGGATGGGAAAAAAAATACACCTCGCAACCGAGAATCACGTCCCTTTGGTGCCAGGAAAGTAATAATTGCTATACGCGCGCCTTTATTAATATAATGTTTGCACACACACGCACATGCTTGTATGCACAGCTCGCTTCCGCCATGCGTACATATTATTTTATAATATATATATATGTGTACAACAAAAACTACCTATCTATGTAGACATATATAAACACATATAGGTACATTATATATGCGAAATTGACGTGCATGTGTGTTATGTACCGTGTATGCGTCCTACTGTGCAAACACGTCACCGCAACTGCAGTAAACACCTTACACACACGCGTTATTATAACGACGTATATTACAATATAATATGATATAGGTATATGCGTAAGGCTATGATCCGGAAATGACGAAAATTTCGGTTGTCTGTTGGTCGTTGGTTATAACTTATATGGTTGTAATTGTTACTGGCTGAGCTCGAATATATTTGTTACAAAATAAATTAGAAAATAAAATAATTACCTATCAAATATAATTGGTGATTTTATTTTATGTAGGTACTTTGCTGGAGCTTAGAAAATATAACGTGTTGATAGGTTGCAGGAAAAAACATATTGTAGCGGTGTGGTATTCAGAGAATAAATTAGGACAATTATGAGCGATACTAGTGTAAATTATTGGAGTCGATTTCAATTAAAAGGTTCGGAAAGCAGTTGGGGGTTTCAAGTTAGTCACAGACAAACACCAGCTTATGAGCGCCGAGTCCATGGAGAATCTTCTCCCAAGAACCCTTTCGATCATACCACTCAAGCGCCAAATGTTACCGGAGACATTGTCATATTGAAAGATTTGCTGTTAAAGAGTACTACGTAACGCTTTAAAAGGTGACTTCAGTTGAAACTTTAATGATACTCGAATAAAACCAAGAACATGGTTATGACATTATATATATTTAGTAATATGTTTGATAGGGAGACAGATTTGTGTCGAGCAAAAACCAGCTAAGTAGTAAATTATCAAATAACTCGCCAGTATGTATATTTGGTGGAAAAAACATTTCATAGAGAAATTTGAGGACCCACGATGAGAGAGAATCGTAGATTGATGAAATTGAGGCATTTAATTCTCTGGCGTCGAACACGACACAATTTTTTGTACCATGACTTGCAATTGATCTTGTTTTCACTGTTATGCTTATCGTTTGGCTGTATGTGTATATATAATATTATTTTCAGTTTTGACTTGCCTATGTGCGACGTGGAATGTAGAATGTGCAATGTGTTATGTTCAGTGTGCATATTTGCATAGGTACATTGTATTCACCCACAAACCATGAAACCGCTTAACCACCCCACACCCACCCTACCAATTGATTTACGTCTATTCTAACTTCTAGTAGCAGCTCGCGAACCGTAGATGGGCGAGGCAGGTAAACAATAAATTATTAATCAATTAAATACTCTCACGGTTCTACTATAGTACAAGTTCAAAATTGAAAATTAATTAATAATAATATATTTATTGTAATTTGTTGTATTAGAACCGATATCATTAGTTTGTGATAAAGGTATTATGGGTGGGTGGGTGACAACTTCCCCATTCCTATTTCTATTAGTGGAAGTTATGTCGCTTCGACAAATTACCGATGGATAATCTCGACAAACTCTGAGGCCCGAATCGTTTAGCCTCATTTCATAATCAAATTCCGACTCCCCCACTACCATGATATATTGTATAATACTATAATGTATGTACGGCCATCCGACTCGTCTGAAGCTAAATATTTCTAGCCTCTCAGCACTCTTCGATTTTCGTCAAGATCTTTCTATCGTTTCACGAATATCTCTATCGTTAATTTTGATGGCAGTGACGAAGTATGTATTATACTAATAGGTAATTAATATTATAAAAAATAAATTTGTTTTGTCTTGATACTAATATATAATAACAAAAAGTTTTCTATTTTAAAATTTATATAATATAACCAAATATAATACTCTTAAAGTCTATTGGAAATAACTATAATTAAAGTATATAACTCCTTTTTCATTAAAACAATTTAGGTGACGCTGAACTGCACATGCCTTCCTTGACGAGCCACCACTGCTTCTATGTCACAGTTAAGCAGTTAATTTAATATAGATAAGTTACCTATCAGTTATCATGATGTTCGTCATAAGCCATCGTAAATTCAGAATTTAACTTCACAAAAACATATTATATTACTACTATTACATATCTCATATTTGATATATTATACCTGTCTATTAAATAGAAACGCATATTATAATTTTTTTCTTATAAACAACGTTTTTGAATACAATTTAATATTTAATTGAACGAAAAAACTCGAATATTTTTCAATTACGAGATAAGTTTACAGAAATAAAATATAATTTATTATTACAGAATTGAGGATCAATTATATTACAACTATAAAAAACAGATTTTTTTTTTAAATTGAGGTTTTTGTGTAAGTAATATAACGCCAAAAATAATGTATTATACCACTACAGATTGAACTGATTGGATTTACAATTTTATTTCATGTGGGTAATATTGTGTGTTCATCAAAGTTCAGTTGAAAGATATATAATTAATAAAACAAACAAAACTATATGGAATGCATGATTACGATTTTGGTAAGGGTTTTATCATAAATATGTGTCTATCTATATATTAACATATAAACCTACAATTAAAATTAACATTTTTTATTTTCCAGGAATTTGGAATGAATGATTATTTGATCAGTTCAACAAAAAACACCACCCTCGAACATCCACTTCCGACTCATAAATGTAGAGTAATATAATAAATCCTAATGAACAAAATCTGAATAATTGTTTGCCTTGCAGTCATTGCGAGTATTTAAAAAAGCTTATTTAACTTATAATTGACCATTCGTATCACTTTATATCATTATTATGTCATTTCGAGCAATATTGTCAAATTCGGATAATTATATGATATACTGATTGCCAATATTTATTTGTCAAAACGTAATGTACGTCATTTTCAGTGAAATCACTATACAATTAGGTAGGTGCTTGTTTGTTATTGCCCCACCAGTACACCGTATAATAACCCGTAGGTGGCTTATATTTAAATCAATAAATAATATGTTTTGGGGGGCTAAGCCCCCCTAGTTGCACCATTGGTTCTGCTAAATGGGGAAATAAAAATCTTAAAAGATATTTCTGAGTTCTGGCCTCCTTTGTAGTTTAAAATATTTTTTTATAGTATTTTTTTAAAGTTTATAATTATAATTTATAATAAGTTAAAATTCAAATTTTATATATTAAATAATATTAAATATTGATATATATTTTTTTTAAATTTTTAAGTACAGTATATTTTTTTATTTATTTTTGTATATTTTATATTAAATTAAATTAATTTATTTACCATATTTTTAATTTTATTTATTGCAGGGTGATAACAAACAAGAATCGCCGCGGGGAGATAAATTGTATACTGCGTAGTTGGGGGACGATAAAAAACAAGTACCTCTAACCTTATAACTAAACTCTTGGAACACATACCACTGGCTTGACTAGCAGGGGGCGATGGTTAGATGATAAAAAAATCATAAACAACTCTGATTTACAAATTGTTATTATATATATTATTATTGTAATCTTTTATGAAAAAAATGCAAAATATATTATTATAATTATTAAGTAACGGAGCTTACACAAAAACAGTATCAAGTACGTTGTACGTACAATATTGATATACATTGTAATAATTTAACAATAAAATTATATTATATAATATATATATGACATATGTATATTTAAATAAAACAAGTACCTTTAGCAAATGTAATGTAATAGGTTTGGCTCGGATCTGAATGCACTTAGTATCATTAAAAAATGATTTTTCAAAACATGCATTTATGACTTAAAAGCTCTAAAAAACTCCAAAACACTCCTTAGAATTGAATAAACGTATGAATTTTTTTATTTAAAAACCAAATTACCTTATGTTGCTAATACGCTCGGTGTATATCATATTTAAATTTTGTTTCATAAAATAATAGATATAGGTTAAAAAATTACCAAAAAAAGTAAACTATGCTCTAATAATGTTTAAAAAATGCACTTAAACGTCAACAATCTCAACAAAATGGAAAAATGACCAAAAAAGTTAGTTTCAGCAAAGCGTGTACTTGAAACACATTTGTATCTTGGAAAGCATCATGTCGATCATTCAAGATAAAAGATACAAATGCATCGAAATCCGAGCTATAGTAATAGGAAATAATGGTATCCCGTTAAAAAAGAAAAGGCAAAATAACGAAGATAAAGGCAATTTGAGTGAAAGCAAATCCTTTTGTAGAACAAATGTACCTAGCGGTAATCTATTTTTACCAAGTATATCAATGTCTGTTTGTACTCAAATGTCATAGCTGCAGTTTAATGATTCGCCAAAATATCATCTGCACCGATTAATAATTCTTAAATATAAATAAAGTTGAACTGCATAATATTCGAATTTTATATAGCTCACTTTGATATAAATTCAAAAAAAAAATATCTGATGAATAATTAACGGTGAAATAGAAATGCGGGGATCCCATTTCGAAAAAAAAGTTTGAAATAACACATACACATCCTTAAATGGTCAAAAAAATCTTAAGTATTCAAAAATATTGTTTTAGTGTATTTAAAAATTCCAAAAATCAGATTTTGAATAAATCCATAGTTTAAGTATAAAAATAGGGTGAGCATGCTTAAGAAATCACTCTGTATATTTGGTACATACTTATTTTATATTTCAACGAGACATGGCCTCACTTCTAGATAATTTATTATACAGACTATAGCTGGAGGTATCACAGGTCTTTTACATATTGTTATTACTATATTATCGCAACTGTTTCTACAGCAAAAAGTTCACTCGGGCAAACGATTATTATGTCGACGACAACGATGCATTTACAAAATCTTTCTTCGAAAATCTTCGTATGAAGTGACATCAAACAACGTTAGCGTAGGTACGGTGATGGTGAGGTTCTTTAACGGGTTAGGACGATTTAAAAGTCGATCTCCTTTGTTAGAACTTATTATTATACATTTAGTAGACACAATTTCGGATTAACTAGGTTACTGGAAATGGCATTTTCTCACATCAAAGTTATAAATGCTGAACACAGGCTTCACTTTCGGATGATGATCATTTAAAGCACCGTCCTCGTCGTTTAGCCGTTTGCGACTATTTCCCAGATTATAATTAATACGCTTCTACGCCAACAGTATAATGATATATTGTTGAATTTAATGTGCAATACTCATTTTCTGATGGGTAACTTATTTACACATTGATTTCATTATTTATATAAGTATATTCATAATTAATATTAATGATAAAGAATTAAAAATGCAATTATAATTTTTTTAATAAAAAATATAATATTTTAAAAATATTTCCATATTTGTCCGAATTTTACATGTTCCGGAACATCTTATTTTTCCTACCCATTTAACCGGCTTTTTAAGTATATTTATACAATAAATTGAATTACATAATTTAGTTGTGATTATTTTGACTTTTGAATAGTATCCTTCATACGACTGTGTGTATTTAACCCCCTCCCCATTTTCCTATTGTTCTTGAAACCTTTTGAGTTAAATCCCTACACATTTGAGGACCTTACCCTCGCACCTGCGTATGTATATATGAAAATAAAAATAGTAATACGACGGAGATGACTTAGGTCTTAGACGATGACTCGCACGGCTGATGATATAAATTGCCTTGGAATGAATAGCGACTAGCGCAATGCAGCTTCGGGGAGCATTACTACTAAAATCGAATAGCGGTGAGTATTATAATATATCGCAGAGGATTTCGGTGAAAATTCTCCTGGAAAGTGAAATATACGCATTCAGGACGGCGTTAACGTGAACAAAAATACGGTAGGGACATGTTATATGTATAATATAAATTTGCGAACGCGCGTGTGTAGTGTTTGAATAATTTCAACGTATGAAATAATAATAATACAAATGAAAACTGTGTTTCGATCGCAGCTGCGTGTACAGTTACCTATCTGCAATGTCAGTATGACAACCCAGGTAAATATCAAAATTGATATTGGAATAATTTGATTTTCTTTTTTCGCTTAATAGCTTAATATACTTATGTTATTAATACAAATCTGAATCCGCTATGACTTCTATCTTATTACTATTACATTTGGTGAACCTAAAATCTAAATAATTCATCATTCTGATTGAGTGAAATACGTTAGAATAATGCTAAATAGTATAATATAATGGCATATTTGGCATTTGTTTAGTAATATTATAAGTAGGTATATAACACTCTAGTCTCGAATACTTATTATTCCTGCTACAATATTACAATAACCATTAAAATGTTTTTTTTTTTTTTCAAGGAATAAGTTTAAAAAATCGTTTTTATATGATTAGCCCATAACATTAGACTATGCTGCATCTATACTAAAACAAATAAAAGTCAAAAGAAAATTAAAAATATAAACATTCGTTTTCTCAAACATAACTGATGAGTATTCCGGAAGTTTTTCTCGGCTAATTCATTAATAGTAGGTAAATACTAATCTTTTAAATAAATGTCAAATTACTAACGAGTATAAATTAAATCTAAAATTCATACTCACCAAAACCAACACATGCACTTATAAAGTATAAACAAATATAGTTATTTATATATTTTTATTTATTTGGCACTCTGGTGGTTGACACACTTTTTTCCACTTCATTGGCTGCATTTTCCAATTAAATAATATTATATTAGGTAACAACCATAAATAATAATTATTTGTCCAACTTTATAATAATTTAAAATTGTTGTCCTTGCAGGTGTTTTGTTTATTAAACTTGTTCATATTGAAATTGGTGTTTGCACTGATACATTTGTGTCAAGTAATCAAAATTATCCTACCAATTTGGAAAATGGGTTGTATTACTTTTTACTACATGGACATATTTATTAAACAAAACATTTGATATATTATATATGTGAATACCTATAATATTATGTTAA
Source organism: Nasonovia ribisnigri (assembly GCA_027563435.1). Taxonomy (NCBI): domain Eukaryota; kingdom Metazoa; phylum Arthropoda; class Insecta; order Hemiptera; family Aphididae; genus Nasonovia; species Nasonovia ribisnigri. The sequence goes on along the minus strand of JANEHU010004313.1, from coordinate 279,214 downwards.
ACAGATATAGACAGAATGTTATTCAACACTATGTACATTGTACAATGTACATGACTGAAATCTCGGTAAAACATGTGGTCTATACTGACAAATGTGATCTACCGGCAAACAGCAATATATTATAATCAATAACTCAATATTTGTATGGCTCACTAAATATAATAATACATTAGTGTCAATGTGTCATTATAACGAAAATATAAAAAGAGACTATTTCTATAGGTATCAAACAAAGAGAAGTGGTACCTATTGACATAGCATCAACTATGAATAATAGCGATCAGTGACAGGCGCAAACAATAATATAGTTAAGTAACATTCGCCAAACTGTAAATCACTGTGAAAACTTAGTAGATCCGGGTACCAGTGCCCAACTCACAAACAATTAAATCACTGTGGAGATTTTCAAGACGGCTATGTATTTAATATAAAACTAATGGAGCTGCCCTTGTGTACCAAAAACGGCAGCAGAAATATGATGGTGGCGATCCCGTGTCATCCATCAAAAACAAAAATATTCTTTGGCTTTTTATCGAAGTGTTGACGTGTAAGGACCAAAAGAAAGGTCCGGTGCAACGACCGCGTGTAAGTCCACTTTGCATAAATTGTTCAGGGTGACCATCAGAAAATTGAAAATTCCTTATTTAATTTACCCACCCCCTCACAGAAAATAATTTACGAACTGTATAAATAATTGGTTTTGTATGATTGGTGTACCAATAGTATAAATACATCACGGAACAATCACTTTTGGAAATATCGTGACATACTCGGTAGTAGCATTGTATACTGTTCTGAAGATCTACTTTAGAGAGTTATTTTAATTGATTAATTAGCCGTGTATAGCTCATCTAAACGTGACGACGCATGTGCAACACAAATCGATTGACGACGCTCATTTGACCGCGAATTCTTAGCGATAACTGAGCCTTTCACCGGTGTCTAAATCGCAAATACTGCAGATAAACATGCTGCAGGTGCATGATGCAAGACTTGGCGATAAAACGACCGCGGAGATGGGTTTCTTTATCATTATTTTTTCCTCTGCTGTTCACCCGTCACGTTCCGCCAACATAATAATATATTATATTATTATAACGGTACACACCCGACTACAGATATACAACTCGCATTTTGATGAATGGACTTCGTAAATAAACATTAGTTCCCTTTGCGGTTCCTCGCTGGGATTATTATTTTTATAATATATATTTTATACGTAAACGTGTAGCCGTCGACGTATGTGATTATTATTATTATTTTTTAAACAACTAAAAAAAAACTCTCGACCACGTGTTGGGAGTTCGCACGCGTTATTCCAATACCAACATAGAATATAACGTATCGCATTATGTGTGTATAGTATATTATTATGTAAACATGTTGTAATGTATTTAAATTCCAAAGTGTATATAAGTTGTATTAAAAGTGCTGTGTAACTATATATTATGTATTATGTACTTATGTGTGTATACCTACATTATGCCATCGTTTTTTCTACTATATCAAACGATTGATACGTTTAGGATGTCTGATGTAAAAGTTTTTTTCCCCTCGGATGATCATCATATATTATACAGGGTATTCCGTTTAATCAGCAGGTAAGATTGTTTTTTTAGTCAAATGGATTTTGAAATCGGCAGCATTTAAAGTGGGTGGTTTAACTTGTTTCATATACTGATGGCAGAACACTTGACAATTATAATATAAATCAAGTGAAGTTAAAATTGATGGATAGATATTTTAATCACGTTCATAAAGTTTAAAATTATGTTGACGAAGTATACACAATGACTGTAATATTAATTTCTGTTTAATTTCATTTTCAAACAGTCCATTAAATTATTATTAAAAAATGATTAACTCAGGTTATTATACGCTCGTAAAAAATATTAGTACTAAATAGCAGAATATTATAATATTAATCTCTACCAGATATATATATGGCACTAATAGCACTTTATTCATATGTGCGTATTGAAGAGGCAAACGTAAAATACCTAACCACTTTAATGGTAACCTACTTACAAGTTTTACTGTGGCGTTATATAAGTATAATCATAATAATAATAATTAAAAACTTAAATTGGCGCGTTGAATTAGAAAATTAAAATCTACTTTACTCATTAACATGTCAATGCCCAGCCTTTGAAACATCGACAGAGGAAACGAGCTTAATTGCAGATTACATGGATCACACTCGTCGGAGCAGGTGGCGGTAACGGCGGCGTTTAATAACGAATAATAATACAATTATAGTAGTAATACCTATGCCCTACGGAAACACTTCGTACAAAATGTCGTCTTAATAGTCAAAAATAATGGTAAAATAAATGTTTAGTAAATAAAATATAGTTTGAATTAATTGAGTAATTTTAATTTTTAATAAATAAAATAAAGCTCAAATTAATGAACAATTAATTCGTTTTCATTGATACAAATCTTGAATAAATTCTAAGCATACACTTTATAGCGTAGAAAAGCATGCATATTTTTCGAATTTTTAGGGCATATAATATATTATACATTCACTCCCTAATCAAATCATAATAATATAGGTGACGGCGCCTGAAGTTTGTGCACTGTTCGAATTAAAATTTTTTTTTACCCTTGAGGTCCGGAACCTTGTTTGCATAAGTCGGGGAAGCCCCGGGGTTTGTTGATCTGGTAATGTGCGGTAGGTATACACCGAACCCCGTGGACGCCCATCTACAGATAATAATAATTTTGTTTCCGGAGGCGTCTATAATGTAGATAGGTACACATATAATTATTCGCGAGCAGGTGACGTGCATAGTAGAATATCCGTCGAGAGATGCACAAAACGCACATTAATATTATTACAATAGTATGCTTGCTTAAAGTGAAGTATTGGTACTTAAGAAAATTAGGGGTGAGATAGCTGTACATTCCTAAAACGCGGTACTACCTGGGTAGGTATACCGTTGAATCCCAAAATCGTACTCTTAAGATATACAATTCAGGACAAAATCGTAACACTTTTTTCCGGTTGTTGTATCAAAAACTGAAAACTGTTTAGTTATTTTAAAATTTAAATAATCCATAATTATATTTTTAAATGTAGCATGTATTTGTGCACATTTATTAAAATAAAAGAATAAAAAATAAACTATCATCAGCTCATCAAATTAATATAACATTGGAATTATATATTTTTATTACATGTCACAATAACAATGTCATCTAATTTGTAAACATAAATCATTAGTTAATTTTGGGTGAAAATAATATCAAACTGTAGGGCTTCTAAGTGCCTCATTCGTCTATTGCGCTCAGATAATTGGTTTTGATTTACATTTATAATTAGAAAACACTTAGACAAATATTCGTCTATTGTACTCACTATACACTGGTAAATAGAGTCAATGTATATTTTTAGGAGAATGTTTTCTCAATTTTTAGTCCATTTTCCCGATTTTATACCTTATATAACCTGATGATTAACACTATTTCCTCGACTTAACCCATCGAAAAGTAAGATTTGAATACATTTTTTTACATCATTTGAAGTCATTATTTACGAAACAATATTTTTATCATTATAATTTTGCATGTGTTTCTTCTTTAGAATGACGCCGTACATTTGAAATAAGTACATAATAATGAATCAGCACATGGCCAAATTAAATGTTTTATAACATATCATACCTATGCATATATTATTTTAAATTGTTGGACATTTTGTCTTATTGATTTGTTCGGTAATATGGACTGATATAGTCTGGTCCCAAAGTGAGTTCAATAAACGATGACTACTGTAGTAACAACTAACAACATAATATGTAGGTAGTAGGAAATGAGCTCAATTATATGATGAAAAAGCTAAGTAAATGGAAAATAACTGTTTATTCGACATACTAAAATTTACTTGGCTAATTTGACTTTAACTTTTTATTTGCTTATGTTCAACCACGTAAGTAACTCCACTATAATACCTACACGTATATGAATATAAAAATATAAAACGAATGCGTCGTAAAATATAGTTCAAGAAATAATAGTATGGTATTTGTTTTCGATTACAATAGAACTTTTATATCGATACGAATAAATTATGTTGCAAATTCACGGGGAAAATAAAATTTAAAACAAAATCGATAAACATGTAACAGGGCTTAACAGCTAAACGTTTACGAAAAAATAACATATAAATTTAACTATACCGTGGTACAACGGTTGCGTATACAAATCGTGGATAATTTATATGCGTTTTCTAAAATTGTTTTCTTTTTCGAGTTTTTATTTTAAACTTTAAGAATATTTTATAACGTTCTGGAAAATAATAAACGTAATCGTAGAACCCCTTATACATTGTATCGCCTTATACTAGCGTATAAAAACATATTTAAGAATTTACGAAAGATAAGTGGCTTAAAGAAACTTTTTTGAACTTTGAATAAAAATAATTATTTATTTATACTATTATTAAGTTACGAAAACAATGAACTGAATAACATCATACAATGATTAGGTATCACGTTAAATAATTGTTATAACAAATACATTAGGACAATAGGACACGATACCTATTTACCCGTACAGTTCAAATGTCATAACGTACATTAATCAATGTTTGCTGAGAATATAGATATTGATATGTAATATTTTCTGGTCGACAGACTTACCTGTGTGTCATGGTGTTCGACATATAGGTCAAGTATTATACAATATTTGAATATGGTATTTCAATGATAATATGCGCAGAAACTAGAGGACGTCTACACTAAAATGTTTAAGTGTAGAAACTCGTCTTTGGAAATCTGTGATTAATTTGTAGCGATTTCAGAGGAAAACACAAGAATTAAACAATCATTTTGAAATAACGACAAAAACCGTGTAATTAACAAAAAAGTTAAGCCTGTTTAATAAGTTTCTTATTTCTAAGAACATACAAGAAACAGTAATAGCTGATTTACGTCATCGTATTATTGTAAGTCTTAATAATGTAAATATTTATTTTTTAAATAATTTACGACCACGGCGCGGTGGGTCTAGAGCATCTACAGTATAGGCAGAATTTATAAAAAATATATGAAAGTACACATAATATTTGATATACCTATAAGAACATGTTATTTTAAGACAGATCAGTTAAAGAATAAGCTACATTTAAGGTACCTACATAATAATATATCTTATTAAGCTTATATATTATTAGATATTATACTTGTTTTACAAAAATCAATTTTTTTTAAAGTTTATAATCAATAAATATATCGATAAATGATTGCTTCCAATTTACAATAAACTCATGTTGCGTCGACGATCAACTACGAAAATAGGACGACCGTCAAAATTAATTTTATGCCCTATCATGCAAAGAAAACTCCGTTGCAATTTTAAAACCTTATCTGGTAGTTTCGTATATTGTTCCAGACATTGATTTAAATTCAATATTATATCATATCAATGTATAAAACAAGATTACTGCTTAAGAACTTTGTTTAGCAGGTTATTAAACCCATCACAATTGTTTTTAAAAAACCCTGAATTTCTATACATGCTTTAGCACAAATAGCATTTACATAATATTATGTGCATTGAAATTAATACTCGATGGTAATAAATATCTAAGTCCCTAATGGTTTATACTCCTTTTAATTTCTCATTATTAATTACGTCGTATTCTACTATATCAAGATTCGGGGGTTATATAATATTATTATTTTCGTAAAATGGCAATTACACAGGTCACTTGAGAAATATATTGAATTTGTAATTTAATTTTTCTTAAAAATGTATTAAAAATTACTTTGTTAAATCCTTTATTAATTTACCTTAATTTATGAAACTCCACTCGTAGATGGTAAAAAGGTGGTATAAACAGGTGATAGAAGTTTACTAGTTTTAAATTATTACCGTATTACATATTTTTACAATTACTTACATTATCATTTAGGGATGTAATTTATGAAACTTATTTTTTTTTTGTAAGTTGTAACAATTGAATATTATCTTTTTATTAAATAAAGTATACTTTGTTTAATTGCCCTGTCAATAATAAGTACGACTGTTGGTTCACAAACTTACATCAAACTTCCATCTTGAATAAAAATCATCGATTATCATTTATCGGTTTACAGTCTGTAGTCCGGGAACTGGATTTAAATATAAAATCAGAGGGCGAATACTGTAAATACTGTCGAATTTGTAAGTCGATATCGTGAGATATCAAGTTGTTGGACGGTGTAATTATTAAATTGTTTTTGTAATTTTTCCGATATCGTCTACATCGGACATCAGACGAATGCAATTGTACTCAACTAACAATAGTGAATGTGAACAAGAAATATATTTTATTTACATAATTTCAGATATGAAAGGAATCGGTGAACAATATTACGTAGGTACTGCACTCGTCTAGAAATCTATGGGGAAAATATTATATATACTATTGATTCGCATTTGCTTCCGCCTTTACCGAGTTTATGTCTGTTTTATTATCATTATTACTATGATGCTATATGATTTTAATACACAATCAATACATTTTTACCACCGGTGTTCTGTAAAAGTAGTAAAGTGAAATACACATATTTCATATTCCCACAAACAAAGCGCAATCATAAATCATGAAGACTCTACCTACATATGTAGGTACAATTGTAAAATAATATAGACCGTCGAGGAAATCGATATATTATAATATTATATGTTATGTTGCGTTTTATAAAAAAAATAGTAGCAGATGGTTCACACCTCTATAAGAATCGGTTTGGAGGAATAGAAGAATTATTTTATTTTCGAATTAACTTTCTCCCTCCTCTTAAAAACCGTAAGTGGGAAATGGATTTTTCGGATTTTTACTGCCCTAAACTTGCACACACATAATCTACACAATAACCACTACACTTGCGGAAATTCATTGCCCGCAAAAGCCCGGACGAAACCCAATGAAACTAATATATTACGTAAGCTTACTGTATAGGTACTTCAGTTCTACAAATTAAACAACGGTCGTATAGATTTCAAACACTTCACATTTCAATATAATTTAGCCAGGTATATAATAGAGAACAGACTAGAGTAAAATCTGGGTAAAATATTAATAATGGTAATTAGCATATTATATAATTTACCATAAATTGATATATAAATGTTTTTGGTTTTTCCTGGTTTTAATTATGATTTTAGTTTTAAATTATTTTAGTTTTAACTTATTTTATAGTGTTTGGTGCACAAAATATAAAAAAAAACATACTAGACTAAATTTAAATCTAAGGTCGTATATTATTTATATTTTATATAGATTAAATACAATTTATCGCTTATTTATTGTTGGGAATAATGTATAGCTATCTGGAGATACACAATCGAAAGTTTAAACGAACTATTTATGTGCAAGCAACTCTCAATATATATAAATAAGTACTTGTAATTATATTTAATAATTATATATATTTTTTAAACACCTTCTTTAATTTTGATTAAATAATTAAAATATTTAAAATGTTTAATGCATATATTTTTGATGCATATTTAGCTAGTCTTTAGTACACGAGTACATAAATATTTAAACATTTTTTACTGCATAAATATCCTAACCATAAGGCCTAAATCGATGCCAATTTTTATTATCTAGCCTGAACTAAACTACCCTTCAGAACACAGTTCAGGTATTTCTGTTTCAATATAACCTACGTGTTATGAATGTAATATGTCAATAAATTGTAAAACCATATTTCAAACCACAGGTTTTTTAATAGGTTGAATATAGACGATTTTAACGAGGTATAAATTCCTTAGAGAGAAATAAAAATATATTTAAATTGCAATTCGAAGTATTTTACTGTTCAGTCCCGTGTCTCCCGTGTCGATTCCGTTATTAGTTGTTACGTAATTACCTACGGAATTACAAGGAAAGTACATTTTTACGTTGAAAGGGTTTTAACATTCAATGTTTGAGTTAAAAATTAAAACTTGTTTAAAAATTAAAAAATGGATAAATACATTAAAATATAATACTTTGGTACCTGCGTATTGGTACACATTATAACCGCAAAATATATCAAAGTTATTTTTCGTCCGTATCAACCGGTTTGGCTATTTCTATCGTTTCTATACCATTCGATTTTTGAGTTAAAAGTGAAAACACTTTTTTTGAAATTTAAAATTTGGATAACATTTTATAAGAAATTTCACTTTTATTTTTGAATATAAGTGCTTAGATTTTATTTTACAGTAATAAATTTAAGGTACAAAAATCGTTTTACTTTTTTTACAGCCAAAACTTTAAAGTTGTGCGTGAGTTTGAAATACTGATATCTGGAATCATGAGTTGGAAACATTATGCCTAAAATATTTAGATTTTTCAACACGTATTTCCTCCCTAAAACAACTTTAGAAAGAAAAATCGCTGTTTCCGAAGTTCAGAGTTTTTAAAAAAACGTCCTTTAAAATGCGATAATAATAAGTATGTGTGATCGTATACTCAAAATAATCACGCTGGTCAAGTGGTTTATTTTTTCAAACCAAGTTGGCTGTTTAATTTTTTTTAACAAAAATTAATTTTTTTTTAAACTACAAGTATTTCGTTATTGAAAACACATTACCTAAGACCTTAGTACAGAATTATGAAAACATACGTACATTAAATTGGTATCCATGTTATATCTGGTGCAGAAATTTGTCTTAGGAGTAACGGGATGGCAAGATTGTTGAATATTAAAGTAGAAAACACCTTTTTTAAATGGTCTCATTTCTTTAATAAAACCACTTTCTATATTTTGTTATATTTTAGTAATTTATCATGATTTACTCCATGTGAATAAAAGTTCAGGAAAACTTATGATAGGGGGTGGGGGGAGCAAAATCTTCAGTAAAATTCGATTTCATTCGACCATCACACATAGAGAACGCGATCCTGTCTTTATTATCGTTTTGCCAAATCATGTGAATTCCAGAAAATAATATTATTATTTGGTTTTTTATTTCACCAGAAAAATGCCAATAACGCCAACAAAACCAATAATTTTTATTATTTAATGACACGTTAGCAAAAAATTATAATATTTAATTTTAGTATGACATTATTTGTTGGTGTTGTCTGATAGAAATATCCCAACTCAACTACAAAACGTCACGGGCAGGGCTCAATAAAATTAATAAAAATATCAGATTCATACATTTGTTTTTTTCATACACAATATAAAAAAAGGCATTTCATATATTTTATTATAAAGTTTATGCACAAATATTTTTTATTTTAAGTACTATTTTCCAAGTTCTTATGTATATATATATATATGTTACCAGCAAAGGCATAAATTATGGAACTAACGTAAATCAATAATTATATTTCCGATCAAATTAGACAACATACGATTTTGACTAGGAAATAACGCTAATTTCCATTATTTTTAGGCAATGATTTATTTAGAAATATTTTCTAGGCAATGACAATAACTCCGGGCTATTTTAGACTTAATAGATAAAAATATTAAATCATTTCAAATCAAAAATGTATTGTAAACTGCTTGTGAGGTGAACTCTAATTCAAGGTATATTATAAGTTGTGAATAGTGTTATATATGTAAACATTTAAAAAATGCATTTCTACATTTAATTAAAAAGAGCCTTGCGTCGTTTAGTCGATTTATCGATTTATCTATTATCAGTCCCAACAAAAATACTTACTTTACGGCTCTAATATGTCGATGGTAGTACATTAGGTACATTTTAAGTAAAAGATACTCGTCTATCGGATACGTCATATATGTTATCTGTATAGTAGGTATGCAATATAAATCGCGATAACTTATTTGTATAATAATTATATTAATTAAATTATAATACTTGTACACACACATGCTTACTAGTATATTGTATAATATGTATCTAGTATCTACATTCTACCCATAGGACATACCTACCTTCAGAGTGTCATATATATTAAATTTGATGTATTTTAAGTTTATCATAAATAGTAGTAAAAATAATGTACTTAAATAGTATATAAGACAATTTTTCCAAATTTCAGTTTCATTTTCTATTTCGTATTATAATACATTTTCAGTCAGCCCAGATAGTGGCTTACAACAAGTAACAACAATACGTGCTTACACATTTTTATATTACCTATTATCATCTACCAAGTTCAAATTAAGTATTAACTCAATGTCACTCTCAACCAGTTATCCTTTTTATTTTTAAAATTTGTTGTAATTTGTTTTAATATTTTTGTTTCTATGACATATTATTAAAGCATCCGAAAATGTAAATATTTGTTTAGTGCTATACAAGAACTGGTAATGCGCATTTGAAAAAAAAATGATCATCGGATTTTGTGGCCATTAAATTTGCATTTTATGTTTATCGGCCAATGCCCTGGAGAAACCTTGTACAATTAATACAATTGCGATAAACATAAATCCTTTAAAACCCTAAAAAATAGTTGAAAATTTATCAATTTTTATTCGCATTTATAGAAAAGAGTCCTAAGCTTAGAGTTTTTATGCTGTAGCATTATAATTTATAACCCGTCATCTATAATATTTGTAGACGGGAAAAGTGTAATCGATGAATAATTATTCTACTCAGCACTGAGTTAATACATTAACAGATTAATAAACGGGTTGAATATAATGGATAATCAAATTTTTCAAACATCATAAATAATCGCATTAATATATTATATTTTATGCGGAGGTCAAAATGATTTTATTCGTTCACGATTTTGCCTGTATCGCAGTATGGTGGACAGCGGTATTTCTTTCGTGTGACAAATTTAATGGCGTGGGGGTGTCAACACAAATTAGCGTAACCAAAAAAATAATACGAAAATAATTAACTTGATTTTACGTGATCGGAGTTTGTGAACGAAAATAAATAAATAATTTACTCTCTCGAACATTACTGATATACCGAAAAAGTTATCGATTAATTTAACCTGCGCAGCGCTTCAATTGTGGAGATAAATTACGTGCTATCCGTTAAAACTTAATACTGAAAAATATGACGTGTAAGCCAATTGCAGTGATTACTATTTATTTTTTTTTCTGAAAACGAATTTAAGTTTTAGTGCAATAATTTAGTAAAAATTGATTTATTTATTAAAATTAGTTGGTTATCAGTGATAACTAATAAGTGAAAACTTATCACTTAATAGTTATTATTAAAACCGCTTATTTTAATCGTCCAGTAGGTAGTAAAAATAAAGACGTACATGTAGGTAATAATCGTCAAAGTAGTTACAAAGTCGGTTATATTCAAAGGAGGATTGTACATTCATTATATGTCAAGTGCAAAGATTCTAAAACTTTTTATCTCGTACCACTCATATATGTACCACTCATGGACTGGTCATGTACCTACCTACCACTAATGACTACCAAACGTCAATACATTTTTAACAATAATAACGTATAAAAATAATAATATTTTAGGTAAATTTAACAGTATATTTGGTACCTGCGAAACAACAAAATTACATTCGATCTGTTACAAACATTTGTAAAAATATTAATTTGTTAATATTCCATACTATCCCCACGTGGCCTTGCACGTTCCGACTTGAAGCCTTCTGTGTACCATCAGCGTGGTTTGCATATCACAGTTTGAGAACCACTGGTATAGTAGGCTTGATAGTGTATGTCAAGTAAATTAACTAATCAACTAATGTTCGTGTGTGGCTGTGACCAAATACAGTTATCGCGCGTTCATGCTCAAGTCAAAATAATGAGGTAGGTACGGCCGTATATCAATTCACTTTTTGAACAGAAATATTATGTTTCCGGTTTCCTCGAAAATAATGAGACTCTGACTTGGCCGATAATAATTCTGTAAAATCCTTAATATTTCTTGACATAAAGATCTTCTAGAACTTAATCGAGAACGTGTGCGTAGAAAATAAATATTACCTACTTATTTAATAAAATCCGGAGGCTATGCGTAACAAAGATATAGTGTTGGGATTAGATAAGTACTTTTTTATCTATAAGAAGATAAAGATAAATACTTTTTTATTTAGATGAAAACAATTTTTTTTTAATACATTTAAATTTAACTTTTTAAGAGAACGCCTTATATTTTACTTGAAACTGATTTAAACACAGACAATAAGTTTAAATTAATGTTCGTAGCAGATATTAGTATTATTATTGAAGAGTATAATTAATGAATAATACATTTTAAAATTAATGGAATATTTGTATCGATATTTAATACTTAAAATATTATATTATGATAAATAAAATAATGCTTTCTTTGATGTGAAATATTATTATTATAATTTATATGTAATGTGAATTTTTTATAATATTAAAATATTATTATTCATACAGAAAAATTTATTCAGGTGAATTTTTTTCTTTTAAATAATTATTTCGGAAATGCGCAACAATTTACCTAGAATAGTTTAAACCACAAAATATAACTAACTATTTATCTAAATAATTTTTGACACTGAATAAAGGTATCTATACAATAGAATTATAATTTTAAATTGATAATACAGCGTCCAGTCTTGCATGAATAATTCAGCAATTAGCGATCGAAAAAATGAGGATCGAACGACAACGAAAACCCGGCACGAAATAGAGATGAAATAATACGTATTAAGTAGGTACGTGCACGCATGTGAGATAATAAATGAAATCGTGCTTCCTGAAGTACAAAAGATCTCGAAGAATTATTGGACAGCGGATTTCGAAAAATATAAAGCTGCCCACAGATCCCTGTCTGGAAAGAAAGAATAATGTGCTAGAAATAAATATGAAAGTTGGAGTATTTTTAGCGGTTCACTGCTTTCTAGAATTTTCTAGTAGGTACAAGCTTGGATTTTCCATTCATAATAATTTACACACATAACACATAAAACAATAAGAGCTATACTGCAATACCTACTATGGGTATTTTTTCGTACGGTTGGAAATTTATTAATCTTTGCTAAATTCATAGTACCTACCTACTTTTATTTTAAAAAAATTCCCGTGAAAAAGCTAAAATGTACATTAAAGTATAATATTTTGAGTTTACGGTTAAAATAAAAATTTGAACTCGTTACGCTGTTATAATATATAATTAAATATAATGATAATGTGATTTTTTTGTTATAAGTGCTTCAGTGATGAGAATAATGTAGAATAATATTAAATAGAATATATTAATTTTCTGGATCACAAACGACCGCGTTTTTATAAAATCATTTTTTTTTAAATATATTATTTTTAGGCACATTGAAAAAGTTTGGTTTTATGACGTGGCATTTGTGTACAAAATTAATTTTACAACGCTCAAAGAGTTCTGAGATACCTGCAGCTATACATTTGTATAATATTTTGTCAAACGATGCTTTTTCAGGAGCGCTTAAAATATTATGAATTAATAAAGACGAATACTGACGTAGTTCGGCCTATAATAAATACTTGAAATTTAAATAATATTCGAGGCGGATATTTTAATATATTCACCATCGTAGCGTTATATATAATGAGTTACATCGCTGATATTATCGTGTTCAATGCGTTTCAAAAATCTTCAACCATCGGTATAATAACACTAGGCTTAAAATTGTTAAAGGGTTGTCTCGTAAACCGAGATTGGAGATCTCTTTTGGAGGCTTTTTCTTTCGACGATTTATCGGTCCGACGTTGACACACCCGACGCCGCTCGTGTGGGCACTTTAATACTTTGACCACGTGTTAAAAACACAAACGATTTATGAAGTTCACTGTACAAGGTTTACTGAAGTTCGTCTAAAATAATAATACATGTTTGTAATAATTTAAGACACGACAGCGTACCTATTATTAAAATTTGAGTCCGCCGCCGCCTGCAGCTCGCCGTAATTAATCGTTCTCGATTGCCATGTTTTCGAATAAATAATCATCAAAACTGATTTATCGTGTTTTCGAAACGCATCGCAAAGTTTCTTAGTATAATAATAGGTAGGTATAACGATACGGGGACGGATGTGCTTAATAGCACCGTTTCGATTTACCCTTTTTGTAGGTGTATTCTGTAATCAGAATAGAAATTAGAATGGTCTAATGACCATTTGCTATAGTATTTAGAATATATTATATTACTGTAAGGTGAAAATTTTTATACTCTAAAGTTTGAATAAATATGTTGGAATTTGCTCTCAGAAATCGCTAAAAGTGGATGGAAAAATTGAAAAATTTGTCTTTAACCTGAGGTTTAGAATTATAATTATTTAATCAAAATATAAGATTTTTTTTTTTAAATACTTGTTTATTATTTATAAAAATAATTATTAAACGTACATAATATTATAAATTTCCTAACCAAGAGACTTGTATCGAATAAAAGAGTCTCTTACTTCCCAGCTCAACTATACAAAACGTCACACGCCCGGCTCAAATCCTATATTATTTGCTATCTAATAATTGATAAAAATATCAGATCTATAAATTTGTTTTAGGTATTATCGATCCAAACAATTTCATATAATATTTTCAGTAGGTACTATTTTTATAAAAAATTTTTTAATATATTTTATATAAGAGTAATATGTAATCACGTTTTAAAAACGCATCCCAACGTTTCTAAGTATAGTAATAGATATAACGATTCGTGGATGGATATGTTCAATAGTGCGGTCTCGATTTGCTCTCTTTCTAGATAGGTGTACTCTGAGCAGAGCATTTGTCTTAACATAGAATATATTATATTATTGTTAGGGTGTTTATGCACTAAAAAATAGCTCAATATTATTGATGAAAAATAAAAATGATTGCATTACCTATACATTTTTAATATTTTAATTATTTAAAGAAATTAAAGAAGGTGTTTCAAAAAATGTATAATTGTTTTTATTAAAATAAAATTACAAGTACATATAATAATATGTCTTATTTAAAACCGTTGCATCGAATAAATTCATTGGTAACCAAATAAAAAGGAACATAATATCTTACGTAATTTATAACTTTCAACTAATTATTGTACGAATTCTCCAAACGATTTTTTTTAACTTGCAGCTCAGTAAAATTAATAAAATATGTAAAAATAACCTAACCATTAGCATTGAAATATACCTTTCCTAAAATATTCTTTGAATATCGGTCTACTCCCCTCACATGCAACATAAAATGTACTGTGCAATAATTATATTTAATAATTAAATTTGTTTTTCGTCCATGCAGCAGTGGTTTCAAACTCGTTGCGTTAAATATATTATATTTTTATTATTGACTATTATCAGGTCTTGGGTCGTGATTTTTTTTTCATTCATTTACCCAATACTAACCTAATGCGTAATAAATGCTGTAGAATTTATTTTATGACTCACAAAAAGCAAAAAAGTAGAAAATGTTCTTAAATATTTTAGTTTGAGGGTGCATTTGCTACGTGGATAATGCCATAACGTTGACAAGTATGCGATATATTGCCCGGCTGGTGTTCAGCGAAGATTATGTAATTGTAATTTACTGCTTTCGATTGAGGTGCTGACGTAAATGTACATACTTTATGTTTTGTTTTTGAATTTTATGGGAATACGTTTTGTAAAAACGAAAATAAATATAAATCCGTGTCGGTTTCACTCGTCTTATCAAGACCCATAATATTATATTAAAATCAATATATGGGGCAATTCAATGTTATTTTTGTAAGCTCAGTTAATTTAATTAAAACAATTTTTTTTAATTTATTCAATAAGTAAAAATCTTGAAGACCGATATCAATTAGCTTAGTAAATAGTACTTAAGTTAACATAAATATTGTGTTACATTTTTTTTTAAAGATTTCTTAAGTAATTTAGTTAGTAGATTTTTAAATATTTTTTTTTTTTAATATTTAAAATATTTACAGTACTTCTGTTTTTAGACAAAATAAGCAAGTTTGTTATAAAATAAATGAAAAGGCTTTGCAACGTGATAGAAGGATATGAACACAGGGTTTGATTATTATTATAACCACTTAGATTATTATTTAATATAATATATGAATATATGACATACAATAATATTTGTTTATATTTCATAGTTAGGAATAAGGAATTAAATTTCAAAATATTTGCCTTATGAAAAATATTTCAAGAGAAATGATACGTAATTTTTCTGACGTTTGTCTAACGTAACTCAGAGATCTGATTCCCTCGTAAAACATATTATATTTTAAAGGACCCTACATTTTAACATCAGAATTGTCGGTAATATTTTTGAATTTTTTTTTGGGGAGGTCTCTAAGCAGATATTGTACTTATATATAACTCATATTTTTTTTTTCCAAAGAACACCTGAAAATAGTCAGCTTAGTTATAATGAATGATTCTTCATACTAAAGTAAAATATATAAACATTTTTATACTCTATGTAATTCACTATTTACGATTAGAATAATGTCACTCATTATCATAGTATGTTGTATATCTTAATACAATACTAAACTATAACATATTTTATTTTAGATTCTGAGCGGAGCGATGAATGTATTGATTTTACAATAATGTGTGTTTTTTTTTTTATTTTTATTTTTATTTTTTATTTTTGTGTCTGTCATCACGTTTTAGGACAGAAAAAATGCTTCGATTTTCTTTAACAGTACCTTTTCTGATAGGAAAGTGAATCTAGTTGGTATTTTGGGGGGTCAAAAGTTAAAATTTCCCAGTAGTTTTCATGAGCGGCGTGAAAAACAAATGAAAAATTAAGGGAAAAACGGGAATTTTTACGGAAAACCAATTTTCGACAAAATCGATTTCGGTTTTTGGTATAACTCTAAAAGAAATGACCGTAGACACATGAAATTTTGACCGAATGTTTATATAAGCATTTTCTACACACGATAGTATTTTCAAAATATTCTGACTTATTTTGAGCTATTAACGGACATTTTCAGTTTCCAATTTTTTTAGTTTTTTTTTCTATAAATGTCAATAAAAATTTATTTGTTGGGTAAAAAATCTTGAAAATTTAATAGTAGGCTTCTAATATATAGTTTCAAAGGCAGATGAAAAATATTAAAAATCCGTAGTCACAATTTTTTTTTATAGGTAATCAAAGTTCAAATTTTGACAAAATACGTAAAAATGACGAAAATGTGCAATTTATTTTGAGTTAGAAATTCATAAAAATTTTTCTTTTTAAATCTAAGGTTTGAAAATGTGATACAAGAATCCTTATAAGTTTGCCTAATTTTATCAATGAAAAAATGTTTATAAGCAAGTCAACATAAATTTTTATGAGCATTTTAAGTTCAAATTTGTACAAGATTAGATATTCACTCGATTTCTCATGTAGCGATTTCCTTATTTTGTTGCAATTCAAAAACAGATAACTGTAGATGCATGGAAATTTCACTGAATGTTTATATAAGCTATTTCTATACACCATCTAATTTTAATATATTTTGACTGTTTTTCAGCTTTTTACGGACGATTTCAATTTTCAAATTTTTTAGTTTTTTTTTCTATTAATATCAATAAAATTTTATTTGTTGGGCCAAAAATAATGAAAATTTAATACAAGGCTCCTGATATATTATTACAATAGCAATTGAAAAATATTAAAAATACATAGGCACACATTTTTTTTATAATCATTTAAAGTTCGAATTTTGACAAAATTCATCAAAATCTCGAAAATGATCAATCATTGTAATTAAACAACTATAAAATGGTCAGTTTTTATAACTAAGAATTGAAAATTTAAAATAAAGATTCTAATAAATAGTACATACTGTAATCAAAAAATCTAAAAAATATTTAAACACAGTTATTTTTTACAGACATTTTAAGTTCAAATTTGGACGATATTACATATTAAAATCAATTTTAACGAGTAAAAGTATATATTATAATATTTTTATAGCATCACTGATAATTTTAGGTTAATAATTAAATAATATGAATAATATTAGTTCAACTTAGCAGCTACCGTAAAATAACAATATCAATATAATTTAAAATATCCTAGACTGACATACCGTCTCCGCTCAGAATCGTTTTTCGTATACAATGATATTATATCATAGAATTCAAATTTAATACCATCCATTATAGTACAGAGATCTACTTGTAGCCTACTGTACAGCGGAGCGACATCCACTTGACCCCCCTTTTTATATTTAAACTCCATAAATTATATGTTACAACTATAATAACATACAATCTGATAGATATACTGTGTCACTACAGCTAACTTTTAAAAAGGCGAGTTCGCTTTATATTTTTTTTTTAATCAAAGTTGTTCTATTTTATATTTATTTTAATCTTTACCTAACCAAAGTTATTATTTGATATTATTTAAGCATTCATTTTAGAGAAAATGCAATAATTTTAACAAACTTTAATGTTGGTTATAAAAATCTAATATATATTTAATTCATTCATGATGTGCAATTTTGGAGTGAAATTAAATAGACCAAAATAGTATAAATATAAAACTAAAATTAAATGAATCTGCAAGTGTTTATTGGGTTTTGTCTCGAAATAATATGTTTTATACATAAATTCGGAACCCACGTCACGCAGTGGTCTACAAAGGCAATCGGCTTGAATTTAAAATATTATATTATATTGGTCGGAATATTTAAAAAAAAATATTTTTTGATTATTAAATTTAAATTTATTTTTCTTATGACGTTGTTTGTGAGATTAACCTTTTTAGAATTTTTCAAATGTTGCGCCATAATGCCCATAAACAATTTGAAAAATAATTTTGTATACAAGTAGTTAGGTACCTACCTACTATAAAAAAAATGTGACTGTACATTTTTATTAATATTTCATAGGTATCCAGTATATACGGTACATTGTTACGAGTTTAATATAATATAAGAAACTGTTTACAACAGTAAAGTTATTTTATTATTTTTTTTTTCTTGTCATAGAATTTCGATATTCTGAGAGTTTTAAATTTCAAATTTTATTTTGCATTTAAATGAGTTACTGGTCGGAAGTTTATTCTTAATATTGAACTTTTAAATTTTAATCAAAAGTTGAAATGACATATTGTACTAAATAGTAGATTATTAAAAATATCAAATCAAAACTCAGTTGTAATTAGAATTATCCATTCACAGAATTCTGAATTTATTTAAAATGTAATATAAAAATTGCTTAGATAGTTGCTTTTTAATCAGAAACGTATTATATTATACTATATTGTACAATGTACACCAGTAAGCAAAAAAAAAACTTGCAGACTCAACGAAATCCGGTCTTTATACTTGTACGTGTATTTTATTATAATATACTGTACAGAGTGATTCACCTGAATGTTCACCCTTTTTTTCCTTCAATAATGCACAGTTATTCAAAATCTGATTTTTGGTTACGGTGATTAGAAAATATTAGTGATTAATCTATCATCATTAATAATTTGTAAAAATTGTCAAATTATATTGATTTATATATTTATAAACCTGGTTTTAAGGACTAAAATAGTATCTTTAGTTTAAATATTTCAATAACTGAAAAACTAATCGTTCGAAATTGGAATGAGATGCATTAACATTTTCAAACAAATTATTCACTAAATGACCAACAATAAGGAGGGTTTTTATTTAAAAAGCAGAAATTTGTAGATTATAAAAAAAAATCAAGAATTTGAAAAAATGGCCTTTGAGTCCAAAAAACATATTTCAAATAATTTCATTATTAAATTGAAAATGAGGGTGAGCATGCTCGGCGAATTTCCTTGTATATATTGTAATAATATTTTATTACTGGCCATTATCTTTTCATTTTTTGTTTTTGTTACACACATTACGTATTATTGTTATTTAATATAATATGTATTACATATTATAGGCCGCACAAAGAGAGGATTTTCTATACTCATGTATATGTGTGTAAAATATATTATAATATAAATATTATAGCGTGCTCTGATGCTATAAACCTATTATTATAATATGAAGAACGCATTACACGCCGTTCACAGGACAGGAGAAAAATACTGTGTACTGAACATAATAATAATAATAATATTCTTTTCTTTTCCGACTGATCAGTATGTTTTTAAGGGGTTTTATATAGGCTATTTTAATTACATTAAAAAGTATTAACACCTATTCTACATTTTACTGGCGGTCCTGGTAGTAATTTCCGTGTTCGGTTTGACTGTAAAATTAAATATAAAATTATTTAAAAAAAAAAAATACAAGCTTTCGCATAACGGATTTAATTATCAGTATAACTAGTGAATGTTATTTGAGAAAATCATATAAGTAACGATTTTCGAATACATTCAGTACCTATACGTGTTTATTTCAAAAAGTATTGTTTGAAAATCCTTTTACTTTTTTTAACATTTTCTTATGAATAGCGTTTGGAGAAAAGTATATTTTTATTTTTTCTGTGAAATACTGTTCATTTTATGTTGTGTAACTCGTGTTTTTCGTTTAAACCCATCTTAAAAGTGGTTCTCCATGTCTATTTTTTTACACGAAAAAAAATAGGACCAGGTCCTCATAATACTTTTCCAAATAAATGCGTTTAAACGTCTAAGTAGTGGCCTAAAAATTGAAAGCGATACAAAAAATCATTCCCACATTTATTTTATTATTACAAGTAAAAAATATTAAACTTTCAACAAAGTGGTTTTTTCTGAATTTTCTTTTTCTTTTTTCATTTAAAATTCCTTATACTATACTTGTAATTATTCTCTTGACACGTGTGATAAAGTCTGTTAAAACAGAATGTAAAATCAAAATAATAAAATATACTCAATATAGCTTTCTTTAATGTTTACGAAAAATGTATTTTTAGCTTTATTTTACCTCCGTCAACTCTTTTTGCTATATTACAGCCTACAGGTACGTTGCATGCGTAAGAAACTCCTGTGAGATAAACACAAACTATTTCAGAGCGTAATATGAGCTCCTCTTAACCCGAATACATGTCAGAATAATGTAGAAATTAAAAATGATAAATAATTTTAAATAGAAATCAATATTGAGTGAAACGGTTAGTTAATCAAAACTGACGATAAGTAAAGATAGTAATAATGACAACAATACAATTAATCTGTAGCCATTGACATATTGGAAATTAAAAAAACAAAATATATTATTATTATTATTATTATGCTATAACTCGATATTATTTAATCTAGGATAACCGCTATCGTCGTTCATTTTTCACTGTAATCCTATCGATATAACATATAATATCTCCGTCGTATAGCATTATACATGTTTACTCGAGCAATTGAATATAAATTCGTTTTCGTAATACCGTTATGTCGTAAATGATGTTATCACAACGAAATACGGTAAAATCCGGGTATAAGGTACCAACACTTAAATTTGGACGCCAATAATCGATTTGGTTCGATTGACCATAAACTTATATAATAATATATTGGTACCTATACTATTACAGTGCAAATTCGAAAATCAACAAAAAGAGCGTATCAAGTTTGCATGCGTTATCAAAAAATTACTTAAAAATTGCAAACACGTCTATAACGATTTTAAATGAACAGCATTATTAGAGAAATAAAGAAGAAATTGAGAAAATATGCCTACTGAAGAAAAATTAAAGTTTGTACAAAAGTTTGGACATAAGTGCTGTGAAAATTATCAAATTAAAAAAAAAACTGGTTTTGTGATTAAAATATGTACTTATTCATCAACTACATATACAAATAAATAGAAAATACCACCAAATATCTTAACCACCCATTGCAATTTGCAAGTATGAAATAATAATACCGTACTAAAAAATATACAAATAAATGTATAAACATATTTTTGCAATACTATTAAGCCAATGTCGTGATAACGACAGTAGACTCTGATTAAATAGGTCCAAAGATGCTAATATTATGTACAGAAATATTACGTCAACACGGGTTTACATCTTAAAGTGATGTGTTTTGGGAAATACGACCAAACTTATTTCTTCCTGGAAATATTGAAGGCTTGGTCAAACACTCGAACCACACCAAATAACCACTAACCGACGGAGTATCCTCAATAAGGTTAATAATTTCATAATATTATGATATTTGCCACTTGGTACTTGAAACATTGTATGCAAAAAATGTAGATGGTGGTAAAATCCAAGAATTGTGAAGTTTTTTCTATACATTTTTGACCAGGCAATCTGTTACAAGATTGAATACTAAGCTAAATATTGATGATAATAAATGAAACAATGACATGGACAATAAAATGAAGATTCCAGTCATGATAGTTCTTCAATGTAAAAACTCGATCAGAATTTAAATAATTTTCGTCAATCTTTTATGTCGTATATATAATATTGTCAAACGGACAAGTTGTAAATCATTTTTTATAACTTAATAATTATTACCTAACTGTAGTTTGTGCATGCTAAAAGTAACTGAACGAATTATTTTAGTAAAGCAGAAATGTAACGCAAGGACGATAAAGTTTCCAAGATAGAAGTTTATTAAACTACATCAATAAATCTTTTTTCTATGTTCCACTCGAACAAATATTATTTTTGTAATTTGTAAAAGTTTCTGTTATTATTCGATTGAGATAAAAAAAAACTTCTAATAATACAATAATTCACTTACGATGGAAAAAAAATGTTCTACAAAGTAAGGTTGAAACTGCGCGTTATAGTTAAAAAAATGTATTGACTCTAAACCGATAACACAACTTAAGTTTTTTTTTCTTCTAAAAAAATAAGCAGTTTATTAATTAACATGAAATTAATTTTCATCAAACCTGCCTTTTCACTACCTGCTGTGGTTAAAACGAAAAAGTTTACTCGTCCAGTTTTGTTTGGTATAAAAAATATGATATTATTTTTATTATTATTATTATTTCTCATAGATCAATATTATATAAATATATGTATAGGTACTGTGGTATCACCCGTATTAGATCATACGCGGTAAACCAACTATACGCCTTACCTTCGTACGCTCTAAGCTAATGACTCTCTCTAGAATAAATTCAGATTAGCACTTGTAACTTATCGAGGCAACATGTAATTGCCATGTAATGGTATGCGTTTGTCGATTCTACGGCCTTTCCCTAAAATTTAAATGACTTCACAACCATAGCGCTAAGTTTAAATAAACTTCATTGACTGTAGGTATGCTTGTTTGAGAATTGTTCCAATATAAAAGGTAAGAACGAAGAAGACTTGAAATGATATGTAACTCGGGTCTTCTGGCCGGAAACACTTTTATTGAATTAAAACAAAAGTATATATAACACTTAGCAAATTCGATCGCCTAGCCCGTACTACGACCGTCGCTTCACACGTACGATCGTCGTACCTACGTTCTCGCCGAATCACTCAGCGACAAAGGGCCTGTCTGTGCCTGCGCGTACGGCGGTGTTATATAGAAAATATAACTGTCACCTCAGCACATCTTGCTTCGTTGGCCTGACCTACGTCAACAGCTTACAGTCTTAAAATATTCCCACCTATATTACGTATATATTATCTATTAATGTTATTTTGGCGACTGGCTACTGTTGTAATACCGACATAGCAATCGATTACAATAATAATTAATAAACAGCCGTCAATGGGGACATCACAACCAGCACAAATAAGTAGTGCGTCGACGTCATGAAGACACATAGATCAGCATAATTGTCAACACACTATTTATTTGTGGTAATATACGACAGACGTTCATATTACTATTAGTATGCACGGTCGACTATAATACAACTACTGTAAAACCTCGTGGAATTGCATAAAACATTTTTGGATCGAATTAACATAATATTATATTATTATATTTGCTTAACGGTTTGTTTTAAGGGTGTCGGAGCCAATGCGTACAAAAACTTGGCTCTCGGGTAAAACCTTCTCAGGCCACGCGAAATTGTCACATTTTGATATTCTTTTTTTACTAGGATTTTCAAAAATAAAATTGTTATATATACGTCAAATGTGACGTGATTAAATGGTTCCTCTTTCAGATGTAAAAAATAAATGGTCAAAATCCAACAATTTTACGATGTGTTATATATTATTTTCCTCTAAAGTAATTAGTATTGTTGAAATGTGGTTAGTTTTTAATTTTTCAGTATCGCCTATCGTATGGTCACAGTGTAACGTAACTCAGAATTTCCTAAATTTTTACCACAAAAGTAAACTCCGATACACTTATATGAGGACGTCGTGCATACAAATGTTGATAAATCAATGACATGTCGATGAAAATCAGCTATACATTTTTCAGAAAACGCCTTCTCCGAACATTAATAATTATCATAATAACATTTTGGAATGTATTTGTTTAAATTAAAAAATTCAAATAAACAAATAAACAAATACTTACAATCGATAAAAAAAATAAAACACAGTAATTTAGAAAGTTAAATACCACAAAATAAGTATGCTGAATGCACAAAGGAAACCCCGCATGACATTCTCTCAACATTTTTGTAATCTTTACTTTTTCTTAATAAATATTTGGGCTCCAATATAACAAAAAAAAGCAATGCAATGAGTCAAAACGTCTTAATTAATTATTCGTCTATATTGTTCCATAATCACGCAACAACTGGCAACGGTCATCGCATACAAAAATGATAACCTTTGAATAGTTTCGATTGTTATTGTTTATAGACTTATTTAAATATTATTTTTTTAACATTTCGTCAAGATTGGAATATATTACACCCATTGAAAACATCCGTGAAACATCCACCTCTTCAGTTGAATTTCATTGTTTTGCTTTGCTCATTGTAATAAGTTTAATAATATTATTATGATATCAATATTATCATAATTGACCAGTCTGGCGGACAGACGCAGACAAGAAACCTGCATTTGACAAATACTTTAATACTGATCACAATAATTTCTCGGAACAATGTTGTCCCGAAGACTTTAACTCGCACAAAGTATGATAATATAATAATGATCATAATATTATACAGGCGGGTAAACGATCACAGCCGGTTTCATTTATAATATCTGGACTTTTCGTAAGTACCTTTTACCCCGCCGCCATTTAACGTTGTTTTTTACGATGCGACGGTCTCGCCGCCTTTTGTCGTTTGCAGTAAAATCCCGAATAAATATATATGACGTATAATAATAACCGTTTGCTGTTATTGACCGTATCAATATTATACTATATTAATAAAATATTTACCATATTCATACTTTGGAGGTAGATCGGTCGGGCAAAGAACGATTGGAATAACATATTATATTATTATACGCAGAAACGCATGTCCACATCCTGCAGCTAGGTTATAAATAATATTATTATTGAACTCTATACCAGTATTTGTGTGGATAATAATGATCGGTATGGGTAAGTTACAGTGAAAAGTGTGTCACCGATCAAGTTTAAAATAAAAATGCCAATTTTTAACTAAGTCACGTTACTGATTAGGTGCCTTACTAGAACTATTGTAATACAATTATATTTACCCAAAAATGAGTGTCTACCTGATGCAGATAGATTATAAATTATATTGTTATTGACAGTAGCTTATGGCACGATTTTAACACAATTAGTGTTTTATCCGTAGATGGATTCATCCCCATTTACATGATTCTGAGCAAAACAGTTTTTGTATAATTTGTTTTAACAAATTATAGAGTTAGTATCAAATTTAGTGTATGTTTAGAGTATTTTATCTGATCATATTATATAGAGCCTATTCAGACTGTAATAAACGTGGTAATAATCGATGATACGACGATTATGGCAGACGTTTATCATTTTTTTTAATCAGCCAAATAAAAACCAAAACAATGATTTTCGATGTTATTGCCATTTTAAAATTGATTTTATATCTATTAAAAATGAACAGCAATTTATCTACTTGGTATATTTCTCATGGTGGTAAATACGATTTTTTTGTGGAAGGAATACATTTCAGGTTGGTGGGGGGTTAGAACCCTAATACCCTACCCACGAGTACGCAACTGGTTATTAAAAATATTTGGTACGTATATGGATGATAATGATCGGTATTGGTAAGTTTCAGAGAAAAGTCAACCATCGATATCGTCGATTTTTCACAGTGCAATAATATTATACGCAGAAACGCGTGTCCACCTACTGCGGCTAGTTCATAAATAATATTATTATTATTGAATTTTAAAGAGTGTAGCAGAAAGACCTGACAAATAAAAAAGAAAATTTTGATATTATAGTTAAACGTTTGACAAGAATTATTATAGTAAATAATTTAATATTTATTTAATACTCATGGCTGAAAACTCCCAAAAAGAATATTTTGACAAAAGTTATTACGTTTTAAAATAATTATAACAACAAAAAAATGTAGATTCCTATTTAAAAAATGTTTAAAAAAAATAAATTACTGTACCTAAATACATGTTTTTATCTTTAAAATGTTTCCAGGCTTCCAGCATGTTATAAATTGTTGAATTCGTGCAATATTTAGCTATATTTTAGTTCATTCAATTATAGCGGACGGACGTGATGGTTATTATATTATATCGTCGTCGCTAACACCCAAGACGAATCTAAACGACAACGACAGTAATATATCGTTTGTCATTCGAAATGTTTTCGCGTACACCATCTATTGCCAAGGTCGATCGCGGAGAGGATCTGCCCCGAAAACGATTTTAGAAACGATATCGTCATTATTATTATTATTATTGTTTATTATTACATACCATTATTGTGTAATATTGTATCGTCTCAATCGCGCTCTTCGCCCGCCGCATTTCTGCTACAGACCTGCTTTAGACGACTCACTTTTCACGCATCCTCCTCGCCGCAGATGATGTACGTTGTCGTACGATCATAAATCTTCCAGACGTGCGCCCTCGCGTCTATTTGCACTTTCTTCTTCCAAGTCTCTATTGCCTCACACACACACACACACACACACACAAACACGCGTATTGCACACGGACACCTGTCCAAACGCCGCAATGCGAGTTGACGTATCGTCGCGGCACGAATTTATCGCTCGATTCGCATAATACCTGTCTACAACACAATTCAACAACCAGGTCACCCGCACAGTAATATTTTCTAATCTGTATAGTGTATACGGTACAGTTTGAACGACTTATTTCAAACGGATGTGTCGTTTTTTCTACAACATTTTTCACTCTGCATAGTTCAAATCATATTAGTAACAAGAAAACTATAAATTTATCTCGATGGATTTTATGTAAGACGCGGACGATTAAAAATACGAGAATGATTACTGAGAATTTTCACGAAATAATTTCACTCTGTATAAAATAAACACTGACTAAATCGGTTTACAGAAAACTGTAGAATTTTTTGAACAGATTTTGACCATGAAAACAGGTTCTTTAACAAGTGGTTCATAAACGGAGTGATTTTTAACATTCAAAAATATATTTAAATGTTATAATGAAAATGCATGGACATACTATTTTCACGTGCATCAATAATGGCAGCTGCCACAGCAAAAGAAGTTTTTGCTAATTACAGTTTATAACATGTAAGCCGGTTGCATGGTCAGCGTATTTATTTGCTATCCATTTCTAACCCCAAATTAAATAACATCAAAATATCTATCCATAAATCAAAATCTCAATTTGGCAAAATAATTGGAACTCAATACCAATAACAAATAAACTCATAAACCTTGAGTTTAAATCATTTGAAAAATGGCACTCACAATAAAAGAAAACGTAATCAGCTGTATTTAGAATTGGACACACTACAACCTAATTAGTGAAAAACCTTTAACTGCGATATGTGGCACATTTCAAAACGCATTAACGGTAAAACACAATTTTGAGGAATGTGCAAAATATTTCACAATACGTACAAACTTAAACATACCTTCCACCAATCAATGAAGGTCAAACTATGAAAATAATCAAATTCTGAAGTACCTTCCTCTAGCATTATAAAAAAATTATAATTTTATATAATTTTATATAATTTAATAATTATTTTTTTTAACGTCTGACATATAAATTATGTAAACTAATAATCTCTACTGTTAGCCTTTTCTTTACATAAAGCAAAATAAACTATAGGCGTTATTTATACTCACACGAAATTACGGCATCTTGACCCACACGTATTGCTTATTTTGTTTAATTGTTACAAAATGACTATTTAATTCAAAACCATCCAACCCCTCAAAAAATGAATTCAAATAACATCAAAAACGTTGCAGCCGCTGCGAATTTCAGCAATTATTCAGCTACGTTTTTTGAAGACATTCGCAGGCGATGTAAAAACGCAACCCTCGACCGCACTATAAATTTAGACAGTTTATAATTTCGCAGACAAGACGGCGACATATTATACATATATTGGAGTCATACTTTAACAAAGGACCTACAGTTCCTTCTTCAATTTCAATTTCGTATACAATATTTCACCCAGAGTGTAGGCGAATTAATTAGGGGGGAGGGGGGTAACTGGTAAGTAAGTTTTTGTGTTTTCATAAACTAAAATTTGACGATTTAATAACTTTTGATCATTAGCCCGAATTATCGTTTTAAATCCATTCTCTGTTTTCCATGAAAAATAATAAGCTCATCACTGTTAATGAAACAACGAACATAGTTCGACAAAATTTATAGTATACAATTCGTGGGACCAGCAGATTGCCCGATTTTATATTGTAAAATGTTATGATATTCGAGTAAAATACATACAACATTATGATCTGATAAATTAAATAACTTTTGTTCCAATTATTAATATTTAAAAAAAAATTGATCATTTATAATTTGTAAATTTACATTAACTTGTACAGTAAACAATTATTTATTTTATTTTGGTATACAATACAGAACATTTAAAAATAAACAGTTTATATATCTAATTTTTAGAAAAATGCTGACGATAAAAACGTTTATTCAAGTCAAGTATTTAACCTTTTAATAATTTTAAAATATGAATATTTTTTTCAACTTTTTTCAAAATATTTTTTTTGTGTTTCTTTAGACATACCTAAGTACTTAAGGGCGTTGTATGCTGTGATTGTCTCTGATTGTCTGTCTTTGTCTAACATACGTGGAACATAGGAATAACGACCTAAACGCCTGACAAAAATTAAGGTACTTCTAGTTGTTTGATTTAAAATACGTAAAGATGTTTGAATTGGTATACAAGTTTACTTTGTTTTCGGTTCAAGCATATTTTTAATATTTTTAATATTTTATTTAATATATTTAATAATAAAAATTAAAAAATGTATAAAACGTAAAATATTTATTCTCATCAAAACATTGCTACAATCAAAAAGTGCTTTGACCCATGCAAAGTCAACTTGTATACCAATTCAAACCGGCGCAATTGAATTGGCTCCCCAATACAGGTAGTCAATATTTTACCCTTAATAAGTACCTTTGAATTGGCTCCCGAGAATATACTCGAATTGCCTCCCAAATTCAGGTAGGTATCTTTTTTCACTCGAATTGCCGCCGGGTGTTTTCGGAGGCAATTCGAGTATACCCAAACAGTCTACTCGAATTGCCTCCCATAGTATACTTAGATTATCGATAGTTTTAACTATCGATGATATCGATTATATCGATTTCCATAATATGTTCAAAAATATTATTTTAAGACATACACGATCACTGATTATCAGTTAAAGATTAGTCCGTCATCACCGTTCAACACAGTCAGTTTCGTAAACAACAATAATTACACGCAGTGTTATAAAAATGAACGTTATTAGTGAAAAAGGCAAGACAATTTTAATTTGTGATGGTTTTAAGTTTGGATTCCAAAAGTCCAAATTATTTGATGTATTGACTATTTATTATTTGTATAATTATTAATTATTATTACACCTAACAGTCTATTTACTAAAATAATATTTTATGTATTATTTTCTCAGTTTATTTAATATGTAAGGTTATACCTAAATCGATTAATTATACCTATCGTAGGCGATTCTAGTACAAGGGGGTCACTACTTTTTCGACTACTTTTTTTTCGGGAGGCAATTCGTGTAACCTTTTAAAAAAAAAAATCATGGGAGGCAATTCGAGGGTCAAATGTGAGGCAATTCGTGAGAGCCTATTGAATTGGCTCCCTACTGTTTTTTTTTCAAAAATATATTGGTTACCAAATTGTTGTTTATATTTTATAGTTAGACGTTATTTCCTAGAATAGTTGATATCAGTGCAATTAATCTTAATCTTAACACATGGATAGTTTAACTGGTTAGGTTAGATTATCGAAATATATAAATATATATAAATACAAAATTATATTACAAAAATATATTATATATTATTAATTACTAATAGCTTTTTGCTTAAATGCACGTCATTATAAAATTTATGTTATACATTTATTTAAAAATTAAAAACAGAAAATATTATACAAAATAAAATAAAAAAATATGTTAGACTATTTTTCGTGGTCTATACTTATTGGCTAATATTTTTATGTATTGAAACCTTGTATGTACACCACTATCATATTTTTGAATTTCATCTTCTAAAAATTGTATTTTATCTCTAATTTCTTTCCGGTGTGGTTTTGTTATATTGGAACTTCTTATAATAATTTTTGTATCAGATTGAATACTATATAATATATTTAGAAAGTTGAATATATTTGGATGTGGAGAATAAAATTGCGAATTGAATTTGGAATGAAACGATTCGCACGAGTTAGTTGTACGATAAATACTATTGCTTTTTTCTGCCCAAATTTCTGGTGGAAATGTTGAATCATTGTCAATATAATTTTCTACTAAATAATCATTAAATTTTGTAAGTTTTTCATTCATAGGCTGTATTTCAGCTAATTCGTCGGAAAAACAATCCCCGACTGATTGTGGATCTAGGAATGGCAATCCAAATATATACTTTAAATATTGACCTATTTCTGTATTTTCTACGTACTCCGATGAAAGTCCAAACATTTTTATTGTCCTATACCAAGATTGTCCAAGGTGAAAACGACAACCACGAACTTTAGTCAATGGCCAAACATCATTTATTGCATTATGTATTGCTATTTCAAAGTCAACATAAATACTTTCTAATTTAAACTCATTATTATAAGTTAAACAATAGTTATCAATAATTCGAAAAATATCTGCATAAGATTCTTGTTTTTTATCTTTCAGTAAAGTGAAAACTAAAGGTACATAATGATTGTTTTTCATTACATGAATTGTGAAAAATTGGTAAAAAAACTGTGTACAGTACGAAAATGTTCCATCAACGTAAAATGTAGTTGATTTACTTAAAAATTGTAAATTGTCTTCCCTGCTAAATAATAAAATCCCCTTTTCTGCATTATTAACTTGCAAAAATATATTACCTTCATATGTTTTTACGTCCATATCTTTATAAAATATCATGCACCTCTTGTCTACTACAAGGCAAATTTGGTCGTAAAGATGCTCGAGCTTGAAATATATTGTGTTTTGTATATGTTACATCTTTGGTTGTAATTGCATTTGTATTATTCTCCCGTAAATATGAATGTAATAACTTGGAAGGGCGTTCACAAAAATTTTCAGTGGCCTTACGTTTCAAATTATTGCTTATTATTTGACGTTCAATTTTATTTTCTTCGTCCGCCTCATGTTTATGTTCTAGATTGGATGATGTCCACACGATATCTTCATTTTCCAATACTTTTAAATTGGCAGTGCATCCTCTTTTAGTACATTTATACCGATGTTGGCCATTTTGGAGGAGTTTATGAAAACTAAACTTGAATTTATTAACTATAAAAATTAATTTTCCTTTTTCACTTAGCATTTTCTGAACAGAATTCATTTTTGCACACTCGCGTTAACACAGCGTAGCTACTAATAAAGTATAATACCAACATTACTGTCGTGGTGATCAACAAAATAAAAGTAGTGTATTGTAGGAGTCGATGATAGATAATCGATTATTATAGTAGATTACGACGATTAAGAAGATAAGACTAAATCCAATAATATATATAATAGTATAGGGATATCCAGCGCTATACTATATTTGAGTGCAAACTGCCAACTACTGTCAGGTTGACTTCGTAAAAAGTAAGCGTGTATAATATGAGAACCCCTGGTTAAATAATAATATTTTACAGTTTAGGGAGCCAATTCAAGGGTCAAATTCATATTTACCCAAAATTGGGAGCCAATTCAATGGTAGCCATTCAAACATCTTTACATATTTTAAATCGAATAACTAGAAGTATCTTAATTTTTGTCAGCCGTTTAGGTCGTCATTCCTATGTTCCACGTGTGTTAGACAAAGACAGACAATCGCGACATGCAACGCCTTTAAGTAAATCTGAAGTAATTTATTATATATGTATATCATTTTCATAATGGTTTTCATTCGTTTACCTGTATAGGTACTATAATATTGATATAATTCTCATACATTTTACAGGTAAGGTCAGTTTGAAAACGAAAAAAAATTATTACTTTCGTTTTTTTTTAAAGTTGAACAACCGTGGCTCAATATTAGTATGTTTTTCTAAGTATTTCAAGTATTTAGTTTCAAACTAATATGATAGTCGTAATTTTAAATATTTATACAAACAGGAATTTTTATAGAAAGATAATTATTTAAAATGTGATAATACCGATTTTAAATGTTAATTTGCATTTTATTATCAAACCCAATGTAGTTTTTAATTTATTATGTTCAAGATTATTATTATTATTTTGATATAAAGACATTCAATTTGAAACAATTTATTTAATTTTAGTTAAAAAAAAAAAATTGATTCATTTACACAAAAATGTATCTAGGCTAGAACTATTGAAAAGTATTACATACATACAAAAGTATAGATACATACATGGTATATAACATTATATTTCACGGTTAACATACGGTACCGTGTTCAAAGTTCCGTGTTAAAACGAAATCGTCCGTACCTAATATATTGTGTACTGCCGCATGCACAATGTACAGAACACGACCGTATTGTATGAATATAATATTGTTTTATATTTTATATTATGGTTTAGCGTCCTGACAAAAAGCAAAATAACAATCCGTACAACGTACAATATATTATATACTATAATATCGGAAGAATATTATTATTATATTGTCTGCTGTGAAGACGGTCCGCCGGGTGCGGCAGAACGGCGCCAGAAATTCGGATTTCGTCTGCGTTGGGGATGAAAAGGGGAGGATAGTTTAACTATGGTGAGTTGAATATTGGCGAATGTATTGGCACAAACTTCGTTTTGTAAACAAAGGAGAAACCAACGAACGAAATGAACAAAATATACAACCAACGATCGTCGTTTATATGTGGACTTTAATAATATATTAATAAAAAAGAGGTCAATATTATCCATAACATCTCTACATACATTTGAATCTGAACCTAAATCACCAATCACCACAAAAAACTTAAAAAAAAACTAAATATTTTCATCATAAATCACATAGGTATCTATCTCGATAACAATAATAATAAAAAAAATAATAAATAAAAACGCATATCATCGAGGAGATAGATTGTTATAAAATAGTAATTAGTATTTAGTATTTTTTTATACGAAAAGTGTAAGCTACGGATTTTAGCGCTCGTCTAATAATAATTAACCCGTGACTTTTTTTTTGGGAAAACGTAAACAATATTTTTACTACACTTAGCATTGTTTTATAATTGCAAAATGGAGGAGAAGGGATAAGGGGCTTTTAATAAAAAGATTATTGTCAGATAATTATGATGAAACATAGTTTTATAATAATTGGTAAAATATACGACTAGGTACTAGATTCTGTACTGTTTTTCAGAGTTTTGTCAACACTTTTTGGAGCAGTAAAAATGATTCTAATGAGCTAATTACTGTAAATTAGTTTCTAGTTTAAAATATATAAACATAAAAATTTTCAGAGCTTTAAAAGCTTGGAAATTTACTATAAGTATAAGGTTTTTCATAAACTGTTTTAGACAGTTATTTAAAAATATAAAAAATACTTACTAAGGTAAAGTTTTTTTTGTAGACGTTTAATTTAAATTGTTGACAAAATTGGATATTTCAACAAATATTAATTTTAACTAAATATTTTTTTACCAGGTAGCTGTGGAATTTAAATACACATTTTCGTGACAGGTGTCAGGTATGCATTTTGATTTTGCCTCAAACCGAATCAAATTTCCAGATAAATAGTGACAGAACCATTACAGCTGTATATAATGGGAATCTAAAAAAATGTTCAAACTTTAACACAAATGATTTAAATGTGATAATATATTAAAATAATCACGCACTTATAGTTACAATTATTATTTTTAATATTCTTATAGTTTCAAAAAAGTAAAATAATCCAAACTAGTTTATATCAATTTGATAATTAAACATAGCCAGAGATAATATTATATAAATTAGTGAGGGAAAACCGCAAAAATATTTTATCCATCATTAAAGTCGAAATAAGTAGATAAGTACTACTTAAAATAACAATGCTATAATTATTTAATTTTAATATTTAAACGTAGATGTTTAATAACTGTAATTTATGAATTATAAATACAATTATATAAACAACTCTGAAGTTCGTTTCTACAATAAATTGCGCTCTATATTATATTATTATATATTATCGCAAGTTGCGGTCTACTTGGAAACCGTATATGATTCTATTTATGACCGAAACAATATTATTAAGTTCAAATCTACATAATAAGTTACAATGTTCGTTTTGATAGTTTAGGTAGGTAGGCCTTAATCGAGTTATGGTGAGTTATACAAAGTTAGAGCGAGTGAAATATAATTGTTGTTAAGTATAATTATTAATTATTTTATAGACATTTTTTATATAAAATTATTAAAGAATTATTTAAAATATATTTTCAATATTCCCTTTAAAGGTACATTCGACAATGTCCCGCAAAAGCATTCGTAACATCTGAAACAGAATTTAAAATACACCGCATAATTACGACGTAATAATTTCCATCATTTGAAAATGGTACAAACCGTACGAAATTATTTAAATTAAAATTCGATCACGAACTAAAATACGTTGATGAATTTAATAAATACTTCAACGTTTTTTAACCGCATAAGTTTATGTATTTTCAAAGCCACGAAATAAATCAATACAGAAATACATATTATTATATGTTTGGATTTTGTAGTCATTCGCTTTTTTTATCGGTCTAAATAAGAAGCAATGGCCACCGTCCAAATATAAATTTGTTTCACACTATGTCCTTACAACAATAGATGGCGATAAATAAAATAAGTACAATACATTTTGTTTTTCATTTTTAGCTAACTTTTTTTTTTTTATAATTGAATGCTTTTTTCGGGTATTTTCGACTCTAAAGTTGTTTTTCCTGTTTCATCTAAAATTATTTTGTTGAATATTCACTAAATGAACAAATATTTTAAATAATTTAGAGATTCAATTTTTATTTTTATTTATTTGGATTTTTCATAATACAGTAATAATATAACTGTTTGAAAATTACTCATACAATGCTAAATATAATACAAATGTTGTGATTGAAACGATTGACTATCTGTGACCCGTAATAGTTATAATTTTGCACTTGATTTAAAGAATAGTTATACAAATAACGTTTTTAATAAATAGCTTTTGTGATAATTTTTAAATAGTTTTGTCATGCTTTTTTGCCTTATGTAAAGGTGCTTTATAAAGCTATAGTAACCTAACTTTACGTTTAAATAGTTTTATTTATATTTTATAAAATACCAATATAGATTAAAATATGTTTATAATACATAGATAAGCTGTTTTTTAACCTGTTCGTTTATAATCTTTACGACCAAAATATCAGGTACAATATAAATAACTATGATGGTGTGTATGCGTACTGCGTAGTATATTGTATGAAGACATTTTTTTAATCAGATTTAAAAATATTCATAAAATTATATTTTACATGAACAATGATTATTTCTTTTATACGTTAATACTGTAAAGGTACAAACAATTTGTCCTCTCGGTTTTAAATGCAGCATGATAATACCTATACAAAGGTGGTTTTCATTGAAATAAATTAAACGTCTGTTACAAACACATTTCCACAGCGCAGTTGTAAAATAATAATATTTTTGAAAAACGAACGATTAAACGTTAAATACGGCTTTTCAAATTATTACGTGTAATACGGAATTATAATGATAAAATATTAGAATATACCTACGCGTGTAATATATTTAGTCACCATTATTTCTGGATGTCGCACAGGCAAAATAATAATATGTATCGTGACAAATGAATAAATAACATATGGAATTAATAATAATAACAATGGGAAAATGAAACAATAATAAAATACAAATCGTTACACCAACGATAATTTTAATAATGTCATTAATCTGGTTGCTTTGTATTCCGGACTATCCCGCCACAATGCGGCTCGATATTCGCCTGATGCGCATGCGTGTCCTAAGTACTTTTCAGTAGGTCAATCTCGAGTAGAAAAAAAGATGGGCAAGTGGGTAATACTCTGCTGTATAGTAGGTGTCGAGTGGGTCATGGCAATATGGGTTGCGCTAAATTGGAACTTGATGTAATATACCTAGGGTTTTAAAATTTCATGAAATTTATTGTATTAAAATATTTAATTTCCATGAAAAATAAAAATAAAATGTTTATTATATCTAAAAGTTCATAGTCGTCAACTTCCAATTGAATATTTTAAAAAGTTGGTTTATTGTATGAAATAAACAAAATATGTAATATATTTACATAGTAACATATAATTTAGAAGTTGTTTAACAAATCTATAATGCAACAAATTTAAACTGTACACTTTATCATTACTGAAAATACACTATTATTTCATATTTTCATTCTCTGTTGAAATTGGCCTCAATTTTATTTCAAACCATCATCGTTTGGATCGCTGACGGTCCACATACAACAATATTTTACAGCTCATTTAAAAAATGTTTTTTTCTCAAAATAAAATTTTTTAGGACTACATATAGAATAATATACATATACAAAACAAAATAATATAAAAAAAATAAATAATGCCTTTTTTTATTTAAACGCACACACAATGTATCAACTGACTGATACAGTGATACTTAATACTGAATACTGAATAGTAAATATAAAATAGTAATCAAAACAAGATTTAAAAAAAAATGAATGAACTTAGAAGTTACAACTAGCTTAGTAACGTCCAACTATTTAAGAAACAATATGAAAAATTAATATTTAAAATAACAATTTTATTAACAACGCCATGTCGCTATAGTTTGGCTCCA
Source organism: Nasonovia ribisnigri (assembly GCA_027563435.1). Taxonomy (NCBI): domain Eukaryota; kingdom Metazoa; phylum Arthropoda; class Insecta; order Hemiptera; family Aphididae; genus Nasonovia; species Nasonovia ribisnigri. The sequence continues at coordinate 242,155 of JANEHU010004313.1, read as the reverse complement.
AAAAACAAGACTAATAAATTAATAAATAATAATTATAATTTAATAGCCAATAGGGCTATTCAATTGATAAGTGATAACTGATAACCGATAGTATAAAATCATAGGACAATAAAATAAAATATAATGCAATTATTAATACCAATATACCATACAATTATTAATTATTATCAATTTATTTATAAACATTGGCCATGTAATAGTAATAAGTAAAAAGTAATAACTAATAAAGACATAGTAATTCGTAAACCTTGGTTGACAAGTGATACCAAGATTACCTAACTGATTAGTTATTCATTATCAATGTTTTCTGTGTGAAATCAATACATTATTTCTAATCATATTTAACCAAACATGTTTAAAAGAAGAAAAAATATTTTTCATAATTTCATTGTAATATTTCAAGAAGAGTGAAATTTTCAATTTTGAAATATTTCAAGTGAAATACTCTCAGCCATTGTATACGAAAAGCGATCCTGCACGAAGACACAGCCTAGTATATTTTACCGAACGAATATTTTTATAATGATATTTCTAGAAAAAACTGTTATAATTCGAAGACCATGAAACAATTATTTTAATAATAGTATTAACATTTTAACAAATATTCGAATTTTTTTAAATTTTTTTTCGTCTTTTATTCATTTAATGCACCGAGAATTTAAAATTTTAACCTGCCTAAATTACCAGTAACTTCTAATTTTCTACCATAAACCTGCCCTAAAGATGATGAATAAAGCATTTTTTCTACTAGAAAAAGTATTTTTAGAAAAAAAAAACACATACATCATTGTAAAATTAATACATACGGCGCTACGCTCAGAATCTAAAATCATCGATCTCGGTGACAGGGCTTTATTCCTTGTCGATTAAATGTTTATACACTACTGCATCACCTCTTACCAGGTTATAATATAATACCACGGTTAGGTAACCTCGGGAAGTACGGGCTTAACCCACCCGCAGTTTTGTTGACAGCGACGTTACTGAAATACTGCCGCAAACAATGCTAACTCTTAGGACCTGACTTTATCGTATACCAGCCACCAGGTGATTCATCACCAAACATTTTATCGGTAAATTCATGCGACTTTTATTAAAGTATTTCTTTTCACATGATTTGAAGGACATTACAATTTGTAACACGATGTTTTTGTAAAATTATTATTTTTTATCGTTATTCTGTTATTTAAGGTACTTCATTTTTTTATGTCATAATTCAAAACAGAATATTTTTCTGACAGCTACGTTATTTATAAAAATTGGTTATAATTATTATAGTAATTATCATGAGTATTTATAACAGTTCAGTCAATATGAGAGGAGTGTAGTTCATTAACATAGGTAGGTAGTTATATTGTATAATGACAATAACATAAAATAAATTTTTATTGTCGTTTAATTCATATAAATTTCTAATTTCTAATATATTGATATTTTTTATGCATTTGTGATATAACAACTGTTACCGTACAATTGCATATGGCACATAGTATACGTCATTCCTATAGTTGTACATTTTTTTTCAGATAATTAAAAACGAGACAGCTCGTAAACGCACAATTGTCGGAGTAAAAAAAAAAAATGATATACTACTCTGGACAATCCCACTGTTCTACATCGCAACACGCACTTTTTTAATACATGAGGTTTTTAAATACATTTAAAATTAAAAATCGATTCTTTCGTACAACATTAAATAGGTACATATTTTATTAATCATAACAAGTTTTGAAAAAAGTTAAAATATAATGTACCTCTAGTTAGTTTATGCTTACATGATAAAACGCTTAAAAATACTTTAGCCTTGTTTCTTACCCACGTTGGTTGTGCAGATTTGGGTTATAAATTTGTAATGCATTTCAACAGTAAAATAACGATAATACGGCGTCTTGATTAGGCAATTTAGCTACATCTTACGTCAACTATTGTCCGTTCTTCAATATCGCACTGCTGTAAGGTTATTATTATAATCTAAACTACAGCAATTACAAGTATACAAACTGACGATTAGATCAATAACTAAGTAATATTGTAGTATGACCATAATATTTGTAAACAATTTTGGTATATTTTAGACTTTCTAGGATTCTGATGTTTGATAAATATAATGCCTATAATATTATATGTATATAAACTATATATATTTTTTTATTTTGGTAGGTTAAGGTAAAACATTAACTTATAACTTATAAGCTTAGTTATAACTATAATATTTGTTCAGAATTATCTTTTTTTAATACTTAAACTTTAAGATTTGACATAAATATTCCAATTGAATTGTTCACAAATTTACTATAAATAATTTTACATTGGTACCTATACACATAAATAACCTAAAAAAAGCAATAATATTACTTTTTATACGGTTATATATAACTGTTGTATTATTATAACTGAATGTCTTGAAAAATATAATTTCTTAGTTGTTTATTTAAGAAAAAACTGTATTGTTAACAGGGTTGTTTTTGGCTTCTATAAACACATATTTTATAAACTACGCGTAAATTTATCACCGTTTGATACGTCATTGAAATAAAATATATTAACTATTATTAGATTTAAATCTCACTAATTGATATGAAAAAACGACAACTTTAGGGATTGCTATTGTCATAAATATTGGGAAAAACGACCAAAATCATCTCATACCTTCGAAGAAGGTTTACATACTTTTAAAAATAATGCAAACAAAACAGGACAATTACAATCACATAATTACAATAATTTTTATTGCAAATATTATAAATCAAATTAAGAAAATAGTTATAATATTATTATTATCAATGCTCGTATATCGAAGTATATAACTTAAAAACCTTTTAGACCGGTGAATAAGCAATTCAATATCAAAACGGTTTGGTTTGGAATGGTTACTCGTAATAGTTTATAATAATTATTATGCAGCAGCAGCAGCAGGTGTACTCAAAACGATGGCTTTGTGAACGTATATAATATTATAATATAATACAAATCAAGCGGACCATTATTCGAATTGATAGTATTATAATAGAATAATATTATGGTAAAATAATAGAGCCATAATCATACTTATTGTTTAGGTGGTATTGAATATTATTTTTCGATTTCAAATACTAATTTTTTTTATTTTATATTTTAAACTACACACAATAAAATAAAAAAAGTACAAGACGTATTATACTTTTGTGCTGAATTCTTTAGTGATTAATATTCGTCCGCCGTGGTATTTTTCACTCTTTTTATTAATCATCACATAAAAATATTAAGAAAAACAAAAAAAAACTTCTCAATCTGAAAGGATTTCAGAAACAATCAGCTAGTATTTAAAATATTTTCTAATGGTTTTCATAGTTCTGTTTGAATAAATACTTGAGATACATTTCAAAATCATTTTTGAACAAGTATGGACTTATACAACCGTGGTAGAATGTGTCCTCCACCTTATACAACCCGCGATCCGTCAAATATCCTTAAAACCGTGAAATAATCATAGATAAATCTCTATTCGCTGTACCAAAGTTTTAGGTATGATAATATCGCCCTTCGGGTTTGTAAACTCGCAAGCCGTCGAATGTTTACAGGGTGTGAAATTCCCTTTCAACATTTTCCTCTTTAGGAATTTAAGGGTGCATATAAATTTAACATTTTATAGTAATATCTTCATTTGCATTTACCCTTGAGTATAATCACTATTAACACCTATTGCATTGGCGCAATAATATAAGTTTTTTTTTAATAGGGGTGCCATCATTTAATTAGACCAATGTTTTATATTATAATCATAGGCCACATATTTTCTTCTTCATAGTAAATACATGTATGTTATATTTGTATGCCTATGTATGGAGTTGAAAGGTTGCCAACTATACTTGTATATTTAATATTTTAATGAATTAAAAATTTGGAAAGTTAGAAGATGTAAATAGTTTTGTCTTGCAATGTACCAATTATACCTCTACGGCTATACGGCTATGATACTTATACATACATATATAAACAATAAATATATATACAATATTAAACATACTAATATATTGTACGTATGGTTTTCAAATAATATATCTTAACTTTTATGCATAGGCTTTCGGTGTGTTCATGTGCTCAAAATGGCAAGCTCGCATAAGATACCAAAGTACATCATACCATACCAGGTTACCCTGTCACTCTATTGCTGTAAGTATAATATTATATATTAAGTAACCTATAATTTGAAACTTCATAATCTGCGTAGTAATACGAAATACTTTACATGTGTATTATAGTTATCAAGCTTATTAAACACTTGAATTGTCTATCGTTTAAATAAACACGAAATCATTTAAAATGTGTTAAATAGACGATTTTAATGTATTGGCATTTTTAAAAATGTATTGCGTATATTATAAAATTGAAAATTTATACGTATAGTTTGGGTTGAAAAATCAAAAGCTGATAGGCAGTTTAACGGACAATAACCACATATCGAGATGAAGAAAAAACAAGAACACTTTAAAATGTCGCGATTACACGCATCCTTTATTTCCGAATAGCAAAGTGTCAAAAAAACGTTAATACCGTTGAAATAACGAGTGTTTGCGCTGTTAAAATAGTCTACTTATATATATTTACTTTATATAGTCACATATACACAATCGTACCGGAAGCTTTCGGTTTAGGATGTAGTTGGTAGTGTTAGTAAAAAAAAAACCGTCATCAAAACCAAAACGTTTTAATATTTTTTCGTGACGCCACACTCGCCGATATATCGTTTCCCACTATAGCGTCTCAAGCCCAAAGCGTCTTCCATTTCCAATTTGTTTGTTTATTTACTTATTTTTGTTGTCACCGAACTCGGAATATACCAGGACACCGTCCGTACGTCATTTATTATTTTCTCACGCTGACGAAATCGTTGCAATTATTTGTTTTGGTTTATTTATAATATTTATGTTATATTACTTTGTCCCTCCATTCGACTGTTTGCCAAGTGGTCCTCCCCGTGTATCGACGCTATCAATATACCCACGTATATACACCGCTCTCTCCAAAAAAATGTATAGATAATTCTTGAAATGGGGGGGGAGAGTAACACCGTGGACGACGGAGTACCTCTTATTTTAAAATAACATTTTATACGTACCCTTTTTGATTATATTCTAATAAATGAGATATTTAAATATTCAGGTACGCAAATTGTCTTAAAAATATTTGCATATCCCTTCTTTATATTCCTTATTCTTTAATCTTTATAATTTATAATTTTTTTTTACAAATGTATTTTATTAAACGATAAAATATCGATCTTTTGGTGGGTTGGTAGAAAGTTGCATTTAATATAATATGAATAAATTATATTCTAAAAAAAAAATAAGCAATTTAAACATCGTGACTTATATGCCTTATTGGTCATATTATATAACTTATTTTATTTTCTTCATTATTAAATTCGTGTAAAACGACGTCGGACCTAAAAGTACCATTAGTCGACAAAGGGAATAAAACAAAAAATATAAAAAAATGTAATCACAAGAATATTAGAATATTGTTACAATTTTTATGAATGTTATTCAATTTACATACCGTAACAAGTATTACAATCCATTACAAGTAAATTTCTTAGTCAAATAATGAAAATAGTAGCCATGGTTAATTTTTTTTTATTTTAAGATTCTCAGTCGCGTATAGAATATAAGCGTTTTTTTACAAATATTTATTAAAGAATATACTTAAAGATGAACTAAGTTTTTTTCTTGAATAATTTTTTTTTTTTGGAAGGTAATATAATATTACAATGTCATGATATTATTTAATATCGTCAGTACTCAGTATTATATGATATTATTATATTCGATAACAATAAATGGTGGAAGGCTTTAGGTGAGTACATCTAGCTAACATAACAAAACGCTAAGCTGCAACACTCATGCGCACCACTGTCAAAGAAACGTTACATGAAAGTGGATTTTTTATTCAATTCAGCACAATTAACGAGACTATACATCTCTGTAATAATTAGTTTCACGCGAATCACGTACGCCAATTACTTATACTTTATCTTCTATACCTGCAGCCATACATAGTTATTTGGAACGCGTTCAGTGGTATTATTATTATTATGTATTTATGCATTATGCAAGGTGCCTTTTTTTTGAGCCGCTTATATGTATTTGAGTCGATTTTCACGTTTTTCAAAAAAAAAATAAACGTTTGGTTGAATTGTGTACCATTTTTATCATTGTTCGTTTATAAATTATAAATCTTTTTGTAAGTGTATATTATACGAATGTCGAATATAATGAAACACACACGAAGATTATTTTAATATTAGCTTAAAATAATATCATATGATTTGTCGAGTGGAAAATAAAAAAGAAAAGAAAGAAAGAAAAGAAAAAGAAAAAGAAAAAGAAAAAAGAAAAGAAAAAAAAGAACAACATGAAGCCGAATATTTTTATGAAAATATCAACGTTAATATAATTTCAGTTTTTGAAATGAATCACTTAGGTATCACACCACGAAATTGACTATATTACTTGTCTTAAAAAAACATTTAAATCTTTAGTCATGAATCATGATTATAAAATTAAAGTTTTTATTGAACAAATTAAGATAAAATATAGAAATACTTATAACAAGTGTATAGGATGTATAGGATTATTTCATTGTTTACTTAACTAGATGATGATTTTAATAACTAGAGATAATTTAATTTTAGTTTTATGTTGTATTATTTAACTATGATGTTCAATATATTACCTATCATTAGTTGTTATAAAATTGTATTATATCTCGATCAATATCTCAACCTCAACACACGTAAGTATTACAAACGATCGATATTTTATACCATAATATTGTCCACTTCCTATAAGTATCGTTTTGTTTGTGTATTACGAAGGTAAAATTTATCACGCAGAGGAAAAAAATGTTTTTCATTTGTAAATATAAAATAATAAAAACAAGAAAAAACAAGAAAAACTACCGAGATCAAATAAAAGTCTATATTAATAAAATATATTTAAAAATGCCTTTAAAACTTCTAACTACGACTCAAAAAAATGCGATGTATCAATTACATATTCAAACTCATTAATTTCTAAATCATACCTATATTATACTTGAAAATCTATATTCTGGAGATCATGTAAGAAAAGAAGATTGTTTAATCCTATTTAGCCCCGTAAACTGGTAACCTAAATGTAACCCATTGTAAAACCATGTAACATGTATCCATACGGATATACTATATCACGTTTGATCGACTGACGAAGAGAGGAATTGTAAGTTACGGTACGATTAGTCGTGGTGTTTAGAGACCGATATCATTTCACGACGAGGACAATAATTATTGTTAAATTGAATAGGTAGGTACTACGGTCCGTGTGCGATATAATATTATACGTTTCAAGTGAAACCGACATTCCATTTTACCATGTCACAGCTTTAGAAAATTGTATGGAATTTCTGAAATACTTTAGATCGCTAGAATTTCGTATCTAATCTATAGAATGTGACGGAAAAGCTCATCAATTCCAACTTTAAGTTTAAATATAAAATATTGTTTTCAAGCAATAAAAAAAACTAGTCACTTTTACAATCAAAAGAAGGAAAAGTTTTCGCATTTATAAGTTAAGACATTTTCACGGTAATGTACCTATACATTATTTTCAGTATAATAATAATAATATATTGTTTAAAGGAATGATATTAATACTGGTACAAATATCGATATTGGTTAAGTTTAAAAATGTTTTCAACAATATTTTTTTGTGACGTCCTGTTAATTGCAATTGACCAACCGTTTAATAATGATATGAACAAATATAAGTAAAATAATTTTAATAAGAAAATAATTAATTTTTTATTCATTGCATAGTATAATATTATAGTATGCAAAATGAATGAGTTCGAAAATGTACCTATATAATATTATTATAATCCATCACTCCATTTAATATGTTATGTTTCATCTTTCAGGATTCCCAATCAAAAATTATTCGCTAAGATTACCAATATGTGATCTTATATGTATATCAGAGGCGGTCAACGATCGATCTTGGACGATTTAAAAATCGATCACTACTTTGTTAGGACTTGTTATTGTAGATTTAGTGTGTACGGATGCATACATTTTTCAGATTAACTTCTATGCGTGGAATGTTATTTGATTACATGACAGTTATAAAAACTTAGCTACACTCTCTAATGATGTTTTAAAGAAGCGTCATCGTTTAGCAGTCTGTGAGCTAATTAACTAACCATGTGCAATGACATTTCTACGATTTCTAATGCCTCTAGACCGAGTAAAGTGTTTAATGTATTTCGAAGCTCTTTAAAAATTGAATGTGAAACATTAGTTTTTATATAATTTTACAAACATTTATTTGTTAATATTTGTGTAATGGTGTTTATTATTAATATTATGTGAGTTGATCCTTAAAGGAAATAATATATATTCTGATAGTCGTAGTTGGAGGGTAATTATTTTTCAATACAACGAAGAAATTTTGATTTATTCAAAATATGTAAACGATACGTTTAAATTTTGAATTAAAACAATTATTGCACTGGCTTTCAAAATTAAAGGATTTGAATTTAAATTCTACTGGAATTTAAAATTAAAACACCTGCCGTAATTTACGTCCTTGCACAACTTAACGATCATAAATTAATCGGTAATATTATTTTCTAATATTGTGAGCATTTAATCTAATTTACAGCGTTTCTGCTTAAAAACGTTGAACTTTTTAAGCCTATGTATAAGTATTAAGGTGACTTATCCTTGTCATAAAAAAAAAGACAAAAACAAAATCGCTGATAAGGGCTTATAATATAACGCAGACCAACTTTGTTCAAACGTCAACGTCTTATCTCGTTTGGCGTACCTACACCTTTCAGACTACACATATTTTCCCGTTTCCGACCACCGCCACTATTTTCGTATACCCACCTCCCAATCCAAGAGTAGAAATAAGCTCTATTCTCGTTTCTGGTAAGTAGAAATATAATCCCATCCGAGACTCGAATCATTGTACCATCAAAAATCCTAATAATATACCTACAGTTTACACAGAGTCGTAAATGCATAATTTTCGTTTTTTTTTTTGTTAATTTGGTTTTATTATACGGAACTCAATTATGCATAATATTATTATAGTTTATACCAAAAACAAAAATGATGTAATATTTTGCTTATAAAATGTGTACTTTTTATTTAACTAAATATTTGTTATATTTAACTTGTTATTTAGATTTGGAATTTTTGTTTAAAAAAGTTTTGGTATTATTAATATTTAATCACTTTAAAAATATAAATATGTACATAGCTAGGTACTAATTATTTACCATTATTAAATCAGAAACTTAATCTCGTATAAATGACGCTGTATAAATAATTTCAATATTGTTAACAATTTTTTATTGATTATTAAATTATTAATACCTATGTATCATTAATTCAATAATTAAGTGTGTGATTTTTAAAAAAAAAAAAATAAATTAGGTTGTAGTGTGTGTTGGGTTCGTGATTACCCTGCGAATATGTGAAACATAAATTATTTTAACACAGATACCTACCTAACTTTTCACCCTATATGTGCACCTACGAACCCCTTAAGGTATATTATAATTTCCAACTTATATAGTTCTACAGTTTTCCCTGTCGTTGTTTTAGTTGGTTTAAAAATTACATAATATTATCGGCCGTAGGTTTATTACGTTATGCTAAGGTCATAAATATATTATTGTGTTTTATACCGTCCGCTGTATTAAATTCTATAAACTTCTAAAATGTATACTCTACGGGTAGTTCCTACGCCCCATGAGTTTTCCAGCAACACAAATAGCGTAGGTACATTATTTCCACAATGACCAACCATTGTTGGTGGTTTTCACCAATTTTATGGGATTATGTATTTTTATGAGAACCTATGCGAGTTAAAAATATTTGAGACGTTGAGATTAATAATAATAATATTAATTTCAACAGCTTACCTCGTGGAATTTATTTTAAGATTAACTTTTAATCTCAGTTTTATACTATTGGGTATTTATTCAATTTTATAACATCATAGTATTTACTTTTTAGGTAAACATATTATTAAAAACGTATTCTTAATGATCGTTGTGAAAAAAATAAAATAGAATATTATCCGATAAGTCTAAGGATATAAGCTTATTGAGAAATTAAAAATGGTTTCAAAAGCTTTAACTGCACTGCGCAATCAATGGCACTACAGAACAGAAAAATGCATTATGTAAAATCACCACGTAGACTAGTCTTAAAAGAATTTTCTGAAAAAAAAGACCATCTCCCAATATGCGGTCTATCGACGTTCTGGGGTTCAGTAATACCTGGTTAGGTTAAGACAACGTGTGGTAATAATATATTATAGAGGTCTTTTGTCGACTATCGATGAAGAGGACGATAAAATAAAATCCCAATATGTTTGAACTTTTAGATATGACATTATGTTTATGGATGAAATATAACAGCAAGTTGTTATGAATAATAGTTATATAAATTTGTGTATTCTATACAATCATAACTATATTTTTATGTCAATAATTATCGAGATAATTATTTATTTCATGTAAAATCTCTGAATTTAATACAATTTGTATTTCAGACCGCATACTATTATTTTATTATTATTATGGTAGACAACAGCTTATTTCATGTGGATCACATATTGGAAGATAGCCAAAATGGATCTATTAACGTTCTCGCTCTTATGAAAAACCATACGAAACATCTTTATCAATAATCTGTGTTTGTTTTAAACTACCTACTATTAAACGATATTTTGTTATAAAAAAATATTACACACCCTGAAAAACCATACCTCGAATCTTAAGCATGGTATGCAAAATAGTATATCAAGATAATTTCAGTTGTAACATACAATCAAAGGTGAGCAAGTTAATGAAAATAATTAACTGTGGCAAGTTAAGTTGATTCAATTAAACTACCTTCAGTAAAAAGCTAACAGTTAACAAAACAAAAATTAACTAGATAAGTTTATAGTTAAGATAGAAAATAAAATTATCTTAACTCGGTTAAAAAAAAATTAATTAATTTTTAAGTTACAATATTTATGTCTGAAACTAACCTAGTATTTTGATTTTCGCAAACATTTACCAAAACTAAATGTTTTAAACTGTTTAAAAAATTAGGTTATTATAATATGTAATTATAAAATAAACAAAGCAGTATTATCTGGCTGGTTTCGCATGAAGTGAAAATAAAATTAACTTAACTGCACGGCAATGATAATTAACTATAAAAAGGTTAAGTTACATCAATACAAATTTTAACTGAATAAGTTAATAGGTTAAAAAAAAATAACTAACTTAAAAAAATTAACTTCAACTGTTTAACAATTTAATGCCCCCATTTTTACATACAATGTCCAACGAAGTTTTTCTTTTTAGTATCGTCATTGAACGTTATATGGTGATAAATGCTAATTATAATCAAAGAAATTAGACGTAGGTAAAAAAAATTAATTAATAATAATTAAAACAGAAGCAAAAAAATATTATAAACAGTGAGAAAAATTGTATACTTAAATACATATGCGAGGGGGTGGTAATGTGTATTTTTTTAGGTCGTCTCTGCATCGACATGGAGCGGAAGAGGCGCGATTGTAAACGACCATATAATATCGTCGAACATAAAAATAATACACATATTTTTTTCCAGCTTCTGGTATGGCGTGAAATAATATCACACTGTAATGGTCATTTAAATCATTTTCACGGCGGTAATAGTTATAGTAATAATAATAACAACAACAGTGCGATGGGGTTGCGGGTTTTTATCGGCGCGGAATTTTTATTTTTCATTTTTCGTATACTTCACAAACAGACCACCCTCTGGTCCGGACAATAAGCGTTTTTTATACTTGTTTTTTTACTCGTGTTTACACAATACTCTCTGTATAATATTATACTATATGATAATAGTAATAACAATGTGTGTGTTCGCCGACGCGAGTTGTATTCCGTTTTCTCGCACCTCTTCCACCAACGACGATTATTACGAAACCATACCGGTAGATTATAAAAATATATTATTTGATATTCAGAAATTAGGACAAAATTGTTTTGGTGTTAAATATAATCAGCGCTACGGTATAGACAACCATGTGAACAAAATAATTTACGGGTGGTCCTGAGTCATTACTTAAATTAAGTTGTTTACGATTTTTTTTTTTTGATAATCCTATTGTATGTCTTGATTAAAATATCGGAATTTATTTTCACAAATTTGTATATTTTCAGAAATTAAACATTTAAATGCATTAAGTGCATATTTAGGTTTTTTTTCTGTTTTCAACCACTTATTTTATGGTTTTTGATATAAAATATTATCAACTAAAAAAAAAATAACAGCAATTACTTTGAATGTATACGTCCTTGATAATGTATATTTGTAATTATAATAGTTATGTATTCTTTTTAACACCTTCTTTAATTTTCATTAAATAATTAAACTATAAAAAACTTTTAATACATATTTTTCAATTTATTGTTTCATCTATATTTAGCTGATGTTTAGTGCACAAGTCCACGTATAAAAAATTATAGCTTATTTACTGTCGGAAATTTTATATTGCTGTTCGGGGATAAACATAGAATAATGTTCGATAAAGCTCGTTGATTGTAACAATAATATTGTATCGAAGACAATGATAGATTAAAAATATATACTATACTTGTAAATGTGTAATTTATTTTAACAATGCATATTTTACATTATTTTGGTTTTATGTACATTTAGCTATTTTTAAGTCCATTTATTAATCTTTCTTTTAGTGCATAATAATCTAAGCCCTTGTCATTACTGTTGTAGTGTTGTTGGAAACATATTAAATGTTTAGTAGTTGCGTATAGTTACACAATTACATACACAATTAAATACAACAATCGTTGTCATGATTCTAAATGATTTTATATCTAAACACTAATCGTAAAAAAGAAAGATGGAAATTTATTTGAGAGCTTTCATCATCTCATAATTTTGTTTTATTACTTATTTTTAATTTTTTAACTCACATATTTTCTTCTTTGTTTTATTTGTAGGTAAAATATTATTAATTAAGAATAAAATCAAACCTGAAGCCTTTCAAAATATTGTCATATTTAATTTTTATAACACGTGTTTTATTTCTATAATACAATTGCTCTAAAAGCAGTTATATCAATTATGGCCGATCTGCGTCAACGTACTACTGTATAGGTAGGTACCGAAAATGAGACGTCCTATTTAATTACGTCTGTAGAGATGCATGCTACCTAAACAGCACCTAAAACATTATAATTATCATTATTCTTTTAGACCGTCAGCATTTATGGCCTTGTTTTGTTACACAAAAAGTAAAATAATAATTTATTAACAAAACGATTTAAGGTAGTTGAAAAAAAATCAATAACAACGAGTGTCAACAAAACCGTATTCTATTTTAAAATATACATTAATGTTATTTTTAAATAATATGTATAAATAATATAGTATGTAATCATACGTGCCTAAGACCTAACTAGAAATATATTATGGTTGACTTATGTCTAGGGAAAGGATTAGAATTTTCTAAATGTCTGTAAACATTGCTTTTCAGAAACAAAGTTACATTTCATACATCAAGGAATTAAAAAATGTAACTTTTATTTTGCATTTTTTTGCATTAGTAAGACTATTACTTTTTAGAGGATTTTTTGACACTTTTAGTGCATTTTTATACTATAAAAATAGATAACATTTTATAAAACTTTTCTTTAAATTCATTCCAAAAGAATAAAATAAAATATTATTTATTTTGCTTTGTCGTATTTCTATTTTTATTATTTGTTATGTTTTTACAGATCACATAAATATGACGCCGTTGCCAACTTTATAGGAGAAGACGAATAATAAGATGACACGAATAATTAATAATTAAGAATAAGAATTTGTGTAATAACTTTTAACTAATAAAAAAACAAATTATTTCAATTATAAAAATATTTTTAAGAGTATTTTATAGTGCATTTTTAAAAAAAAAAATGGTTGTTATGAGTGCATTAAATCGTATTTTTTAAGGCATTTTTCTTATTTTTCAGAGCATTTAAATCCGTTCCCTACTAATGACTAGACATTAAGGGGACGTTATAAAGTCGACGGTCGTATGCTTTTCGCCGCTGTAAAATGTTTCCCTAGATGGCTACTATTAAGTACATTTAAGTATTATAATAATATATTATATTTTTGCAGATAAATAATAACATACGATAACTTTTAGCATGATAGTTTGCTCGACTATTATAAGCTAAAGCATTTGAAGGTAAGAAGTAACATGGATTATTACGTATTGTATTATAATTTATAATATAGTGTAGCTTGTGGCTCTGCAAGTGATCCAGTTATTAATATTGTACGGTGAAGTGTTTTAATTAACTTAAGATAATTTCCATCTGATGAAATAGAACCATTGTGTATTAAATAAAATTACAAGTCATAATCAACTGAAGGTTCTCAGAACTCAACGGCTATAATAATGGTTCATAATATAATATTACAAAAATTCTGTAGGTACTGCAAGCTCCCTTAAAAGTGGTATACCTGTACCATTTTTCCTATGATTTGACCCACTTGTTGTTGATTTCGTGAATTTCTAATAGCTAGATCGTCATTCACATTGGAGTGGCACTTTAATTATATTACATTATGTGAGAGGCACACTATTCGATACATTAGTTAGGTCCAAGCCACCAACTAATACTTCAAAATAAATCCTTCTATTACATATAAACGTGATCCCAATATTACTATATTATATAACAACGTCATATTATTGTTTTGGCAAAAACAAATGGGGCCTCATATTAATTAATCATGTGAATAAGTATAGTTTTTAGGAATCCTTGAGTCTATTGTAAAAATTTAGTATTTTAGGACGTAAAAAGTTATCATCTCCATCGTTACCATATTATTTTATTATTGTTGTCATCATTAATATTCATTAGTTATAACGGAGCGTATAAAATACATTCATGTTTAAATATTTTATAGTCTTCGCCGAACGAATAAAGGATATTTTACAATAGATATTATGACTATTAGTACCTACTAAGTTTTCTCCGACCTCGACGGTGACGACTATGTCAGTTATTCATTGAAAAAAATGTATGTACAATAATTATGAAATGTCTGACGTTATTTGTTTTTAAAATGTTAACTATCATATACTATGGTTCAAATCGTTATTTAAGTACAAACAATTTGACTAAAAGTTAAAAGATTAAATAAAAGAAATATTTTAATAATATACATATATCGTAGTAAAACCAAATCTTATTTATAATAATAATAAGTTGCTATAATTGAAGAAACGTGAGGTAAAACGAAATATTATATAGACAGCATAGTGGTCTCTCGACGACGCAGATCAAATATACTATGAGCAACACAGAATGGTTTAAGAATGGTTTTTCATTTTGATGCGACACGCGTCAAACATTATATTGTATAGTTTTCTATATTATATTAAGTTCGTTTGCATACGTGTACAGAACGAATGTTGAGTATGACATAAAAATAAGTTTCGGTAAAAGTTTAAGCTCTACGCGACTTACGTATATTATAATATAGTTTCGACTTATAACATAATTCCGATATTATACTGTACGCGGAAACCTGTCACTTATGCAATGGATCGGATGGTGAAGTGAGTAGGTACTGCAGCTGATAATGCATTACTTAACATAATAACGCAGGTTGATTCATCACGCATTGACATTGGTCCCCGTTCCCATTTATTTCTTAAGTTTATTCGAATTCTGACTTGTGGAATTTTAAAGTATATCCAAAGATCAAATTTTAAAACCCATTATCATGGACCTACTATCCTTAGTATACAAAGTTGAATAACTCAAAAACTTCTAATATTTTGCTTCGGAGTTCAGGAAAGTCAACATTTTCAGAAAATTATCTGCTAAATAATTGACAGTATAAAATTGTGGTTTTCACAAAGTACAAATATCTCTAGAATTTTAAAATATGATATTTAAGAATATTTAAAAATTCTGGAAATCAGATAATCACGCTGTAGATGATTGTGAATTGAGGATAAAGCAGTGAAGCATAAAATGTAGCTCGACCAGTAACTAGTAAGGGAGGGGTTTGATTAAATTGTTTTAATACACACTCAATACGAAGGGTCCCTTCTCCACGTCACACGTTAATCGACTTCTTGTAATTTTTATTTGTATTTTTGTATTTTATTTATTTATTTTATCTTATTTGTCAATTTTCATTTATTTTTGCAACAACCCCATTTAAATAACCAATTTTCAGTTGCCGAAGGAAGGAATGCGTTTCATCTATTATCTCTCTTAAATAAGCCATTGGAATAAGTTTGGAGCTTGGTAGCAGTTTCAAAAGAGTGTTATTGGTCGTTTTTAATTATTTTCAGTTTTAAATTTAAACCCCCACACAATTCTTATTTCTTTCTCACAGCTCAATAAAAAATTATGGAGGTACTATATTATAATGTGGTCGTTTATGAAAAGCAATTTTCTTTTCTTTTACGGAGCACCACAATTGCACGTCTTACACGGGATTTTCGTTTTTTTGGTTAACACATTTTGTGGCAATAAAAAGTTACAAAAGTATATGCGGCACTCCTATAGATTGAAAATTGAATACAGATTGTGTCTTGTAGTAGTAAATTTTCGAATTTCCAGCTACTTTTTATAAAACCGATAAAAAAAAGCGTTAGAGTGTAAGTATTAACTTTAAAAACTCGACAGTATTATGATGGATAAAAAAAGTTCGTTCAGACTGAAAAAAGATTTGATGAACGAAATAACTCTACCCTTATTATTAGGCTTAGGGAAGAAGTTGAAATAGTTCGTAAAAAATCTGCATCCTCTCAATGATTATTTTGCTTCTTTCGGTTTGCAATGCCGTTAGCAATCCTAATACATTTATATTCTTCGTCCGTATTCGGAACGAGTTAAAATTTGATATAATTTCTATATATGGATGGTGAGATTACTGAGATTGTTCAAGTATTATAGGAACATATATTTTTAAACCTCCACCAAAGTAAAATAATATATAGGAAAACCTCCTTATTACGGAAAGTTTTCTGTATTTAAATCACCATAAAATTTGTTATAAAACTAGTCACTAGAGATATTATATTATTATAATCAATAACGAGTCAACCTATTACCTGTTTACTATATAGTATATACCTATACAAATAATAATATGCAATAATGGTGCTATTACACCGTCTCCGTTTTCCGTGTATAAACCGAGTGCGGTTAACACTCTACCACAATATATCAAACAGTTGAAAATAGTCTTAACTATTCCACCGCGGCAGTTGAATAGTTATTTAAATGTGGTTATTAATTAATGACTAATGAAATCGTTTCAACCAAACAATATTGTTTAATTTGGTGAATTTAGTCGTCTACACAGTTAGGTAAACGAAATTCAGAGGCAGTGCATAGACACGTGTAGGCATATTATTTTATTTGTTTTATGTGGTGGTTTATCCAAAGGCTACTCAAAATTATATCATGGTCGTAAACTTGTTAATACGTGAATAATGATCACGGTTAACCTGCACAAAATATAAGCAATTCAACTGGCTAGTTTAGGTAATGAAAAAAAAAATGATTTTATTGTTTATTGAGAATCTTTTTTTTTTTGGACATAACGTAGTCGGTGGTATAAAATCTTATAATTACTGAATAGTATTTGATTACCATAATATTATTACGATATGAATATTATAACAGCTACGTTGATATAGTTTATATATTATAATATGATTGAAACGACAATAATAATAATTCTAAACGTATCATGGCAGGTACTGCGGATTTATTATCAAAAACCCGGTCGAGTAAATAGTAATAACTAATACTATTGCCAAAGTATAAATGAATGAATCCAGACCATATCATTAAATAAACATTTTGATATTTCAACAGGTTCACAATATGACGAATAAAATTTAAAAAAAAATTAATTTCCATATACATGAATAATAATTTACTAAACAGCTGGACGCGCATATAATTTTCTCATAATTTCTATTTGATTGAAAACTAAACAGTCTGTATAATCGAATTGTGATGTTATTTTTTTCATGAGTTATTTTTTAATCCAACAGTACATACAAAATAAAACGATTTTCAATGTATTATGAGACACATTTGGTAGCTGAACATAACGCTAAATTCACACGATTATCACTGACGTAATTCAAATGGGACATTTCAATTTGTTATATTATGGTGCCTTCCCAATTGTTTTATTTAAAAAGTAATAGAAAGACTTGTTATAATATCGGATTTGTTTAATAGAAGGCAGCAGACGGCTTTATATTTTATGTTATTAATTTTACTTTACACATTTACTACAAATTAAAATTTTAATCGGCTAAATGAAAGTGTACCTCTACTTTTATGCTCATATCGACTATTAAGTATAAAAATACAAAAACTAGACGTGAGTAGCAATTGTGGGTATATTGTTGGTTTAAGGTGGAATTAAAATGCCTAGAATGCTGTCCATAGGAATATGTCAAGGTGGGTTGGACCAAACTATTTTAATTTTTCAATTTTTAGATTCTGAGCGTAGCGATGAATGTGTTGATTTTACAATGATGTGTGTTTTTTTTTTATTATTTTTTTTTTTCTGTCTGTCATCGCCTTTTAGGACAGTAAAAATGATTCGATTTTCTTGAATAGTACCTTTTCTGATAGGAAAGTGAATCTAGTTGGTACTTTGGGGGGTCAAAAGTTAAAATTTTCATGAGCGCCGTGAAAAACAAATGAAAAATTAAGGGAAAAACGGGAATTTTTACGGAAAACCAATTTTCGATTAAATCGATTTTCGTTTTTGGTATAGCTCTAAAAGAAATGACCGTAGAGACATGACATTTTGACCGAATGTTTATATTAGCATTTTCTACACACCATAGCGTTTTCAAAATATTCTGACTTATTTTGAGCTGTTAACGTACATTTTCAGTTTCCAATTTTTTTAGTTTTTTTTTCTATAAATGTCAATAAAAATTTATTTGTTGGGTAAAAAATCTTGAAAATTTAATAGTAGGCTTCTAATATATAGTTTCAAAGGAAGATGAAAAATATTAAAAATCCGTAGTCACAATTTTTTTTTATAGGTAATCAAAGTTCAAATTTTGACAAAATACATAAAAATGACAAAAATGTGCAATTAATTTTGAGTTAGAAATTCATAAAAATTTTTCTTTTTAAATCTAAGGTTTGAAAATGTAATACAAGATTCCTCATAAGTTTGCCTAATTTTATCAATAAAAAAATGTTTATAAGCAAGTCAAAATAAATTTTTATGAGCATTTTAAGTTCAAATTTGTACAAGATTAGATATTCACTCGATTTCTCATGTAGCGATTTTCTTATTTTGTTGCAATTCAAAAACAAATAACTGTAGATGCATGAAAATTTCACTGAATGTTTATACAAGCATTTTCTATACACCATCTAATTTTGAATATATTTTGAATCTTTTTAAGCTGTTTACGGACATTTTCAATTTTCAAATTTTTTAGTTTTTTTTTCTATTAATATCAATAAAATTTTATTTGTTGGGCCAAAAATAATGAAAATTTAATACAAGGCTCCTGATATATTGTTACAATAGCAGTTGAAAAATATTAAAAATACATAGGCACACATTTTTTTTATAAGCATTTAAAGTTCGAATTTTGACAAAATTCATCAAAATCTCGAAAATTATCTATCATTGTAATTAAACAATTATAAAATGGTCAGTTTTTATAACTAAGGATTGAAAATTTAAAATAAAGATTCTAATAAATAGTACATACTGTAAACAAAAAATCTAAAAAATATATAAACACAGTTATTTTTTACAGACATTTTAAGTTCAAATTTGGACGAAATTACATATTGAAATCAATTTTAACGATTAAAAGTATATATTATAATATTTTTCTAGTATCACTGATAATTTAAGGTTAATAATTAAATAATATAAATAATATTAATTCAACTTAGCAGCTACCGTAAAATAACAATATCAATATAATTTAAAATATCCTAGACTGATATACCGTCTCCGCTCAGAATCGTTTTTCGTATACAATGATATTATATCATTGAATTCAAATTTATTTAACACCATCCATTATAGTACAGTGATCTACTTGTAGCCTACTGTACAGCGGAGTGACATCCACTTGACCCCCTTTTTACTTTCAATATGCAATTAGTATGATTAAGTATATAATTTTTAACATGTTTTTCTTTCATAGGTACAAGTAGGTAGGGAAATAGGGAATGTAAAAATTATTTATGAGTTACCTATGCATTTTGTATTATTGTTTATTACATATCGATTATGACAGTTGATATGGGAGGGGGTACTGCCAGTACATTCAACCCCCCTTCTTCCCATTGCATCACCTTCGTTTGCCTATGACTAATGCGTATATATTGTATAGTATATAATATATTCAATGTTATGATCCATAAAGCCGTATGGATTATGATTAATTTGTTATATTTTATTACATTGGATCCAAATTCAGATAGCATAAGAAATTTTTGCAATAACAGTAGCGAGCCTCGATGAGTAGATGGAACCGAGTGAAAGCGATCAAACGAGCTCACGTCAACTTACTGCGTCGAGTCACAAATACACCCAACAATCGGTACAGAGTAAAATTTAAATTTAATTCCGGTTAATAATAATAATAATAATAGTAATAGTAATATTCACAATAAACAAAACGCGCTCGGAAACGGATTCGCTTTGCTGCAAGCTTTTCATCTCCTCAAATCTCTGCCAAGCATTATCGTTCTTCCGGAAGAAAAACACGCGATATTGTCGGCCCGACGACCCACCCCACCCCTTCCGATCATGTAAAGGGCCATGGTAAATTCCACCACCACCAACGTTCGAAAGCAATCTTCACACACACACACACACACAAACACACACACACACACACACACACAAACTCATACAGAGTCAGTACTCATGCTAATGCGTACGGACAATTAGCGTCTGCGAACGAGTTAACAATGGTTGACAATGCGCGCGTTATATACAGACAAAACCGCCGAACGATTATTATTATATCCATCGATATTGAAAAAACGTGGCTCAAAAACCGTAAGTTTCCGAAGCAGCCCTCTTTAGACCCACCCTCGACCCAATCGCACAAAGACTGCAGGGCTGCAAAGTTAACGATATGTATTATGAACTGCACTCAAAATGTTGTGGTCGTCGAAAACTGTTTTAAGAATGGGTAGATTTGGCCTACATAAAACAGACAAGCTAGGTTGACATTTAATACAACAATGAACCTAGATTAACAAGTTGATGCCCATCCCGGCCAATATACATAATAAATGTAATATTGTCGTATTGGTAATATTTTCTTTAACCGTTTACCGAGTTGTATATTATTATCCTAGAAGTGTCGTCCAAGTCACGGTCCATGAAGACTATTTTTTGGCACAAAACTGATACATAAAACTGTATTTCATTATCTGTACTAATTCATATTGATAATATATAATTAAAATTAATAAAATATATGTGTAAAAAATTGAATTTAAATTTAAATGTATTTATAGCTTAATAATATATTTAAATTGTCATTAACTAGTCCTTTTTTTTTGGCCTACACATTCAATTGAATGTATAAATTGGTTCATGACTAAAAAAGGTTAAACTACTCTGAGTTAGAAAATATTATAGTTATAACTTTCACGTAAACACCTTAATAAAAAGAAATTCCTTAACCTGAGATATTGCCACTTAGTTCGCAGTAAATCGTTGATCGACCAAATTTTGCATTTCAGGACTACAATTCTATACAACGACTGCAGTGTGTAGGTATTATGCAACGCATCAGTTATTGCAACTAAAATGTTTAAATCATTATATAAAATGTCCTTAAATTTCGTATAAGATAATATAGATAAGTGGTATAGGGCGGCATACCTAACTGCATAAGTGGAAAACGTAGATAGAATATTTTGTTATTGTTATTATCAACCAACCGACCGATAACACTTGTGCCTAGATAGGTACTCAAAAAATAAAATGGAAAATAGTTTATTTTAAAATAAAAAAACCTTAACAGACTTAAGATACGAGTTTTTATTACTATTATTTTTAATAAGGATATAGTGAATAAAGATTAGAATGTTCCATAACAATATTACATACAACATCGACTTCGTGATAAACATTTTCGTTACATGATTATAATATTATAATATCAAATATCAATATATCATGATAAAGATGTTATTTTTTATTCGAAGTAAAAATTATTTTTAAAATTATTTTTGAATTTTGGTAAGTTAGATACAGCCGTCTTCTTCTTTAGATAAAATATTCCTAAAAGTATAATGCATGCAGTCGCGTCGCAGGGTGGAGGTGGCGACAATATACGTTCACATCAGTCACAACGCGTCTCTCGCGCCCTTTTTCCCTCGTCGTAGACTGATTGACACGCACTTCCACCACTACCTTCACAGTCTCCACCGCCACCACTGGAATATCCAGTCGTCTCGTCAGCTGCGCGGCAAACAATGTATAATACATATACACTTCACCGCGCGTGAAGGTAAATTTACTGTACATATACAGACTACCTATCCATTGTTGAGACTTCAAACCATCGGAAAAAAAGAAAAATATATTATAAAAAAAAAAAATACGGAATAATATGTCTGTACACAAGACATATACATTTACATTTTGCATTATGGTTAATACCCATCGTATATGAAAACAGGAAATCGATGACTTGAGACCATATCATCATTATACCCTTATATAACAGTCATTGGCGCACACTCAATTTCTTTTCCTGGAGGGGTGTCAAGCAAGCGCATTAATAAAATACATGGCCAGCATCTTATATATATATACGTAATATGCTTACAGAAAAAAGGCAATGAAAAAAAAAGCCTCACTTTAGTTACTCCACTATAATAAATATAAGCATCCCGATCCGTGACAGAAAACATATGCCACCGCCACTTCTCCTTATTTTATAAGGATATCAGTTGACAACTGATACTCCTAAACCTCTGGTTTTTGTGTGTGCTTGTGCGTGAGTGTGTGTGTGTGGCATTAATCGCAGCCCACACAAACCTGTACGACTAGACTAAGTGTGATATCGCCGTAATAAAAAGTATATTGTTTATACATAGACAACCTACCCAAAACCCCCCCTTTATATACGACCTTGCTAACTAATATCAGTATTATTGTTATAATTTAAACATAATATATAGAGTTGAGATGTCGTGGGCGTTTGATTTTATTTCTAAAATCGACTAAATGCGAAGCTTTGACACAGGGCTCGATTCAATTCACGCATAAGGGTATTGAGTACTATATTATGATATTATGATAGCATATACTATACTTTTTCTAAGCTATTATTATTATTATTTTTTTTTTTTATTATTGGTTTAAGGCTTCGTCAACTGAAGTCATCATTCTATAAAATTGGTAGAGTTGATACGGTAAGGTTGGAACTGTTTTATACGATTGAAAACGTTCGGTTATGAACACGTGTATGTGTGGCAAGGTTTTTACACACCACAAACCCAGACGGTCACCCATCCGAGAACTAGTGGCAACGGTCGTGGCTTACTCTCAATCAAGTAACGTGATTGGTTTTAGCCACTGCACCACGCTGAGCCACCTTAGCTATTATTATTTTTATAAAATGCACAAAATGTGTTCTACATAGCTTTTGTAGTTCTGTTATCATGTACGGGATCTAGGTATTATCCTGTCTGCTGATTTCTTCTTTAATGTCGTTAATAATTCTTTAATGGGATTAATCTTCTTGTTTTAGGGTCCGACAAACGTACTTGCCATGGTTTTAATGATTTATTGTTTTTAAAAGTATCGTATTGTGCACTTGTGAGATCATCCCTTGAATTTGATGCTATCGTGGTACCTATTGTGGAATCTTAATCAAATGTATTTAAGTAATAAACTAGAAAAGGACTGAAAGGTCTTAAAGAAGAAACTAAAAAAAATGGTCTTAAAGTATCTATCCTCATGCAATTCCAAACATAATCTTTATGTTTCTATACTTCAGTAAAAAAAAAATGCATTTCACTAATAGTCCTGTGTGTCACCGATGTGACACCAAATAAATAATTTCGATTTTTTCAATACTTTTTCTACGTAAAAAAATGTGTATTTATAATTGAAATAATTAATGAACCTATAGTTTTAAATTTTAATTGATAATAATATGTAGATAGGTACTTGGTAAGTCTTGGTTATTCTTTTATTATAATAATTCAATGAATATGTTTGGTTTTTAACTTATTTATTGTACTGTTACCACTCAGAATGTTGTTATTAATTGATTTATACTAATAAACAAACTAATTTATTTTATAAAACATAATATGCATATAATATTTGAAATTGAAATTTTTTTTTTTTATATTTTATTTTTAATCGTTGTAAATTTATAATTTATCCTTTATTACAATAATTATCATTGTACATCAAACTATGTGTTTTTACTTTTTAAAAGATTTTTTAGTGATTTTTCGTCATCATATTTCAAGTGCGTTTTGTTTTAAGAGTCGTGTGAAACTAAACGCTGAAGTCTGAATTCTAAATTAATAACGATCTATAGCAGAAGTTTTCCATACTAGGTCGAACGTAATATATTATACTAACGACCGACCGACGATTCGATAAGTAATACTATACTACCTATATTATGGTATAAAGTAGGGTTGCCCAAACTGTATATCTTGGACGATTTCGATGCCCCTTTGTTAAAACTTATTATAATTTTTAGATACAGTTACATAAATACTTCAGATTATCACGTTTGTTTGAAATGTTATTTTATCCCATGAAAGCTTTATAGAAGCAGAGCCCAACTTTCTAACGATCATTTAGCAGTCGGATAGCTAATCTACTGATCAACGATGACGCTCTTCTACTCCAACATAATGATGTTGATTCATTTTGAAATGTAGTGTGAAACACTCAGTTTTATTTAAATTTACATTTTTTAATATGATTATTCGTATAAATGTGTTTTTTAATAATATTAGATATAAATAATTAAAAATAAATATAATAGTCTCAGTATAGAACTTAATAAAGAAAAAGCTTGGCCACCCCTGGGATAAAGATATACCTACTTCACATAAACTATGACTTTCAGGTGTACCTACGGATGTTTATCTTACAATGTCAAAAGTACTAATAAATAGTGTCGATTCGAGATAATGCCCGGCATACACATGTACATATATTATAAAGATACCACGGAAACCCACTACTCTCCCACACTAACACCCAACCACCCACCCACCAATCACTGATCACACCGCTGAAATAACGAGGCCGCAGTGGCGCAGTGCTCGAGATCACCAGATATAAAAATAATACCAAGGTATGGTATAATATTATAAACAAAAGTACCCAACCAATGGCTTTTAATTGCAGTGGAGGCTTCGCGCATCGCTCCTTTGTCAGCGTTTTCGGTAATACCCGTGTTGTTGGTTTTATTAAAAAGCTGACGTTTTGGGCACGTTTCGTCGTCCGTCTCGAGATTAGTTTTCCTCTTATTTTCGAAAAATATAAAATAATGATAATGCACTTTAAAAGCTTTGAGTGCTGTCTGAGTTCATCATCAGCTGCTTTACATCACAGTATACTCACGACTTGCGTCTATGGACAAAACGCGCAATACTCGACTGCTCGAGGTGTTTTTCGAAAATAATATACCACGCGTATAATTATAACGTATATCTACCTAGCAGTTTATTATGTAGGCACACATTGTTTAAATGTTTTACTCCATATGGGCAGGAGCTCAGAAAGTAGTGAGTTAGGTATTAATAATAATTGTGTCGCCAGCTTGCAGCACACATATTATTATTAATATATATGTTTGGTCGTAAAAACGCATTTAATTAAAACGACAGTGACATTCGTTATTGGATAGTTTTATATGAACACGTTAACGGGTCACGGGTATCTAATATAAATTGATTTAGAGAGATTAACGGGATTTAAAATAAATGTATTAAAGAAATAAATTGTGAAGATTTTAATGGAAAAAAATAATAAAGGTAGGAAATTATTTTGAGACTTCATGAGGAGAAACAGTGCTATATAATATAATATAATATTTATTAAGCCTTATACAGAGGCGTACATGTATGACAACATTATTTTCAGTTATACCTATAATCGTGTAGGTGTAATATGTACATATTTTTGCGAAATCATTTTGCATATTGATTTAAGTGTTTGTTGAATACAACTTCAAACATTCAACAGCAGTAATAAAAAAATAATAACAATGCGATGCCAAGTATGGAATTAAGGGGAAGGAGCTTCGGGAATTTAGGCTCAGATGTTTTAGCCTCCCCTTCCCCCTTCGGAAATATTATAAACTATGTATTTATTCATATTACGAATAATTCAAACATCACGAAATCCATAGATACATTTAAATTATAAATAAAAAGAATTGTTATATATAATATTATCTATAATGTTATCTATAATCTATTATGTAACTACCAAAATTATAATTGTATTTTTGCCAAAAAAATTGAGCCCCTATTTCAAATTTCTAGAACCGTGATTGCTCGATACGGACCACTTTACCGTTAACCCACAGCTATTTATTATAATGTATAATAATATTATCTAACAATTTATATTTATTTATAGGCTCAGATCGAAATTATTTTTTTGATGATAAAATATTTATGGTCCATATAATGTTAAAGTATGGATAAAAAGAACAATTTTGAAACCTTATTGAAATATATACAGATGACCAGAAACTTTGTCGTAAATCACTCAAATTATAGAAACTCTACTGTATTCAAACCATTTAAATGAAATATCATTATGGTTGTAAAACAAAATACATTTAATTCTCTATCTAAGACTGCTCCCTTGAAAAATGTATAGCTACTATTTTTATTTTGACCTTTTGGATCTCAGATCATTATTAACGTTTATTGAATACAGGAACAGCACTCGGTATATTATATCGATTAATATTGATGTTGATAAAAAAAAAAAAAAAACAGTGTTATTTCATCGTATACAGAAACTGTTTTTTTATATTGCGTTATAATAGTTATGATTTCAAATTATAATATTATTTTACTTTTCAACGATAAGTCACTTTTAATTGGCTCAGACAGTTTCAACGAAATAACCCCAACATAATCGTAAAAGGATATTATTGTGTTGATTAGATACCATATAAATTATCATTTATCAGCGATATCACCAGCTTAAGGCTTTTTTTTAAACTTCACTATAACGTCTACGCGTACATCGTTCGTCCTGCATAAAGCGGAATCGAAAAAAAGTGGCCTCGACGTGTTGGGCATATAAAATTATTTGCTACCCAGCTATTATTTCGTTATGGCGATTTTACGTGGGGTTAGATCATTAGGTACTGCGCACTCTTACGAATTGATCACGTACACCTGAGAGCACGAGAAAAATAAAGAAAATGGTATATTATATGATGTTGCATCATTACTATATAATTAAATCTTCAACTCATAAAGCTATTTAGCTATAACGTTTTCTATTAAAAGAAAAAACAATTCCGAACAAAATTCGAAGTTCTTCTGCAGGTCTATGTCCGCTCGTATAATATATACAGGGTGTTTCACCGAGTATTGTTCATATTCGCCTTATATATCCTGCGTTTATCCAAAACAACAATTTAAAAAAGTCTATAAATTAGTAAAGAGTAAAGTTTCCCACAGCCAACAGCCCTGCATTTGAATCCCGATTTTAAATTTTTGATATAGTGCATAAAACTATTTGTTGCTCAAGATGATATGTCGTAACTGTGGAGATCGAAACTCATTTATTCACTGTAATTTCACTGTAAAGCTGCTGCAAATAATTTTTTTTATTTCTGAAAACTTTGATGTGGATCCCTGTATCAAGGCAGGCATCCTTGGTTGAATCACCCTGTATATAAGACCCTCGATCTTTGTTGCGATAACCGTACATCTGCAGGATGGTGTGTATATAATTTTTATTTTGTTTTTCCAAGTTTATATGGCCAGTCTTTAGATGTTCATTCGATTCGCCCTTTAGCTTCTCTGCTGCAATAGCAGGCTGTAGAGTGCGGAGTGGACTTTAGTTTCACATAAAACGCAAAACGCGCGTGTACATATAAACGTAAACGAAACGAAATGATTAAGTTTTGCAGTTTCGAAATTTATACCGTCGTATAATGTTTCGTGGAGCGTTTTCGACTTTACGATTGCCGCCGCCCCCGAATGGATGAGATGATTTTATTTTCCACCATAAAGAATTCCGTTTAAAATAGACATTGGTTTTTATATATATATATATACGCGTCCTCCGAACTGAGATGGTGTTATTGTTGTATATTACACAATATAATATTCTCAACACTGCTGCAGCTGTGATCATAGCGAGTTTTCATTCGTTCGTATAACAATAGGAATAATACGCGTAGGTACTTGTTCAAAAGATGTATTTAACGAAAAATATTTTACGTAGGTACCTACACCGTTTTTCGCTCTTTGTGCGACCAGGGTTCGAAAAAGTTACATAATTATAACGTTGCAAAGATACTTCGGATAAAAACCATTGACACTTTAAACGTAATAAAAACGAAAAATTTCGAATAGTTACCGTTTAAACGAAACATACTATTATAACGTAAACGAAAAAGATCATTAATTAAACGGAACATTAACGTAAAAAATATATTTTGAACGTTGAATGTGCATAGATATAATATTATAATGTGTATGATATGTTCCAGAAAAGTTTTATTTTAAATACCTATGGTGATGGAAAAAAAGTGAGTCTATAGTATTTATGTTCAACGCTATGATAAATAATATGTACGGTTTTCACTTGTGTTTAAAGTTTTTGTTTATTTGGGAAAATCAATGTAGAAGATTTTTGTTATATGATTAAAGATTTGGTAAAGGGCGTTTATAATATATATTCAATTTAAAATATAAAATCGTAAGATTTATTGCTGTTTGTAATTATAGTTGAAGGAAAGGTTAAGTGACAAAATTACGTAATGATAGGTACCTATATAAAAATTATATTATAACGTTATATATACAGCTAGTAAAGTAATAAAATAACGTAATACTTCCGCGTTATGACATAATATCCGAAATAATGTGACGTTCAAAAATTATAATATTGTTAAAAACAAAATTGATTAACGATAAAAATTAATTCTGAATACCATTAAACGTATATTGAAGTATGAAATCGTTTTAAATCGTATAGGTAGGTAATGCAACTTTTAACGAATATGTTATTTTCAAATATTATCACGGTTCAAATGCAGTATATAGGTACTTACGTCGTGCTTAGTTATTATTTTGTTTTGAACAGTTGTTGTTGATTACCTTATCGAAAATTATTAATTTTTATTATCAAGTGATTAACCTAACCTATTTTCAACAACCAACTTGAAAATAGAAAACAAATGCCTGCAGGCAGCAGCCGCCCGTAGGATAAGGATCATAAAGTGATTTATTATAATGAGCGAAAAACGGTTTTCCGATAAGACGTCGTCTTCGATAATAATTGTCCATCAATTCACTGTACAGCCCGAGGCATACAATTTCAATGTGCACTATAATAATAGTAAAATATTATATTATACATTTTCTGTATATACTGTATATACCTATACTCTATATTCCATAAAAAACAAGTTCATTAATTACTGGTGGAAAAAAGGACACGTTAAACTTTCTGTAAGATCTTAATGTTAAAAAAAAAAAAAATAAAACACAGTGAAAAAAAAACCGTTTTAAACGTTATAATATAGTAATACTACTATTATACCTATCCGTTATTATACGCTGTGTAGCCATTCTTTTATAATATTGTGAAAAATCTACAGAATTTATGATGAAGCCATTTCGCGACTGCGAATGACACGCCGAGGACAATTATACATTATTCGCGTTTAATGAGCCGCTCTTTTAAATATATTGATCGGCTGGCCGTACTGTTGTTTTTTTGTTACCCGATGACAAACATAATAATAATAATAATAATAATTATAATCATCATCATCATCATCATCATCATCATCATCACCACCGACCGCTGACTGAAGCGCCATTGAATGTAAATAATATTAAAATATTATTAATTGGGTTCGCATTCGATTGTAGGACTTGAAAACAATGAATATGAAGTTATTATCGTCTCGCTCGCACTAAATAACGTGTAAAACGATAAAAATTTAACTTTCGACATCGACAAACACGCCATTTTTTTTCGTACAGTTGTGGGTGTGATGTAAAAAATGGGAAAATATATGAAAATCGATAAACTAATTACAATTTATTGTACCTATATATTATTTTGATATGAAATGGACATCATACAACAATCGTAATACACAAATGTGCGCGAACATTTAGTTATCATTTCAGTTTCCGCGTATGAGAGCTGTGGAAAAAACGTAATGAGAAATTGTTGTTCTAAATAATTATTTCGCGTGTTGCTGGTGCCTAAAATGTAAACAATTAAATACATAATATAAGCTAATGAAATAATGTACCTGTCTTAATTTTATTTTATGCCTGACCAATTTTAAACATTTGTAAATTACACTATCACATTGTGTAGGTATGTGTAACCCAGAAGATTAGAATAAAAATAATTATAACATTTTTAATTGAGTTAAGTTAATAATATTTATCTCAATATTAAGAGTTTTAAAATTGTAATACCTAACTTTTAAGAGGGGGGGGGGGATATAGAAATCGTTTAGTTACATTGTGCAACGGTATGGAAAATAAAATAAAATCAACTCTACATCAAAAGTTCTTGAAATAACGATCATCCTTAGTGAGTAATTTATAGTATTTTCCTTATAATATTAGTACTTATACAGTTATACTGTTCCTTTAATATTAAAAGAGAATACCTACTTTTTATTCAGTCCCATTTTTCACTGCAAGCTAAGTGAAAATATGTAGGTAAGTATCCGAGAAACAAGTATCCAAATGCAATTAAAAAAAATTTAAAAAATTACCAAATTTGGTACCTACTTATATATGTTGTATTAAAATATATCCACAACTAGGTAAAACAATAAGATTATAAATACAATTTATATTACATTTAAAATTCCATCATATTTTAATAAAATCGATTGTTGCCATTATCTAAATGTAGAATTTGCATTGAATACTTATTTCCCGTATTTCCCATTATATTACATAATATCGGTGAGTATACCATGACAAATAGTAATCACGAGTACCTACATCAATTTGAAAAACGGTGACAATAATCAACACAGTAGCGGGGCCCGGGAATTGGGCCACAATTAACCTTTTTTTCCAAAGGTATACGGTAATTGGGCCACTATTACATTTTAAATTGTAATAAAATAATATTTAATATAATACATTTTTTTTATATAAATGTGGCATGTGATTTTTGATGTCATTTTTTTAATGTTTTATTGCAACTTCAATCAGAAGTTTATATTAAGATTAGAAGTATAGGAACAATAAAAACAAGAAAACGAACTTTAGTTCGAGAAAATGTTATTCTTAATGAAATTAAAAAATATGAAGAAGGGAAAAAAACCAGATTTGAATATGTACAATCTGTATCATTTTATTTTAAAAAAAAATAATTATATTTTTAAAAATTAGATTAGAAAAAAATATTTCATATTATCTATTATTTGACTGACTTTATGTATCTAATTGTTTTGTATTATATTTTTAAGTACCTATTTGAAAATGTTTTTTTCATATCATTTATATTATTATTTCATATTTGAATAATTTTATGGAAATTGTTGTATATTAAATTAGTTAAATCTGTATGAAAGTA
Organism: Nasonovia ribisnigri; assembly: GCA_027563435.1. Lineage (NCBI taxonomy): Eukaryota > Metazoa > Arthropoda > Insecta > Hemiptera > Aphididae > Nasonovia > Nasonovia ribisnigri. The sequence continues at coordinate 210,246 of JANEHU010004313.1, read as the reverse complement.
TTTAAAAAAAATATTAATTATTTGACGAATTGTATTTTTATTTTTTGGCCCAATCTCCGGGTACCTAGTAAAATGTAAACAAATATTTTATACGAAACAGGTAGTTAAAATGTGGCCCAGTTCCCGGGCGCCCCAGAAGCGGTCAATGGTACATTTTTTTTTTGATTACGATTCCGTCAGTATTTAGGTCATGAAACTATCATACTATTATACGTACAGGCACCAACAATACTATACATCGAATTTTTTCACATGTATAATAATGTGTATGGTCACAGAGGCGGTTTATTACGACAAAATCCACAAAAGCCCAGTCGGCGACAAAAAAAAATCATGAGCAACAACAATAGACGACCTCTTTTGTTTCACTTTTGGATTACACGGTAACACGGGTTTTCCAATCCCGAAAAAAAAATAATCATCGTTTATCTCCTATGTACGGGGTGATTCACCCGCAAGCACTCATATTCCATTAGTACCAATGTACTTATAACATTAATCTTGGGCTATATAATTAATTATTGGTAAATAATAAATTTATCGTCAATATTCCTATAAAAAAAATTCAACGTTTCACGTTTTTGTGAAATATTTCGTACCTCAAACATTATATATAAGTGGATGCTGTATGTCATCGCGATTATTATAACCAACGCGCGCGCCTATATATGTAAGCTTGAAAATTCTCAATTGACATTTTTTTTTTCATAGAAATTTTCTGAACATTTTCAATTTCCATTGAAAATTTGTTTTTTAAATTATTTTTTTTAAAATCATTAATTTTTGATGTGGTGCGATTAGTCAAATGTTAATTATTTAATTAGGAAATAAACGACTGTGAATATTAAATAAAATTAAAATATATTTATCAATTATAAATAGTGACTTGTGGTCTTGCAGTGTTAAAACTAAATAACATTTGTAATAAATTAATAACTACTCTGTACTCATAAAAAACAATTGGTGTAAAATTATTGAAATAACTCAAACAATTAATATCAAAAAAAAAAGGGAAAATCAATAATTGTAGGAAAATTTTTACCTATCATACACTCATCATTTATACTGATGAAAAAATTACAAATTTTCTAACAGCTGATTAAAATGTAAATTTATTACCGAGATAAATGTATGTGTATTTTGGATTTTCTATATTATTATAGTAGTGTTACTAGTTAGATAAGATATTAATATGAGAAATTATAAAATTTTCATGAAAATTGATATCACTAAGCGCGCCGCATTTGTCTCGTTTGCCTTTAATTATTATTTTGATTTTATTATGACGGTAGCGGACAATAATAGCACTGTTTCAACTCATGATTACAACAACACGTCATATTATTAACGACCAGATTATGGTACGTAATTATATCATTATAATATCATGTACATTGTTTTGTGAATAAAAGTTAATTTAAAACGAACAACGGATCATATTGTAATCGTTACGTGAAAATGCCCGTTACTGCCACAAATCACAATATTATAAAATATCGTTTATTTATAATACGGATTAACTGGTATTTTTGGTAAAATCAGTTAATTACGGAAAATAATATGCGTTTACGGATTAAAATCGCCATTTATATATTTTAAAACGAGTTAATTAAACAGTACAATTATTTGTTAAATTATCATCATGGATCTTTCAGAATTTTGACTCTATTTCGTGCATTACAAAATCTCTAAACTGCATTAAGAAAAATATAAAATTTACACCTGTCACCTAAGGTTGTATAGAAGACAAAATTATATGTACAACCATACTGTAGATATTATGTAAGAAAATATTTTTATTTTACAAATTAAGTTTTTGAAAAGAAAAAAATGTAGACAAAATGTAGGTAAGACCTACATTAGGTATAATGTTTAATTTATTGGTATTCATAAGATTATATAATATTAAACAGAAAAATAAGAAGGTACGCCAACAAAAATATTATAATTTTTTATTTGTGGACACAGTATAGCTTATGTTTATTGTATTTGAATACTATAGGTATTTTTTGTGAGTGTTTTTTGGTCAAAGAGTGTCTCTGGATGTTTAGTATCTTATTAAAAGTTTTAAGTCATGAACTATTTTTTTTTTATTTTCCGAAAATGTAATTATATTTGCTTAACTCCTTTCATTAATAAATTGTTTCAGTTCAATTGTTACATAATATAATTTGTCTTACTTGGAGAGTGGAAGATAAGTAGTTTTAAAAGGATTATGTAACCATACGATTTTAATCGAATATCGATCAATACAAATAAGACGTAAACATAATTTAACATATTAATAAATTATACATATATATTATATCTAGTTTTTATGAGCACTTAGTATGCATGCATACAATTTTAAGAGTTACATTTTTTCTCTTAAGTTTTAGTGTTTTATACAATATATTGAATATTAATTAAAAATTAAAAACTGTTTGAATTATAAATGTTCTCGTCGGTAAACAATTATGATTAAATTAAATGTATATTGTATAGCGATTAGTGCCCCACCGTTATATAGGTACAACATGTGTGCTGTCAGTTTTTACAAATCGATTAAAAAAAATATGAAATAATTTTCATACATCCGGATGGATATATTTCCGTATATTCAGTAGCGATTATAATATTTATCCATTTACTATACGTGAATCGAACTTAATTAAATCATTTTAAATACCCACCCACCTCCCAGTACCAAAGCACTTATTAAGGAATAAAGTAATTATATGTGTAACAGTCAATACACTTGAAATAAGAGATGCCACTGCGTACTTATATTTTACTGTTACAATATACTTATGGCGTGAACTTGTTTTCGGGTTAATATTTTGTAACTATTAAATCGTTTAAATCAATTTTCTTTGATAAATAATGCAATGAATAATCTATTTTTTGAACTCTTTATATAAAAAATATATTCTTATGTTATATGCTATACGACGGGTTTCTACATTATTTTGTTCTTTGTTATTGTATTTTTTTTTTTTTACAATTGCACAAATAGAAATCTCGCTTTTTTTAAAAAAAAACACTCTTCTTTTAAGTGAATAAAAATAATCATTTAAATGAATATCAACGTCCTACGAATTATTCAAACAGTCAATTCTTAGAAGCCGCTTCACTTAAGAGAGTTATTAAATATGCACTACTGACTTACAGTGTGTATTATATTGCAACATTTATTAAAGTCCGTTGTTAAATAGACCCATCCTTTTTAAGGAGTTCAATATAGGAAACTTTCTGAGGATGAAACTGCGTTTCGTATGAATGTGTGCGAGGTAAGTGATCAGTAGCGCATGTGACTGACGTAAAAGATACATAGGGGAGCACCGCACGTACAGCGTACGGCAGACTAGAACTTAGTATTTTTCCCCAAAAACCATGCACATATTATATGGTCCAATGTGTAATACGATGAGAAAATATCTATAGAAATATATTTTAATTCGACATCTATTCTTGAAATCCAAGGTATGACTGTTTAAATATGCATACCAAAATATAATTCGTCGAAGATCTAAATTCGTCGTTTTTTGTCGTAAAAAATATCAGCCGAGGAAGTGTGACTATTGAAACAAAAAAATAATAATAATTCCTATATCGGGAAAGATCTCTTCGCGGCGATTTTCGTGGGTAACGATTGTTACGATCATATTATACCTTCTAAACCTCCTACCTACCTACTTGGATAATTATTGTAACAAAAAACAAAATGCCGAAACCACAGTTTTTCGGTCACGGCCACGGATCGTCGCTCATCGCTCTCGCACCCCACCGCCGCCATCGCCGTGTATAGCTGATACTGCGCGGCTCGTTGACGAAATAATAATACATTTCATCAGTAAAAAAAAAATCGTGTATACGAACGTTATAATATTATGATGACGTAATAATATTGCGTGTGTCTGCGTCGGTATATATTATATACACGAGCTCACGAAGCCGTGTCAAAGCCCCCGGAAAATCGTTTCGCTCGTCCGCGACAATCGCGTTATTATATCGTGTTGCCGGCGGATCCCGATGGTTTATCGCCAATGATGCACTGTTCATCGTTTCCGTTTCGCCAATTCCGCTCCGCGGGTTTCCGATAGGCGCAGCTCTAAGTCCAGCACCCACGTGTAAAGTCATAATAATAGCGTACCCACATCGTTATTGCTGACATTGTCATTATTACTATTATCATCATCGTGCCAATATAATGGGTTTGGGTTTTTTTACGGTGCGGCAGGATACATAATATTGTATGGTACTAGGTATATCTGATCCGATAACAGTGTTAAAAATAATATTAAATCCTCGTTATTTTTTTTATCATATTTATGCATAAAGTGCACCGAAATAGAATTGCAAATAAACCATTATTACGGAGGAAAAACTCTTTTTAACTTTAATTCAATAGGGTCTTGTACGCTGGTGTAGTACAAGATCTTAGTAAATTAAGAATAATTAACCTATTAACGCGAAGAGCCATGAATCGTGAATATAAAAAAATTTAAAAACTTTAAGATGTAGGTACTTACATAAATACCTATAAATTATACCTATGTGTATAAATAAACATAACAGTAATCAATTTTAAAGTCAATCTTTTGACCTTGGTGCACCAGGTTAACCGCGCCTTTGTTTATTTATTGTGATGGATTAAAATTATATTGTTAAAACGTATAGATTAATATATGACAGTTATTATAAACGCGTAGAAACTATAAAATTACAGACCGATACCCAGATGCAATATGAATTAGGTAGTATAATAGTAAGATATGCGATAATTGTACGGTACAGAAATTAATAATATGAATTAATGGAATTACTATTTATGTTGAGATGAGAGTGTAGTATGAGAGGTCCAATGTAATTAATCCATACGACGATGAAGAGGTTCCTTATCACCATAACGAGTAGCAGGTATATATAAATATGGAATTGATTAGATTTCCACGCGTAGGACGAGAGAAGACTTTGAAAAGGACTAGGGATAAAATATTTGGGGTGTCAGTTTTATCGTTCAGGAGGTTATTTAGGATATTTATATTCACCACATGCCTGCAGTGATCAACCAGGTTGTTATAATATATTATAAGATATCGTGAGCCAAGCAAAAAATGTACCGAAAGCGGCCAGTCGAAATCGGTATCGATTCTTACCGATATCGATTTTAGTGTCCAAAAAAGTAGGTATAGGTTTCGTCCTTTTCTCGCAGCTATATACATACTTTTATAATGAAATAGAACAATATTGTGCGATATTGTGTAATTTGAACCGTAGACAAAATAATATCATGTAATTGCTGTAATAAAGTATTAAACCTTAAATTATGTAAATGCAGGTCGGCTCAAATGGAAGTTAACAAAATTACAACACTCAATAAAATTAAAGCCGTAAGCCGCATTCTGGTGAAATAAAGGTATATACACGCGGATTTTTTGGGTTCCGGGTAAAGCGGGCTCGAAAGCGGTTTTCAATATGTACATTTGTAATAAAGTAGTGTGGTGAATATTATTTAAATTGGATTTTCTGTATTATTGCAGGATAAAATTTGTTCGAATTACCTTACTGGGAAGATGCAGCAGGGTCTTGCTAATAATAAATCTAAAAAACAAAAATAATTCACAGTACCAGCTAGTACGTGTGTGGCGTATATCTGTTCGAGGACTCGGGGCCCGGCAATAATTTAGCACTCTCTGTCACTGTTAATATTCGATGAATTGAATAAATAAAATAATGCAACTATGTATCAGTGGTCAATAGAATGTTAACACTTTTACGTGGATCAACAAAAATGAATTATATACGACTTTGTCTAAAGTTTTTGTTTAACGATTTGCTTTTCAATTGTTTAAATGTCTGTGGTTAATAACAACTTGACATTCCACAAAGACATCGTACGAAATTATATTCGAATTTGAATAAAACATTGAAAGTTAGCAAGAGAGACATAAATCCAGGAAGACTATGGGTGGGGAGTGGTCGTGCAGGGCGCAACGTATGATGAGCATTTATTGGGTCATTTTTAGTTTATAGTAAATTATTATAAGTTATATACCCAACTTATATACCTATATACCTACTTTTAGTTTACTTCAATTATTTATCAATCATATGTAATTAATTTTTTCTACATTAAATATTGATTAATTTATAATATTTACCTATAGTTATTAATATTATGCTTTCTTAGTCATGTACACTGTATAGGTACTGCTATTATTGCTTATCGAAACTTTAATGAAATTGAAACAATTTTTTTTCTGTCGTAGAAAGTTATTCCTATTTCACGTTTACATAAACTTTTATTAAAAAAATTTAGAATAATATGGAAAAATAATTTATTATGCGTTAACATTGTGAAAATACGTATATATGGGTATCAGCCATGAATAGATCCGGCTAAATTTAATAGGTAAGTATAATATTATGACATATGCGATTGAATAAAGTCAATCTCATTAAAGATTTAATAAGAAATACTGCAATCTTTTTTTTTTTTGATGTTGGGGGGGGGGGTGTTAGTAATCAGACCGATATCTCCGCTCGTTTTCAATATTTTATTTAATTAAATAATGCACAATATGTGATAAGGTATATCTTCATCAAAACTAAGATAGTAAGTGATTGGTAGACATTTCATAAAATATTTCTTCCACGGGCTTAAATGTTCTAAATCGATTTCGCGAAATTGCTCAGCAGACCAATGATTGATGGAGATGAAACATTTCACTCCGATTCCGTCGTGAGGTTTTGTAAACGACAAACGTTCAATTTATTAATATTATTATTATATTATTATTAAGTCCTTCGTATAAATTACGAATGGAAGAATGATGACGTACTACGGATTAATGCATAATTTCCTGGACACGTGCTTAATTAGGTATTAAGAGAACGTTTCACCGGCGTTCTTTTAGAAGGGTTAAAAAAAGTTTTTTTAAAGGAAGTAAAAATGATAATTATATTAATCAAATATCTAGTTGGTTGTTGCAAAATTTAAAAATCATATCAAAAAAGTATTACAACAATATTGATACGGATCTACTATATTATTGCTTTTAGTCAGGAGAACTTAAAGGTTTTAAATTAAGTATTGTAATAGGTAATTAAAGATATTTTTGAGAGGATATTTCTCACTTATGATTTTTGATACATATCTATAGTTAAGTATTTTTGTGATATTTAACTTTCGGAATTTTTATATTTTCTTTTAATTTTAAAGTTTAAACTATTATTTAGTACTTACAAATTAATCGAAGTGAAATATTAAATTTACATTGTTACAAACATTTATTAGGGCACTAAATGTAACTTTAAATGCATTAATAATTTTAATAAGTGTGTAAAATATAACAATTTAAAATTACCTCACATCTCGCTTCAAAATTAAAATATCAAATAAACAACACCAATGAACCACAAGTGTTTTATTTTAGATTCTGAGCGGAGCGATGAATGTATTGGTTTTACAATGATGTGTGTTTTAGATTCTGAGCGGAGCGATGAATGTATTGGTTTTACAATGATGTGTGTTTTTTTTTTTATTTATTTTTTTTTTTTTGTGTCTGTCATCACGTTTTAGGACAGAAAAAATGCTTCGATTTTCTTCAATAGTACCTTTTCTGATAGGAAAGTGAATCTAGTTGGTACTTTGGGGTCAAAAGTCAAAATTTCCCAGTAGTTTTCATGAGCGCCTGGAAAAACAAATGAAAAATTAAGGGAAAACGGGAATTTTTACGGAAAACCAATTTTCGACAAAATCGATTTTGGTTTTTGGTATGACTCTAAAAGAAATGACCGTAGAGACATGAAATTTTGACCGAATGTTTATAAGCATTTTCTACACACCATATCATTTTCAAAATATTCTGTCTTATTTTAGCTGTTAATGGACATTTTAAGTTTCCAATTTTTTAGTTTTTTTTTCTATAAATGTCAATAAAATTTTATTTGTTGGGTAAAAATCTTCAAAATTTAATAGTAGACTTCTAATATATAGTTTCAAAGCAGATGAAAAATATTAAAAATCCGTAGTCACAATTTTTTTTTATAGGTAATCAAAGTTCAAATTTTGACAAAATACGTAAAAATGACGAAAATGTGCAATTTATTTTGAGTTAGAAATTCATAAAAATTTTTCTTTTTAAATCTAAGATTTGAAAAATGTAATACAAGATTCCTCATAAGTTTGCCTAATTTTATCAATAAAAAAATGTTTATAAGCAAGTCAAAATAAATTTTTATGAGCATTTAAGTTCAAATTTATACAAGATTAGATATTCACTCGTTTCTTATGTACCGATTTTCTTATGTTGTTGCAATTCAAAACAAAAAAGGGCGGGTAAGTGTATAATGCTCTGCTGTACAGTAGGCTAAGTGAGTCATCAATGGATTGTAAGATTTTTATCCAATGATATAATATCATTGAATAAGAAAAACGATTTGAGCGAAGACGGTCAGTCAAGTATAATATCTTACTAAGTCTAAATGTATTTGATGATATTATTGTGAATAAAGCAATTAATTTTAGTATTATAGGCATTAGTATTTATCATTTTCAAAAAATTATATTTTAAAATGCCATTGCGTGTATATATAATATAACAATATATTCTAAAAGTTTCATATACCAACAAATAATATTTTTAAATTATATCAAAATAATTAAAATCATTATTCTTGGTTTAAATATGAAATTTTGTCTAAATTTGAAATTAAAATGTCTGTAAAAAATAAATGTGTTGATATATTTTTTAGATTTTATGGTTACAGTATGATTTATTTATGAGAATTTTTGTTTTAAATTTTCAACACTTAGTTATAAAAACTGAATATTTTATAATTTTTTAATTACAATGATTTATAATTTTCGAGATTTTGACAAATTTTGTCAAAATTCGAACTTTAAATGCTTATAAAAAAAAATCGTGCCTATGTATTTTTCAACTGATGTTGTAACAATATAAGAAAGCTTGTATTAAATTTTCAGACTTTTTGGCCCACCAAATAAAATTTTATTGACAATTATAAAAAAAAAAACTAAAAAAATTGAAAACTAAAATGTCTGTAAACAGCTCAAAACAAATCAAAATATTTTCAAAATTGAATGGTGTATAGAAAATGAGAATATAAACATTTAGTGAAATTTTCATGCATCTACAATTATTCGTTTTTGAATTACAACCAAATAAGAAAATCACATGAGAAATCGAGTGAATATCTAATCTTGTACAAATTTGAACTTAAAATGCTCATAAAAATTTATTATGACTTGTTTATAAACTTTTTATTGATAAAATTAGGGAAACTTTATGAGGAATTTTGTTACATTTTCAAATCTTAGATTTAAAAAGAAAAATTTTATGAATTTAACTCAAAATAAATTGCAAATTTCGTCATTTTTACGTATTTTGTCAAAATTTGACTCTTTAAATGCTTTAAAAAAATTGTGACTACAGATTTAATATTTTTCATTCAAGAAAACTATATATTAGAAGTCTACTATTAAATTTTCAAGATTTTTTTACCCAACAAATAAAATTTTATTGACATTTATAGAAAAACTAAAAAAATTGGAACTGAAAATGTCCGTTAACAGCTCAAAATAAGTCAGAATATTTTGAAAATTATATGGTGTGTAGAAAATACTTATATAAACATTCGGTCAAAATTTCATGTCTCTATGGTCATTTCTTTTAGAGTTATAACAAAAACCAAAATCGATTTTGTCGAAAATTGGTTTTCCGTAAAAATTCCCGTTTTTCCCATAATTTTTCATTTGTTTTTCCAGGCGCTCATGAAAACTACTGGGAATTTTTGACTTTTGACCCCCCAAAGTACCAACTAGATTCACTTTCCTATCAGAAAAGGTACTATTGAAGAAAATCGAAGCATTTTTCTGTCCTAAAACGTGATGACAGACACAAAAATAAAAAAAAAAACACACATCATTGTAAAACCAATACATTCATCGCTTCGCTCAGAATCTAATAACTGTAGATGCATGAAAATTTCACTGAATGTTTATATAAGCTATTTCTATACACCATTTAATTTTAAATATATTTTGACTGTTTTTCAGCTTTTTACGGACGATTTCAGTTTTCAAATTTTTAGTTTTTTTTTCTATTAATATCAATAAAATTTTATTTGTTGGGCCAAAATACGAAAAATTTAATACAAGGTCTTCTGATATATTATTAAATAGCAATTGAAAAATATTAAAAATACATAGGCACACATTTTTTTTATAATCATTTAAAGTTCGAATTTTGACAACATTTATCAAAATCTCGAAAATTATCAATCATTGTAATAAACCAATTATAAAATGTTCAGTTTTCTTAACTAAGGATTGAAAATTTAAAATAAAGATTCTAATAAATAGTACATACTGTATTCAAAAATCTAAAAAATATTTAAACACAGTTATTTTTTATAGACATTTTAAGTTCAAATTTGGACGGAATTACATATTAAAATCAACTTTAACGAGTAAAAGTATATATTATAATATTTTATAGCATCACTGATAATTTTAGGTTAATAATTAAATAGGTAATAAGAATAATATTAATTCAACTTAGCAGCTAATGTATAATAACAATATCAATATAATTTAAAATATCCTAGACTGACATACTGTCTCCGCTCAGAATCGTTTTTCTTATACAATGATATTATATCATTGAATTCAACTTAATATCATCCATTATAGTACAGTGATCTACTTGTAGCTCACTGTACAGCGGAGCGACATCCACTTGACCTCCTCTTTTTTATTTTTTTATTTTTTTTATTTTTTATTTTTTATTTTTATTTTTGTGTCTGTCATCACGTTTTGGGACAGTAAAAGTGCTTAGATTTTCTTCAATTGTACTTTTTCTGATAGGAAAGTGAATCTAGTTGGTACTTTGGGGGGTCAAAAGTAAACATTTTCCAGTAGTTTTCAAAAGTACCGTGAAAAACAAATGGAAAATTAAGGAAAAAACGGGAATTTTTACGCAACATTGATTTTCGATAAAATCGATTTTGGCTTTTGGTGTAAGTCTAAAAAAAATGACGGAAATACATGAAAATTTTACTGAATGTTTATATAAGCAGTTTCTATATACCATACCGTTTTCAAAATATTTTGAATTATTTTGAGCTGTTTACAGACATTTTAAATTTCCAATCTTTTTGGTTTTTTTTTTTTTAAAAATCAATAACATTTTATTTATTCGTTAAAAATTCTTGAAAATTTAATAGAATGCTCCTAATATATTGTTTCAAAGGCACATGAAAAATATTAAAAATCTGTAGTCACAATTTTTTTTTCTAAGCATTCAAAGTTGAAATTTTGACAAAATACGTAAAAATGACGAAAATTTGAAAATTATTTAGAGTTAAAAATTCATAATAATTTTTTTTTTTAAATCTAAAGTTTTAAATTTTAACACAAGGTTTAACGTAAATTTTTCTACTTTTATCAAAAATAAAATATCTAAAAGCAATTAAAAATAAATTTTTATGAGTGTTTTAAGTTCATAATTTTACAACATAGGATATTCACTCGATTTCTCATGTAGCGTTTTTCTTATTTGGTTGTAATTCAAAAACGAATAATTGTAGATGCATGAAAATTTCACTAAATGTTATATTCTCATTTTCTATACACCATCTAATTTTGAAAATATTTTGATTTGTTTTGAGCTGTTTACAGACATTTTTAGTTTTCAATTTTTTTAGTTTTTTTTTTTATAATTGTCAATAAAATTTTATTTGGTGGGCCAAAAAGTCTGAAAATTTAATACAAGCTTTCTTATATATTGTTACAACATCAGTTGAAAAATTTTAAAAATACATAGGCACGATTTTTTTTTATAAGCATTTAAAGTTCGAATTTTGACAAAATTTGTCAAAATCTCGAAAATTATAAATCATTGTAATTAAAAAATTATAAAATGTTCAGTTTTTATAACTAAGTGTTGAAAATTTAAAACAAAAATTCTCATAAATAAATCATACTGTAACCAAAAAATCTAAAAAATATATCAACACATTTATTTTTTACAGACATTTTAATTTCAAATTTAGACAAAATTTTATATTTAAACCAAGAATAATGATTTTAGTTATTTTGATATAATTTAAAAATATTATTTGTTGGTATATGAAACTTTTAGAATATATTGTTATATTTTATATACACGCAATGGCATTTTAAAATATAATTTTTTTGAGAAAAATGAATTTAACTAACTATAGTAAATACTAATGCCTATAATACTAAAATTAATTACTTTATTCACAATAATATCATCAAATACATTTAGACTTAGTAAGATATTATAGACTGACTGACCGTCTTCGCTCAGAATCGTTTTTCTAACACAATCCATTACAGTGACTCACTTGTAACCTACTGTACAGCAGAGCGACATACACTTACCCGCCCTTTTTAAGTTTAATAATAATACGTTAATTCATTCTAACGTTAAAGTTAACGAAGCCAAATGTAAGCTACTGAACATAAATTTGGAAATTGTATGCACATGTAAGATTGCGACAACACATGTTGGTGAGACTTCCATATTTTTTTCTAACAATTACATCCAAGCTTTTGAAAGTATTTAGTGAATTTTAATTAAATTAGTAGGTAGGTAGGTAAGTAGTTATAAATTTAAAATCTCATAATTTGGTTAAAATAAAAATAATTTACTATAGGTACGAAATTTAATGTAATATATGACTAACGTGATTTTAATTTAAATTATTTCTAAGGTCAAAGATTCAGGTCATAAAATTCTTGAATATTTCGATAAATAAGTGAAGATGTCATAAAAATATTATTTTTCAAATCAAAAATGGCCTAAAGATGCACACTTTGCTTTAAAACTCCCGAAACATGACAAATAAAACTATAAAAGTTCGATATTTGATTCACGGCATTGTATGGAATGTATTTGTGACTGATTTTTTGCATTAGTTCGACTACTTGAGGAGGCATTAGAAGAAAGTTCACAAAATCTTAAATATCCAATCCCTACGTGTTATTAAGCATTAGTGGTTAGTATAACATATATTAATTATTCCTCTGAGCCAACGATGACGATATGCCGAATTTATAATATATAGGTACAATATTCGTTACAATGTGTAGGTATGTTTATTTCCATATTATAATTTATTATAATACGATAATCGTTATCTATAATATGCATATATTACGTCGAGTGTGCCGAACATATTTAGTTATCCCAAGGGGGATCAATCGCCTGCCTAATCGTAGTTCGTACCGAATGGTGGGTGGTCTGTGCGGGGTGTAGTTGAATCGTTTCGTAATAATTGGAACTGTATTTATCAAAATATTATATGATATGCATCATGTTTATATTATAATAATTTAAACGTACCTATGCGCACATATTATTATATGTATACCCTTAAGTGAGGTCGGACACGTTAATGGACATTGTTTTAACACAGTCACAACAAAACTAGTCAAGATTTATGAGTTAATTCCATTTTTTTGAATTTAATTAAAAAAAAAAATTATATTTAACTAAGTTATTTATTTTAGCCGAGTTCGATTTTTCTCTTTCACTATTTTGTATTTACGAGATACCTTCAATGGTGGTTAGCTGTAGGTTGACACGGGTGACAAGTTTGAAGTATGAAATATTTTGCAAAAACGTGAAACATTGAAATTTTTTTAATCTAATATTAATGATGGTTATTTTATTATTTATTTTAGAGTTCAAGATTACTAGGTATAATCATTGATAGGGACTAATGGAATATGAGTGTTGTGGTTGACATATTACTATATAGTGTACAATATTGTATATTTGTATAATTTAACCATTTTTGTATGTTTTTTGCCAATATATAGATTTTGAGTGCCATTTGGAATGTATAATACTAAAGGTTAGGTACCTATATTTTTTATATTTTATTTATTTATTAATTTATTTATTTAGTTTCCAATACTCAAGTTATTACAGCTTAACAGTCAGGTATTAGAGAGAAAGACATAAGTGAACAAAAGATTAGGTATAAATATACCAGACAATTATGAATATAATTTATGTTAATAATATGTTAATATAGAACTTATAAAGAAAAGTACTTAAATACTGAAATATTTCACGCATTTGAAATGTTTCATGAAATAATTCAAACACTACACTTTTGTACAACTTATGTAATTATACCAAAGCTGCAAAGCTAATATTCGTTAACTGTTCAGGTTAGGTTAAATGTTTTATAATTGATACAGAGTTATAGCACCGATATATTATGACCAGGGTGTAGATTTAAGTGCTTGAAAATGTACTTAGAAAAAAAAACATTATGCCAAAAGAATTAAAACAATATATTTATCCATGTGGTTTAACTTGAATAATTATTTGTAATTTATTTTTAATGTGTAAAATGTTTTTTATAAATATACATATATAAACACGTTAAATTGTTTTTGATCTTCAATTTCTGCCTACTTTGACCACCCTAAAATTAAAATTATCTATTAGCGTATGTCAAAAATTATTTTTTTTGTCTAAAAAAAAGAACAATATAAAATTAGGTACTATTATCTACTTCCGTAGGTATGTAAATGGAACATAACGAACATTTTTGAGATAACAAGAAGTAATGCAAAATATTTTATAATTCTGTTTTAAACAGGACATTTGGTCTCGGCTAAAGCCTATGGTAAATATTTAATTAAAGTTAACGATTACTTTTAATATCTTTTTATGTGGTGTAATTTCGTAAAATATCTAATATTTCGTGCAACACTAAGTACAACTTTATTTTGAGAAACTACTTAATATACAGAAAGTTTGTTCCGATCTCAGAGTATACCTAAAAAGGATTAATTCACTTCGCTGAAACATTATTTTTTGATAAAAGGTATATTGACTGCCATTTTCTGATCGTTGTATCAACCTATCGATTCCATATTTCCATCTAGTCTTAAACTAAATGAAAATAGTACTAATAATTATAAAGCTGTAATTATTTTTAGATTGCATTCATTTTTTACTGAATTGTTTTTAAAAAAAATTAATAATACACAACACAAGCTTATTAGTTCTAAATATACTAATGTAGACAATTATGTATAATTTGTTTAAAATAAATATGTTGTTATGTACATGATTTAGATGATGCACAACCCATAATGAATTTAGAATATAATTATTCTAATAAAACATTTTTTAATAAACAATCTTAATCTGGGTGCTTTTTTAGAAAATGTATCTATTTTTTATCATAAGCCAATAGTCTGTTGTAAAGCATTTTTACAGGATTGCCAATTCATTTAATCATCATCCAATAACGCAAATAATTTTTGATTCACTTAAGACATGACGATTAATTTTCTCTATTGAAAAATTTGGTATGTACTGAAGTTAACCTAAGTATTATTATAGGATATTTCGATATTAAAGGAGTACACTATTTTTTAAATTTAAAACTTAAATTAAACGTGTACATTAAACAAAATTAAAATAAAATATTCTAATTGAACGAATACAAATGTCAAACTTTACAAATATTTTATATTATATTCGTACAAAGTTTAATTTATTTTATTATAATGTTAAGTATTTATTTTTAGTTTGATTATTGAATGCCGGAATTAGTTATCGTTTCATGATTAAATTCCAAAACTCGCGTGATCCTAAATATTGAATTTAAGACCACTGATATATTATAAACACACAACACTATGGGGGGGGGGGGGCAACTAAGTTGCGTAGTTTATGAATTCAAACGTATATATTCCTAGCTTTACCTCAGAGCTGATTATTAAACACACGACGCCTCAAGGCTCACGTACGTAGTACTATATAATATGTAGTTGGGGTGGGTGAGGGATGCGGGCTATATCAGCTTAATTAAATTTCAGCATCATACGCGGTTCACTTTTTAATGATCTAAAATGAATAAGATTAAATCGTAAACTAATTCTGGAAACTACAGAACATACAACCCCCACCGTCGTATAGTAATCAAAAATTAACTTAACCGAGCCCACTATACAGATGTGCAGAGGCAGACGGGTCTTTGCGATCCGAATATGATTTGTTTCCTTGAACTTAAATAACGCCACACTACCGCAACCCCACCCCTCCACCACCTGCAATGTTTCCGATAAACTAACGGTCGTATTTCAAAGACTACAGTTATTTTAACTTTCAAATCTTGTATAGTGTTTTGATACACATATTATTGTTTTAATACTTTATTTGTGTTCAATTACAATTTCAGATTTCTAATACATTCAAAAAAATATTCTTTTGTCTTTTCTTTTATTAATTGCTTACAGAAAAATATTTAGTATAATTATCAATTATCCGTGAAATTAATTTGTACCACCAAATAATTTTTTTAATAAATCAATAAAGTATACGTCAAAAAACTTGAACTTTAACATGCTATTTTAAAATATGAATTTGTTAACATAAAAATATGAATACCTACTCATTTTATGGAATATTTAATAAGTTTTATGCCCTTTTATAACGTGAATAATACATTTAGTGTGCATTAAATAATGAACAAATTAACATTGTTGCAGTTACACGAAGCCAAAAAGGTTATGGAAATATTATTACAATTGATGACAGCAGATTATATAGTAATATAAAAATAAAAAATTTGAATAATATTTTAAAAAAGTACAGAAAGGCGTGTTCCTTATAATATTGGAGTTATTTCTTGATTTTTTTAACCGTCCAACAGTTTTGTAATCACTAAAATAATATTGCTTTACATAATAATAATATAAAATGTATGTTTTTCGACAGTTTGACTTATATAGATTTAACTAAAGATTTGTCAACATTAGGTAAATGTACAAGTTCTAGGATAAAAATAAGCCTGCACGACAGTTATTATATATTATCACAATATCACCAACCAGTGCTCTTGTCTTGTGCACTTTATGTCTGCCATATATATTATTGTTACCTGCATGCAGCAGGCGGACCGAAAATTTATCGGAAAACACACGAATTATTGTTTTGCGAATTAATCAAACCGGAGGAAAAATCCATCATTCAATGACTTTGATGGTAGGGTTTTTTGTTTTCTGCTTTTCGCATTTTTTTCTTTTCATATTTTATAAATACCCTGTTACCACTCTTTCAAACTAGAACACTGTGTTTCTTTAAAACTTTATTTTTTATCCTTAAGTAATCTCAACACTTCTTTCCATACTTTTCGCTCCACATAATACCGTCAACTTGTATCACACTGACGTCCTTCACCCCGTGATTAATGTTCTTAAAAGGTTTTAATTATATCAACTTGCCTTTCATTGATGGCGAGATAAAATAAGCCGGTTCAGTAAACGTTTTAAAGAAGAAAATCTGTGATTAACTTTTTTCTCCTACCTCCCATCGATAAAAGGAAAAAAAGCATTTCATTTTAACTAAATATCATAGTTATATATTCTTTATATAATATATTATCCATAGTAAATGTAAAATATACATATTATACAGGAAACATGATTAGTGACATTGGAATTTATTTTGATATAAAATACAGCTACCGCTCATAAACAGAAGCATGATGTTGTAACTTGAAAAAATACAGTATAACTTATTGGTGAAGTATGTTGGACGTGTTTACTTGCGCCTATATTCATTTCTTGTACTGTGCCCTACTGAGCAAGGTACTGTTACAGATTAAACATGTCACTATTTTAGCTGCCCGAATAAAATATTAGTCGTTAACATTTTAAGTAATTAGAATAACTCTGTGGCTTGGTGTAAGAAGGGCCAATGTCATATTTTGACAATGTTCAGGAATTTAAAATATTAAATTGGCCAATTTTTAAAATTTACATAAAATTCTGTTACTTAATTACATTTGTTTTTATTTCATTGTATGACACTCATTTTAAGTATAAATAAGTTCGTTTTAGTTTGACATTGGCCCCCCAGAAAAAATAAAAAAATAACTTTGGTTTGACATTGGCCAAAAACTAAAATTTAAAATAAACAATTTTTAATAATTAAATAACTTGACTTTTTCATGAAAACTTCATAATAATATTCAATTGGTCATAATGTTAGTAACTCCTATATTTATAAACTTTATTAATTGATTTTGAAATGGCCAATGTCGTGGATATAGATAATATGTGGCCAATGTCGACATAGGCCCATACTAAATTGATTATTATTTTATCGATTATTGTCAAAAAGGCCAATGTCAAATCTAATTTGGGCATATAGCGTAAGAGACATTGGCCCTTTTAACACAAGTAACATAAGTAGATTTTAATGACATTGGTCAAATAATCTCATTTTTGTCAAAATGTGACATTGGCCTTTATTGCACCAAGCCACAGAACTATATTATACCTTATTTTAGATTGTAATTAACAAACACAATTGGATTTTAGGTGATATAAATCATGAGTAAAATTCTATGAATAAGTAATTTATAAAATTTTATTTAAATAAGTATTATAGACATCTCATGTACATTTTACTTTGACTTTGCAATTTTCAAGATAGGTCCAAATAATGGAGCACACGATTTAAAATATATTAGACTGATAAATATTATAATGTTTTGTTTTTTTGTCCATGACAAATAATATGTAGGCCTCATCGGGTAGACCCTACCCGATTTTTGAACGACAGATCCTCTTCAAATATTCAGCTTTGAAGCATTAGCATCAAAATTAAGTTTTTGCATAAGTGTATATAGGTAAAGGTGCCCGGAATAGACAGACATATTTTACCATTAAGGAAAAACAAACACTTGAACATTAATAAACGATATTCGTATGAACGGTACATGAGCTGGCCACTGCTGATATATACAAATACAAAGTATGAAAATGAATATTTTACTCAACCACCTCACCAAATCGTCTTCAAAGTGCTTTGAACCCTAAATCTACGGATTTTACACTGTCCAAAGGGCCGAAAACGTTTCTCTGATCTCACGCGTAAGACGTAGGTCCTATACAACTATTATATACGGAGCCACCCTCCACCAACTTGTAAACTTACCTATATAAATACGTTTTCACCAAAGTGTTTGTAATGAAAATATAACGCCATCGGGAACGCGTAATAACGATTTATGTCTGCCTATATAACCAGCAGCTGCAGATGATGGCTGTCATTTACCGTTAAAAACAATCAATGCGTTTAATGAAAATTATTCGTAACCAAGACACGGAACAGCAACGATATCAGTTAATACAAGTGGTGTTTGGGACTTATATCAATTTAATATACGTTGCAATGTTGCATAGCCACAGAATACAATTATATAATATGGTGATGAGTAGATTTAAGAAAAACAATAATTGTACATTGCATAGCTTTAAAGTTTTGGAGGTTTTTGCATAATTGTAGTATTTTTCTTCGATTTTATATTTAAAACAGTACATATAGGTACTACTTGCATCAAAAATTATAATCAGTAGGTAAGTTTCATCCAAATAAGAAAAATGTATAAAAGTTCTTCGGTAATTTCACAATCAACTTTAGGGTCGGGCAATTCGCGGGAGCTATTGTATTAGCTATTGTAGCTAGATGAACTACCTGGGTACTTTAATGATAAATAATAGTTCTAGTTAATAAAACCTAACCTAATTTGTATTTGATTTACCGAGTAATATTTGTTTCGTTAAGAACAACGTGTTGTTTCTCTATAGTAATTATATAATTTTTAAAATGTAATTTTAATTTAAAGATTATAAGAAAAAAAAATGAAATAATATGTATTTTTTTTCATTCCCGGAAATTCAAACCCTATAGTACCAGCCAGCTATTTTTTATACTAAATATAAAATTATAAATTGTCGTAAAGAATAATTAAATAATTTTAATTAAATTTACATAAAAATATTATGTTATATTGTATATTTAAATTTAAAAGAAATAATTATACCCATAACATAATTACTTATTTTTTTATTTATTTATAATAATTTAGATATAGGCTGTTGCAATTCAATTATGTACCTACACGCTAAAACAGACAAACTAAAAGATGTAACAATTTAAAATAGTAAAAATGACATTTTAATAATAATTATAATTATTATAGTAGAATTACAACGTATAATACAAGTAATATTAAATAATAACAATGAAAACAAGGAATAAGTATTAATCCAACTATTTCTAACGAAAAACTAATTCCGATATCTGTAAAATACCTAGGTTGAACTAAGTGCATACAATTTTAAATTTAAATTAATTAATATTATATTATGGTCAACGGCAACTAATCTAAGAATTTAAGATTATTATTATTTTTTGGTACACCGAATCGACGGATGTGGCCTACAAAATACGTTTGAATTTATCTTTCCCGACAGAATCCACAGATTAGTGATTAGTGAATGATCAGTAATCACTGATTATGGTCCATTATTATTATTCATTACATAAGTACCTACCTACTTACCAAAATTTTAAATAAACCGAATAAGGTAGGTTACCGAATAAGATACCAACTGCATTTTTTAAACAAACTGAATATTAACAAGACTATCGACTTATGTTTAATAATATTATTATAATATGTTATATACAGTCGTATTATAAATTAATAACAACTTCGTGTTTATATCGTTTGCCATATTAATCTTACTATAATATTATGCTTGTCGTGTATCACCATTTTTTTTTTATTTAAGTTTTGACACGAAGCCTAACTTGACTTTAACAACAAATGACTATGGAGCACAGACCGTACAATACTTTACGAATATAAATACAACAATGTTAATTGCAACAATTTAAAGTTATTGAAATACCAGATGCTAGGAAATGAGCTAAGACTGATTTTAGCGATTCTTATTTATATCACAAACTATGTCATCATGGTGAGAGGGAAGCAAACACTACTTCCATAAACAATGACAAGTCTAATATATGATAGAAAAAAAACGCACAAGACAATCATATAAAAGTACCCTCTGCGTGTGATCGTCATTCGCTAGGCCCATTTCGGTTGTAGTAATCTTAATCAATTTATAGCTCCCTGCCAAATGCACAAAATTATATGATTGCATATTACATAGCTATTTATTTTTTGCGTTCTTTTGTAAATGTTATAGCTAAGAGAAGCATAAGGTAGAAAAAAAACACCTTTATTTGAACAAAATATATAACTTTTATATTTATATATACTAAAATTCCTATGAAAAACACGGGTATGATAAATTTAAAAGCTTTGCAGTTTTGCATAATATTTTATCAATTTATAAACTACAGTAGTTATATATTTTAATTCAGAACCGAATATTTCATTAAAGTTTAATACTACACAACCCATCCAAGTATTGACGAATGAAATAGTTAGGTATATAATACAATAAATTTACATCAAAATTGTTCAGAAACTATATTATTTACACATATTTTACATACTATAGGTAATCGCATTTGACTTAAACTATACATACTTCACATGATGGCTTGATATACGAACCGTGTCAATTATGAACAATGCCGACGTCACGCTTGTTGTGTCAATTGAACGTCCTAGCGAACCCATCAACGTTTGCAAATCGGTTTGGTTTTCAACCGAACCGAAGTTAACCTAAAGTGTATTTACTCAACCACAATTAATAATATACTATATAATATAATATCACGGTTCGTTCTTGACTTTAGATTTCCCAAAAACACATCAATATATAATGTATAGCTTCATAATGTATAGGTAGGTACATAAATTATGGATTATCGTGGTATAATATTTAGTATAAGTATAACTAAGGGCTCCTTTGCTAAACATTTCGACGATTTTAAAACCCATTTCCATTTAGATTCGAAGAATAACAACTTATTGTTCAGTCAGATATACATCACGATCGCATTTATTTCCAGTATACTTTTTATTGATTGTTCTTTCCAATGTTTGGAATATTTTTTTTTGTATTATTGCTAGTTAAGTTATAGTACAGAAGTTTTGAAATTGAAAATGTTTAAAGTTTGATTTTATCGTTTTCCACTGGCTTCCGTAGCCAATAAAAAAGAAGTGTCCGTCATTATTACGTCGTCAAATAAGCATTTTTGGTTATTTTTTAATAATATAACTTAGTGCAGCAGAACTGCGCAGTGGATTCGATGGTTGCTCTACACACCACCACTCCACACCTGCAGAATTATTGCTCTACCACGACAAAGCTAAGTAGAAATAACCTAATAACACAATATAGTGTTACAACTTGCAAAATTGACAGCTCAAACACGGCCTCCAAGATGTATACAATCTACTTTGAGGTTCAAATTATTTAATTTGAAATCGGTCTGTTGATAATAAATGTAATTACTCATTTATAATAATATAGGTGCTAATTGCATCGTGATTATACATAAATAAAATTTAGATAGTATCATGGTCATATACATATAATATAATATAATATAATATCACCGGTTTTGACACTTTAAAATATTATCATGTCATATTCTGAATGTATATAGTTAAATGATTGTCCACAAATGTATTATGATTATCTGTTATCTATATTATATAATATTATTTAAATAATGACTAAGACTGACAATTTTTGGTTTAAGATAATATTATAATAATAATTATGTAAAACTGGAACCACGGACTACCACTAGATTATCTCGCGCCTTTGTAATACGTTTACATCATGGTTAGTGTTCATATAACCGTGGTTTGTACATAATAACCACAATTGTATGCATAAGATACGTGCAGTCCAAAAATATCGTATAGGTACTTTGTGACATAATCGTAGGTCATCACGATCTCCTCCACGCCATCATGTCGGCGAATGAATCGGCCGTCAGCGAAATATTCTCTGCTCGCAAACCTCCACGCACCGTGTTAAATACTCGAAACCCGAGATCGTTTCACCATAGCTGGTTGTATTATTATTATTATGGACTCGTAGTCCTTCCGTCCCCAACAATTGGCCTACCCTAGCTTTGACGATTAATGAAATGCAATAATTCTGCAGCCACCCACTGTACACCGTATAATAATATTATATATTCCTCTAATGTTATAATATTACCATCATGGCCACGTATGTATTAAGCGGGTTCGCGCTCCTTTTCACATTAAAGTGATGTACGTTTGTTTTCGAGTGGCGTCATAATTCCGTTCTCGAGAATCTTCAAAATACTGTAGGTATTGATGACATTTTGAAATCTCCTTGACAAAACCATACCCTCTCATCATCAGAGCATATAATATGGATCCGGTGTTTTAATTGTCGTCTATGCGACGGAGCATATACAGTTTATTTGTTTGATTTCAATTCGTCAATATTATAATATTATTAAAATAAAATGACGACAGAATAAATATTAATAGACCCACAGGAGAACACCCCCAGGGGGCTTATGGCTATAATATTATTTATATGACATTTAATAGCAATAATAATCACGATAATACATGCGTTTTGATAAACATTAATCGCCGCGTTGTAATACAGCGTATTCGTGGGACGACCAGAATTTTGGAGTTATTTATGTACCTACGCTTTACTGGGTTTAATTGATACATATTTTTAATGCTCAGCTAATCTCGCGGGAATCGAGCTATCTTAAATCTATATACCTGCACTCTCGAAAGCGTTTGAGTGGTCTTCTGCTGGAGGAATCGTATAATATATTCAAACACACACAAATACGCTATATATTATGACATAATATATACATACATTGTATTATAATATAGCTGTTTTTGTGTCGCATGGACGTACAGTGTCGGTTTCCAACGTTCTGAGTGTAACTTTTTTTTATTATTTTACTCTCGTTTCGTTAGTGGTCCACCGACTTCTCTTCTTACCGTTACCCCCACCTCACTACCCAGTCATTCCCAAAAACACCACAAAATCGGTTGATAAATGTTGTTCAATTATTTTGTTTACTCGTCCGATCGATGGTAATCCGAACGAATGATAATAATGTATAATATATCATTACGCGAGATCCATACTATACGCGTTTATATAGAATGTGGCAAAATATCCGTTTAGAAGAGAAGAGTAAATATATTATAAATTATAATGTACGAGATTTCAACGCTTCTGGTTAAGTATAAGCACTTAATATGATTGGGCTGCGTTGTGAAAATGTTGGAGTGTTGTTTCGCGGAATACTGTCATAATATAGGTACCTAATTCAAAATCGACACCGTCGTGTTGTCGACTATCGAGTTTTCATCAAACCCATGTTTAATGATTGCATGGGGTAATCAATAATATTTTTGCTTATTTTATGCATTTGATTTTGCAAAAATATTTTAATTCTAGAAGACCATGTACATATTATATTTTGTATGATTTAGTAATTTGATGTTTTTATTAGGTATATAATTCAATGGCGGAAGGGCCAAGTGATGTAACCCCCAAAAATGAATTTGAACAAGAAAGATTAACGTTTAAATGGCTTTGTTGAAAATTATTTAAGGAAGGAAAAATATTATTGGTAAATTGATAAACTTGGATTTTAATGAATAATTATAGAGTCAAAAGTGGTGAAGAAATTATTTTTTGAATTATGCGTTATGCATCAACGTGAAGGAAGTTGGGGGTTATGTAACTAAAATGGTTACAATATTTTATCTGGTTTGATATTTGAAATTGTGTGTTAAGTTATGACCTTTTTAGGGTTACGTTAGTTATAAATTACAAAACAATGGTGGATTATAGTGAATGTGACAATTATTGACTGGAACCGTTGACAACATTATTGTAGGATACGTTGAGGCCTACATAACTTAACCATGTGTTGCAATTTAAGATTTCAATATTCTTAAATGAAATTAGCTTGAATTTAGCATTAAAAAAATGATTTTAGATTGACGTTACTTGGAAAAAGAAGGTGTAATGTGTTGTATCATTTCTAGTTAAAACCTTGATAAAAATAAGGGGTACAATATATGGACTTTCAACCATCCTCGGTCTTTCATTATGCTCCCAGAATATTCCTAATATGTTCTAGGAATATATAATTAAGTATCCTATTATTTGAATTATTTTTATATAATTTATAATTTCTGTTGCAATTATAATGGCATAACTGTAGTATAAAATATGATTTTATAATAATATAATTAGTAGATAATATTCTGTTTCATATTAGAAATGTTATGTGCAAATTTTTAGGTATTAAAAATAAATTAAATTTGTCAAAACTCATTATTTGTTTACATACATAAATACATACATATATAAGTTGACACTTTTTTATGTAGAATAAACTTATTAATTGTCCATGTACCTATGACCTAACCGTATTCAATTGTTATATGACAAGTAATAATAAGCTGAAATTAATGATTTGTTAACTATTTAAAGTACCTACTAAAATCCAGTAGGTACAGTGTTGATTATTTTAATCACACTTAAATTTGGATAAAGTTATGCCACTGGATAAGGTGTTCTATTTAAATTTTATTAATGAAGAAAACTCAAAAATTGCTTGTTGGCATCGTTTTATATCCATGAGATTAAAAAACTTTGAGTATAAATTGTGATTTATTCAAAAATTAATTTTAGTCGAAATTATTTTTTGAATAATACGTATGATACATACAAATATTGTACATACGTACAATAGGTACTTAAAATTATAAAACAACTACATATTAAGTAATACTACAGTGTCCGGAAAACTTCCTCCATAAAATTGTACATTTAAACATGACGCCGGTTTCACTTTTCCTAGTGGAAAATACTTTCAACGGAACTGTCATTTCTCTACACAACATTATATTACCGTATAAAATAAATTTAGTTTAACTCAGAAAAAAAATTATCTAAATAAATTATGGATTTTTATCTCCAATATTTTGTAATGTCTTTTCATTTTTGAGACTTCTTTATATTTAAATAACACAATATTCTACTCCTGAACAACCGATTCTTTTATAAATATTATCATATAAACAGAATGTATTTTTATTTCAGAATCATGTATGTAATTCTATGAATTTCATCACAGATACTAAAATGGATACTTATCAGTTTTCTTTGAAAGATTGAAATACATTGAAAATTATAATCAAATTTTATATTTTATTTGAATGTTATTATATTAGTGAAAAATTGTCGTGGTGGTAACAAACGTGTTAACCTTTATTAAGTCTGTATAAAAGTGTTAAGTTATTTCTTATCGATCGTGGTAAGAAAATTATTTTCCTATATTTTCATTAGTAAATGTCACTATAGCCTTATTTTAATTAAAAACAAATTTAAGATATGCATATAACACTGCAAATAAAATTATCGTGAATTGTACTTATGTATTTTCAGTGATGTTAATTTATAGAAAAACCCATACATATCGAAAATGTGTTGTGTTCGTTATCTTAGACTTTGAACATTATTATTCTTCTAATTTATATCATCATACTAATTGTTTAGGTCCGTAAAATATGATATACGTCGGTTTAAGAATGTTATTGAAGTTTTCGGTAGATATATTAACTTGAACCAAAAACAACAGTGTACTTGATTTTTAAATAAAATTATCTTTAATTACGATTGTATTTAATAAAATTAAATGATTCACTTTGAAGTGATTTATTTGTTATACGTATTAACCATTTCATGATTTATAATATTAAATACGGTTCTATATCCAAATTTAAATTTCAAGAATTTATCACACAATTATTTTAGTACGAATAATACAGTAAGTCTAAATAAGCATTTATCGTTACATTGTTAAAGTTGAAGCCCGCAAAATATTAAAGACCCCACATTAAGCCTTCGATGATTAGAACACTGCAATATTTAAGTATTTTTCCACAAGATAAATCTAAATCAAAAGTCCTAACGTTTTGTTAAATTTTAAGGGACACTGTGAATTTTAATATATATCTACATATATTTTGTTTTTTAGCTACTAAGCTAATTTAGGCTAAAACATTTGTAGTTAAAGCTTTTTACTAAAAAATAATAATAATAATAATATTATTACAAGAGTGTATACAATTTACGATTTAGTACGTAGCACTGCGACATAATATATACGTACCTACAAGTAATAACATTTCAAATACTATAGATTATATATTAAACCCATAATTTAAACAACATTGAACTATCGCTAAGTTTTAACAAAATCATGAACAATAGGTACATATCCGTAGTGCGATGTGTAATTGATTTGCAAACAAACTAAATAGGTATTGTATTTAAATATAATCTGCCACACGAAACAATTTAATCAAATACATATAAAACGTATACAAAATGTTTAGTTTGGATATTTTGAAACTAAATTTACATTGGTAAACAGCATTTTTCAAACGTCTCAAAAGCCACAAAGAAGTCAACAATTATAACAAAAATATGTAGGTACCTACAATTGCTATAAATAACCGACTATGGTACCGACATTACCGATAGGTAACTTGTATTATTATTATTTACATAAACTAATAAAACAAAAAAAAAGATTTTTTTTAAATAAATAGGTAGGTATATCATTAATTTGGATATAATATATAAATTTCTTCCAGCGAAGGGCTAAAGTCAAAGATTACAGGTACGTAAATTGGTGTACTAAAAAGGGTGCATAGTAAATAGTGCACGTGATTTCTAAATATTGTATCAGTGCCTTGCTGTAAACTACGTGTGATAAAAATTCTTTAACACTATAATAAGATATCATGAAAAATCATTCGAAAGTAATTTATCATATAGCATTTGGTTCGATTAGATACCTATTAATCATATTAAGTTAAATCATTATCCAAATATTTTACACAATTGTTATTATTTATTATGTAATTAGGTAAGTTATATGTATAATTTTTAGTGATGGGCAAAAATATCGATTATTCGATGCGATAGCAATATCGTGTCTAATTTTCGATATTGATATTATATCCTAAATCGGTAATTATTGTAGCAAGTTTTTTTTCTTATTTTCAATTAGCAATATAAATAAAATGTTTAAAATATTAACTAATAACTACTAAGAACTAAGTAGTTAATATTTTAAAATATTTTCGATACGTTAGCTTATGATATCAGGATACAATATCGTCAAATTCGGAACGATATCAGTACACAAAATCATATCGTTGACCATCATTAAATTAATTGTATTATCATTTTTAGTTACCTGACAATAGTACGAAAGTACATAGTATTAAATAAGCATCTAGTCAAATAGTATTAATATTTTTTATAACCGGTACTACTCATATACATCCATGTTAAAATATCCCAAATTAAACTTTACTATTAAGATGTCATATAATAATATTTTCTATAGGTATAATACAATCTTTTTAACATCTATATTAACAGCGAACGAAAATTAAAAGTAAATGTTTGTAGTTCCAATGTTATAATAGAATATTTTTAATTTTATTTCTCTATTATATATAAAAGTATGATTTTATTTTTGTACTGTGAACATATGAATGGCTTTTTACTTGGGGGAAGTATTGTGTAAACGATTAAAAAAAAATAAAAGATATTCAAGTTCCATTGAACCTTGGTATGGTTATTATTTCTTTCAATATTAAACCAAGCGTGTACAAATATGAATTTTAACCATGTTAAGTTTCCAAGTAATAGTTATGTATAGTAGTAATACTCGCAATAACACTTCAAAGATGTTTTAATTCTGCTGTAAAGAACATAAGTCAGACGCGTTGGACGTGAGCTTCCAGTTTTACTTACTACATAATATAATATGCAGTGGTAGACATGTTTTTTCTGGTCAAAAGAACGTCTTAAAATTGAACAATATCAAATATAATATGCACACGGATTATTCAAATTCTAGATTTAGCTGTACTCAGTTGAGAAATGGATTGATGCTAGCGAAAAGAGCTTATCGCGCTTGGTATATTTATAAAGCCAGATTGAAGGCTGTCGAATTATACTTATCTGTTTGCTGGTTTTATTTTCTGCACCTTTTTTGTCGTAAGAGCTGTGTGGTGAGTATAACTAACTGTTAAACCATGTTGTATAGGCTAAACACGATTTTACAAGCCAAGAAAAATTATTTATTTTTAAACTATTTCTATAAAATGAATGAACTAATTTATAATAGTTGTATAATTTTCGAGTGGTTTCTAATATTCATTTGAACTGTTTGATCAATTAGATTAGCTATATAGAATTTATAAGATTTGGTATATTTTGGGAGGGCGTAATATTCAAAAAACCATGTGAATAAAACACTCTGAAAATATTAATATTTTCCTATTGTTGTGTAGGATTATATCTGTTTATACGACGTATGTGTAGCATTATTCGAACAGTAGTAATGTTTTTCTGTAGTCATTTTTATCGGGAACTGAGTCCATGTATCTCATAAATGAATAAAATTGGTTACGTCATGTAAAAAAATCTGTTTTCCTCCACTGAATATTTGAACTGGTTATGAGCGTGCTTTCATTATACATACCGTGATTTATGTTTACAATAAACATAATATATTACATACCTTATATAGTTATATGTAAAAGATACTATGTCTCACCCTCACGTTGTTATCGATACTAGCCTATGCGTACGTAATGATGCAACTTTGGCGATGTGCATCTTAATAATGGTGAATGCATATTAGCGGAGAAAAAAAATGATAGGTACTCATCCAACAGCCGATGTATAATAAATAATAAAAATAACAGGAATGGACGAATGATGTGACGGGTTACGTTTGAAATCCAACACGTTGAATCTATATACATGGTTAATAATATAAACGAGTGAGATTTCAAAATAACTGATGAAATCTGATGAACGGCATTCGTCGACGTGAATAACAATAACAGAGAAAATATACAATGGTTAATAATATTATTTGTATAGGTACAGTAGAACCACACACACGCACATACATTCACTTACGTATAGGGAGTGATCCATTTAACGTAAGATACACAATTTTTTTTTTTCAAATAATTTTAGTCGTTAAGCTAACCAGTCAAACATGTTGATTTTAATAAATATTTTAACATTGTGCATAGTTAAAATTGCAAAAAAAGTTATTCAAATGGTCAAAATAAATGTTGTGGTTAACGATTATAAATTATGTGAAATAATGAGTGACTTACGTTGAATATATCGTCCGGTAGTCAGAGTAGGCACCGCATACACACATACATATTTATAGAAGTCCCGAGTACAAAACCCGAGCGCACATTTGTCTTGCCCGTCCAAAAACCAATTCACGTTTTATTTTCCAAAAACTAAAGCGCGTTCGTGTGTCTATATTTTATTAGGCGTGAAAGAATAAATCAAACGAGATGATGTCGTTCTCTCCAATGTACGTTTATTATTATTTACAGATGAAAATATATAGGAAATCATTTTTATCTCGTGATTCGCGTCCCGTCTGATATGCGCGTACTTACCATTTCCTTAGACCGTGCGGTAATTGGCAATAATAATATTATACGTATATTATAGGTATACAGTGAAACATTCCCTTGGGACACCTTCCTGCACAACAGTGAAATTTTCTTGAGAACCAAATACAAACTTTCTACAATCTGAACTCTTTGAATAGTGGACAATATTCCAAAGACCGAGAGGGTCCAGTATTTAGACTCCTAAATACTGATAATAAATACTTATATAATACAATAAAACCTCTAAACTGTGTTATGACGAGAATAACGTAAAAGTAAAAATATTTCCAAAGACCTTACCATGAGATTATTCAAATAGGTATAGGTACTCTTGATGAGAATATTCGAATAAATTCTAGTATAGAATGGTATACGCGCCATATTGGCTATTTTGAGAGAAAAACACCATAAGGCATAAATTATATGTGTATTATATTATTATACGTATCTTGGGCTCAATTATAGATAAAATATTCAAGATGTGCTAAAATTATTTGACGAACACCTTAAAAGATGATATTATAATATAGTACCTGTACTGTTTTTCCGTTGGACGATAAACAATGTAATGTACCTAACGTCGTTTCGAGATTAAAGTACGGTATGAGGAAGAACAATCTTTAAATTGATCAACGGTGAATTGATAAAATAATATGATTTAATAATTGTTTATTTTATAGATATATCAATGACCACACAATAACCAAATTATTAAAGCGTTATAAATTTATAATAAGAATTTAATAGACTTAGAGTTTACTTTTCAAAAGGGATACTGCATAGTTTCAAACTTTAAATAAAAATATTTTAATCAATAGTTGTTATTATGCTTTGGTTTATTCACACATTGTCAATCAATAGGGACTAATAATTATTATTCACCGTGAGTTTGTCTTGATCGAGACGTAACATTGTTGTCGTACAACAATTCACGCTTGATATGACGTGTGTTTGCAGCACTTTATCAGAGTTGATAATAATAATAATACAAAAATTAATATCAGCAGCAGACCTAGGATTTTTAATTTTTTTTTTTTTTTATATATATTACCTAATGCATACTTCGGTGTAATATTAAATTTTTAAAAACTGACTTGACAAATTTCTCACAACGTTCGCCCTAATCATAAGTTACTCATAAGTCTTATGACGTATATATAGGATACAGCAAATGGGTCATGGTGGTCATGGTGTCAGGCCATAGCGGGGCCTTTGATCAACGCCATTATTTTAATATTATTATACTATTATTAGTAATGTCATTGTATATAAATATTCTTATTATTTAAGTAGACACACACAACACGTGGCGATACACAACACAATAATAATATAATAATATATCGATTCGTTAGAACGAACACTGAACAGACGAGACTGAACTGGCGTGTAATAACAATCTACAATATCATAACCTAATAAACGGAAACAGGGTTTTGGGGTTTGTGTGCGATATTATATATTAGTTGCTAAATGAACGAAACGTTTCGTCTGCGTTATTAAATTTACGCGCACAATATTATATAATATAATATAATGTGGCTAGTGTATAATAATATATACCAAACTCTAAACGGTTTACTGACGTAATGTGCGTTATGACATTGTGTACGGTGGATATCACGCTAGTACCTATGGTATGATATTGTGTTGTATAATTTTTTCTCGTTCACTCGACTCAATGCATACCCACACACACATTATAGAAATGTATAATATTCGCGTTGGTCGGGAAATCCGTTTTTTCTGACATTGTTGTACATGCCAGGTGCAATGTAGGTATGTGTATACAATAATAATATAAAAGTAATATTATATAATATATTATTATGTGTAATTTACGAGTATAGAACGTCATATTATTATATTCAGATGTTATCTATATTGTTTACAATACAACCGTTCAGACTATCTTTGCGATATTATTTGAAATCATGACGTTAAAATGGGTGGTATTAGGTTTGACGGTCATGATGAATAATAATTGTTGTGTGTTTCATACTTTCATATCATGTTTATATGCAAGACGATGCATATATCCAAATTTATTGAATGCCGAATAAATATATAAATTAAAACGTCTGAATTGCATGACATGTATAATTTTATTTATCACAACTTAATTTCCTTTAGATTCTGAGTGAAGCCATGAATGTATTATTTTTTACGGTGTTTTATGTTATTTCTGTCTATCATAAACGTTTGGGGTACCTAGTAAAAACTCTCAAATTTTCGACATCAGCATCTTTTCTGTTAGAAAAGTTAATCTAGTTGGAGCATTCGGTAAGTCAAGATTGAAAAACTCCGAAAGTTTTTTGAAAGCGTCGGGAAAAATACAATTTTTTAATTAGGCACTACTTGTTACATTTTGAAATGTTTCAAATTTTCAATAACAATAAAATATGTTTTCATTTAACATTATTGCAATGCCACACAACACATATTATTGTCCTATTTTGACACGTATAATATCATCTACCTATATTGTCATCTCCAACTCTATATTATTATATGCCAACTTTTTATATAGGCACATAAAAATAAATATTCTTAAAAAATTTTAACTGTCATAAACAATCAACATTTATTGACTTCTAATTAAAAATAAAAAATAATCAATCAATATTTCTCAAAAATATTTACCTACATAAGTGCACGATAAGTAAAATTATACATGGGCACACAATTCAAACAGGCCTATCCAAGAGGTTACATGCAATTCGGACGAAGACTGCATAATATGTCAATATATAGATACGATAATAATAATATTATTATAATCGAATTGTATTTAATTTGATGCATAATCAACTTTTTGACATTGCCGTCCCACCACGCACTGGCACTATAATGACGTTTTTAATTAAATTAGAACCCAAATATACATCTAGAAGCCGTGTACACAAACCATTTTCACATTAACAATACTACGTACAAGTGCTATTGTTTATAAACGTTTTATATATATGCAATTATACGTAGATTTTTTTTGTTCCGTGGTATATATCGCGTTGCATACACTGTTTTATATCACCATCGTCTGATCGCGATGTGTGTGTCTATGTATTTTGTATTGCCTCGGTTTGTAACTACACCGTAGGTGTATTATGTTTTTACGATTCAAAAAAATCATATAATAGGATTGTGAGTTTATCCGATTAATATTGTTTAATGAGTTACTTAAAACGGAATTAAAACCATACAGCGTGGTGGATGTTGAAAAAAATTACAGTGAATAAATAATTACATTCACGCCAGATAGAAAACCATTTGATGAGTACGTTATGCTTTTATTATGATAATATTATGGTGTTGTTGGGACTAGATTGAACCAAATTGTGGCCTGAGACACGATGCTTTTTTAACATAAATAAATCATTAAAAAAATTAAATAGGCAAAGATAATTTATAGGTAAGCACATAATATTTGGAACGAATAACATAAAGATTCTCATAAAACTTGAGTAGACACATAAGACCAATGCGTCCGCCGAATTACTATACAAATAGATAATTATTGAGACATTGTAATATTCCAACAATAAGTTATTATTTTTTATAACATTTTAGTAAGCGAAACAAAAATATTTCGTTGTTTTTTTATTTTTCCGAAAATCCTACACAATACCGTCCTACAAGAGACTATTACGTTTATTACCTACATTTACCCATTTCAGGGTACACTGATCTTGGGAGGGGGCAATATATAGTTACAGAATAATAATGCTCATTAGTTTGCTAGATAATTGATTCACCAGACCCTAAAAATATATACACCTAAATGCGAATATTGTTAAAAGCATCTAAACAGATTATTTCTCGGAAATTTGTACTCCAGTCAATTAATATCTCAATTTTAAGTGGGTTTGTTCTTTAATTTATTCCCCATTCACCCAAATTCGAAAATCGTGTCTACATCGCTGATTACCAACCTAATAATAATAATATGGTGATGTAGCGTACGAAATGCTGAGGACATCAGTCATTATAGAATAAATAGAGGGCCAGGAACAAATTAATGAAGCTAATTTGACGTCATTCATTAAACTTTGTGTTCGTCGCCCGCAATGATAATGAGCTGACATGTGAATCATACACCTAAAATTGAATATATGCACCCCATGTTCACAACGTAGTACCTAGCATGTACCTACTATGTTTACGCTTTTGTAATGATGCACTTATTACAATATAATTAATACACGTATACCGAGGTATTTACAAGCTCACGATTTTAGTGAAGACTCGGCCGATTCCTCGTTTATTCGTTAAATACCCACCTTGTTACAGAACACCTAGACGTGACTGCATAAACTACTGGCAGTCTTGTAAAGCATTTGAGTAAATTATTTAAATACTTTTATAATTCCTATTTGGTAAGTATTTTAAATAATGTATTGGGTGTATTTGTATTTGGAATTAAAATATATAAATACTTTAAAAATTCAAAAGAACAATTCGTCAGTCTTCACGTGTCAGCCTTGTTTTGATAATAGCTATATTATTTCATTTATAATATTTGTTCATTTATAAATGTTAAGAATAAACGATGATGTTTCGTTTATGATTATTACAAATAAGATGCTGACTTCTTATCCCAGTATGGGAACCCAAGTTACACTTATCAATCAATTAAAATCAATTTTGATAATGGAATATATTTCTTAAATTAATAATTTCTTACCTAGTAAAATAATTAAATTAATATCTGATTTCATTAACAACTGTTTAATCACCTAATAATAAAGTATTTCAAAATAATTATAAAACAAGTTTTATTTATTGTCTTTTTTCAGTATAAATTTAGAAAGAGGTACACAAAGTTTTAATAATACATGTTTGAATGTAACATTACACTATTTTAAATTATTAATAGGTAACAAAATTAATTTTGCAAACCGAATTTTATTAAGTTAAAGAAAAAAGTATTTCAAAAGTATTTAAATACACGGCAAGTATTAGATATGTATTTTTTTACTACTTGCGTGCCTGCCTCAAAAATAAATGAATAAAAAAGGTCTAATGAAGCGAGCATTTAAATTTTAAATAGCCAATATTTAGCTATAAACCATACAACACAAAATATTATTGACATCGATTGTTTATCAAAAGTCGATAATCGCATGTCAAAGGTTGTATAGAAATAAAAATAGTAGTATTATTTAGTAGCAAAAAAAAAACCAACTGAAAAATAAATACTATATTACCTTAAATTTTATTTAAATTATTCCTTATACATTTTAAATCGCGCATATAACATATTTTACGACTATTTAATCATAATATTATATCGTATTAATTATTGAGTTTTACTCCAAAAGAACGAAATTTTGTTCAAATTATCACATAATATTATTATCAATGTGATTATTATAATTCAATCATTTTCTCTGGGCGTATAATGTACGTGGTTGGTACGACAAGAAACGTGAAGTATCGGTTACGGTGTCGCTGATAATTACGATTTTAAATCGCCCACCTATCTATGGCCTAACCCACGTCATATTATATGCGGTGTTGGTATAATAATCGTAGATAGTGCATAAGGAAAAGCCCAACCTAACTAAGTGTTTTTAGATTTTTTCTCCCCATCATCTCATTCGCCTAACGCCCACCACGCGTCGTTTGTCTTTCGTCGGTGTGAATTATACGTTTGAGGACGACACAACGGAAATGATGGAAAAAAAACAGCAAAAAATGGCGCGATGACTGTCAAAAAAAAAGTCCTGGCCATTTACGCGAGAAGCACTTTGTTAAATCCGTTTAGCGTCGCCGCCGTCTGTCGGTCACAGGCACTTATGCGATCGTCTGCAAGTATATATAATCTGTAAGTGTAAAGCGAGTGCGTGTGTGTGTGTGTGTGTGTGTGTGTGGGTGTGTGTGTTTGTGTGTAATATGTTTATGCGGCACTCGTTACTGACGCGTAATTTCATTGTGGCGGACGGACTAAATCGATTCAGTGTGGCGCGAGCTAGTCTGTGTCGGAATCCCGAGTAGAATGTCCGCCAGAAAACTCAAAGAGACGTAAAATGACCATGTTTGTTTGTATGTGTAGTTGGGGATCCTGAACCACGTGTTTCGTAATGTATATAGCGCAACGACACTTCTGAATACCAAACATTTAGGGTCGGTGAATTCGTGTCAGATATTTGGAGGTGACCGTGATCGTTCAGAGGGTTGAGTTTGTAGAAGATATTTATTGTAGTTCATTTTTTCTTGAAAACCGTCCGTCCGCAACTCTTTAGAGAAGTACGTTAGGGTAAGAGGTTTAGTATTTTTTACGGTATACCAGGTATATTTTGTTATCACAACTGTGCATGTTGGCGCACTCCATCTTTCACCCTCTCGCTATGACATGTAGTTTCAAACGATTTCCTGGCGATCACGGATTCTCCTGGCAATACGAGTCTTTCCAGGCCAAATACCGAGGACTAAAGTCTGAAAGAAAACCAGGAGAAACATGTATGTATGTAATTTTCTTTCTTGGACACGCTTCATTATGAGATTGCATCCGTTTTAGAGTGGGAAACACGAAACAACTTTCATATGCGCTCTTCAGAGGTCATCCTCAATATGAGGGTTTCTCCAAAAGTCCCAACACAAGCTGAACGTTTATAGGGGGTGTTTCACCCCCTATAAACGAATAAAGTCTTATTATAATTATAATTTGGGACTTTGGAACGAAAATAAAATAATAAAAAAAACATCTGATCGATGATTTATTCTTTCCGAAATTACATATCTGAGATACGGGGCAAGCGTATATCGACACCGTTTTTTGGGCCAGCTGAAGTTTGGAAAAGCATTACCAACAATATAATATAATCCTAAAAGTGCGCTAAAATCTCCAGGAGTTGTTTCACGAATTGCGTAGTTAATTATACGTGCACGTCACATTGTAATATTATAGTTTTTGTTACAAACGGGGTTTCCACTTATTTCACTGGTTTTTGTGACCTACACTTACAGAAAACTACTAAGGAATTCCAAAAAAATTTCTGAGTCTGCATACTACGGTTCCTTCTGATGTCTGTGACCCATTTCAGAGTTTTAACGACTCTTCCCACAAGCTCTTATACCAGAAAATGATGAAAAACCAAAACAAAAATTAATGTAATACAAATATTTTTGGGACGAATTAAAAAAAAATTGGTGGGTTAGTGGGTTGGTAGTTTGGTAAGTACTGCCTTACTGGGCAGTGGTCAGTTGTCAGTTGTCACAGAATGACTTTTTGGGGGAAATTACATTACTGTCCCTTAAAAAAATTTTTTCCACGCCGCCACTGAAACAATTTATATTTATTGTTCTCACGTTATTATTTTTAACAAAGAAATTATTTTCTGAATAATACACGTACAGGAGGCGCATTTTCGACGAGTTGATATGAACTCGAGGACTTCTCCGCTGAACGCATTAGTGTTGTGTGTAGCGTAGATATATTAATGCATTTCGCTCTTCGAATCGGTTATTTTATTCCAAAAACGAAGCCACGAATCTTCACCGAATCGTATTAAATGGTTTAGGGACGCGCAAAGGGGGTGTGTATCATCGCGAAGGTAATGATACAGAAATCTACCGTATTCCACATTCTTGTCTCTATAAGTACTGTATAATGTAAACCTATTGTGGGCGTATTCTAACGATGGTGAATAACGAAGAACTATGTGGTGAAACTGCGTTGTATATTATAATATACATTAGTACACACGACGATAGACACACATGGAACTCTCGAACGGAAGACTCGTCTAATTTGAATTTGTGGTAGGTAATAATATTGTGGCTATACGACGAGGAAAGCAATCGAGAATTTATCTGATAATAATATACGACCGAACAGGTATACGCACTATTAACGAAAACCGATACGAGTTGGAAATGCGTTCAAGTTTGAAACGAACGATCTTCGCAAATAAGGGTAATAGTAACAAGCATTATATTATAATATTATGATTATTAGATATACGAATCGCTACATATCAGTGGTTCCCAAACTAACTTTTTGGTTCACGCTTCCATTTTCCCAAGAATACAATTCTAGGTGTAGTTGACAATCGCGTATTCAAATAATATTATTAAAGCATAGTCAATTTCATATATTATAGTTAAAAAAAAAACAAATCCAAACATCTTGAAGCAATGAAGTCTACACGCGCATTGAATTTGGACTGAAATTTGGCTTTGAACGCTTGAAATCCAGCTGCAAGCGAGAAAAAGTGACAAATTATGTATACTAAAATACTATTCCTTAAAGAGCAAAAAATTTAATTTAATATTGCTAAAATAATTTTGAGGATTATCGACATGAAACATCGACATCGAAAAAACTGTGTATTTATATGAGTTTTATCATTATTAGTTCCGTATAAATCCTCGATTTCGATTATATTTAGGCCGTTGAGGGTTACATCACATTGGCCTTTTCTCCAGAATTATATTACTATCGTTTGGGAACCACTGAGCATTACATATGCATAATATACACATTTATATATAGTTTATTACAATATTAGGTATATGGTAATATGGTATATCGTTATACGCACATGCTGTACATCTAAACAGGAACTGATACATTTGAATACGCGTATTCGTCGATAATAAAACGAATTACGTTTATATTTTTATTAACGTATGTATTATATGTTCTCGATCTATCTTAACAATTGTTTTATAATATTATACTTAACAATATTATACATTACATAGGTAAAAGATGATACTCACCAATAGTTTAAAAAAAATAAAAACATAATCAATCATAGACAATATTATTGTATAAATTGAAAAACCGTATTAATGACCGTTATTGTGATGAACCCCATTTATATAGGTACAAATGCAATGATATGGTTAAGTCTACATGGTTCAGGACACTGTCCCACGTCTTTTTACCGCTCTTTTTAATTGACTTAGACGACCAATCGTGTGGATTAATATTTTGTATTTGCTTGTAAATAATTTTGGTATAATTTTCTGCGATAACGATAGCAAATTTATGTTTTTAGAAATTTCAAACATAAGGTTCTTACGTTACGTTAGAAAAAAGTTAACGTATATTAACGAAACAGAAGAAAGTTTATTATTTTAAATATTTACGAAACAATCGATAATATAATAATAACATATATAAATACATCATAGTATAATACACAGACTATAAATAAAATAAAACATTTTTATCCTTTAAAAAAATTTTAATAAGAATTTCTTGATTATTCAGTGACTATAAACATTTTCGCTAATTCGTTTTACATAAAATAGTTGTCTCAGTGAAGCGTCGGAAAGTAATAATTTATTGCACGAAAATATTGTTGAATTTTATCGAGTAGTTATTATATTTAATGTAAAACGATTATATTATAGGAAAAAAAAGGGTAATCTTTAGTACAAATTATAATAAAAACTATATATACCTACCTTCATTTCTGTAGCACTTTTATTGTTTTCAATAATCTACAAAGGTTTTTTTTAGGTTGTCTTATTGCAGCACTCTTAAATATACATTTTTTTCGTCGTGTATAGATTTTAAATATCAAAATTGAATTTTTCATATACTTCCATAATTTCCAAATTTAGTATATAAATGCATATATTGGCTTTTACTGATTTTAATCACTTATTTTATGATTTTCGAAAAAAATATTGAAAAAATCAACAAAATGCAATGTAATCAACTAAATCTGGATCTAAATGTTGTATATCTGTGTTTTATATTGATACAATTAATATAAAATAGTATGGCCATACCAACTATCGCTTATTTATTTTTAGGAATATATGTTTGGAATAGCACTTAATTGTATATATTTACACAGAAACTCCTTTAATTTTCATAAAAATAATAAGTGTATAAAAAAATGTTTATTGTATTTTTTGTTGTTTTTTAATGCATAGTACATACCTGAATATTTATTCATTTTTTGGTGCATAAGCATGCTATTTTAAATAATAATAATATAGTAATAACAGGACGCAAAGAATGGGATATGACAGAGATTTTAGCCCTCCTCCCTATTAAACCCCAACCCAAGGACGTCAGTCAGCTAACAAGGTTCATTCAGTGGATAATTTTTTTTTTTTTCATTT
This sequence comes from Nasonovia ribisnigri, assembly GCA_027563435.1. NCBI lineage: Eukaryota > Metazoa > Arthropoda > Insecta > Hemiptera > Aphididae > Nasonovia > Nasonovia ribisnigri. The sequence continues at coordinate 169,818 of JANEHU010004313.1, read as the reverse complement.
GCTTAGGTTTACTAAAATATTTTATATTAACATTATGACTGAATTTAATGTAATATTTATATTAAGTATTACATATTTTCTAAATGACCTACTATATTTGACCAATTTAAACACAAATAACGCAATAAAAAGAAAACTAATTTTGAAGAAATTATAATATATTATTATGTCCATAACAGTACCTATAACTATATTTCAATCAGAACGCCCTCAACTTAATTTGAATTGTATTTCAAGTAAATCTGTAAAAACAAAAACAAAATCATTCAGTTGATAAAAATTTTATTATTTGTATTCTGAATTCTGATGCACTTACTTATGCGTCTATATACGTTTTGTACACTCGCCATATATCTATAATAATTGGTGCTATGCGCGCGCGTTCCTTTACAATGCATTTACGGCCCCCTCAAAAATGATTGTCTTTTTATTTAACCACTTTTCTATTCGATCTAATTGTTTCCGGCGTTACCTAATTGTCTTTTAATGTTTATTCTTATTCGCATCACGTGCACCAGCTAATGCGAATAACACCAGCACAACCACCTTCACAACCAAGGCTTATTCTTTTCGCAAAACATGTTCACTGCAAGATTCGTTATCGACGACCGTAATGGTGTAATACGACAATAATAAACACGTATTTTCCGACTTTTCTACGAACGTCAAACTTTTAATTCAAAATAAAGTTATGCAGTTATAATGCTATTGCTCTCAATTATTATGGACAACCAGTAAGTATTAGTCATCGAGTAGAAAACTCAGACGACATTTTACCAAAAATTAAAATCAAATGATAATTTACCTAAAAAATACAAATAAAAATATATTTTATTAAAGAAATATGAAGTTAGGTAAAACTAAAATTTAATGCTGACAAAATCGGTTATTAAGCAAAAAATAAATATAAAAACATTTTCGTTAAACGGTTTTAAATTTTTGTAATAATTCAAAAAATATTAATTATACACTCTTAAACTCTTTCATAGTCTTGAAAGCTGAAACTTTCTACCATTACGAAAATTTGTATTTTATATAATATGAGATATCGTATGTTAATCTATCCGTCAACGAAGTTTTAAAAATATTTATTTAAATATTTACCTATTTCTACCACGAATCCATTAACAACATTAGACACATTTAAACACAACTAATGCAGTGAAGTTTTCCACGACGAGGAGGTAAATTCTAAACCTTCAATAAATCGGAACGATTTCGCAGTATAGCTGCAGCTGGTACCTACCTGCAGCAGTTTAATTGTAATGGACGAAAAATAAAACAGTTTGCTCGGAAGTCAAATATAATATTGGTTGTAATGGCTATATGCCTATATGAAATGAAATTGACAAAGAATACTTTCGATTTAATTTTAGAAAAATTAACCGTGCTTATGACATTATCATAGTTATTATTTAGCTCTTTGTCGACTTAGATTTATGTCCACATATACCGGTAATAATAAATAATAATTAAGCATTTTCTAATTAATTTAAACAATTTTGCAATAATATAACACCATGTGTTTTTGATCACTCACGTTAAAATTAAATAATATTAACTAAATATTTTTAGTTTTTGATTTGTATAATAGGTACCTGTGATTTTAAGTTAAGTCTTTTACTATTAAGCATTATACCTAATTTAACATTGTAAATATTATTATTATATAAAATATTGAAAATCCGAAGATATTATTGATACACGTTTCGTATAGGTATTCACCATTTTAGATTGCTCTCCCCATAACGGAGGATTAGATTTACCTTACAGCGGTTTATTATATTTATTTGTTATGATTATTTATTTATTTTTTCGTGAACACTATTTTCTGTAGTGCTCAAAAAGCAACGGTTAGTGTAGTATGTAGTGGTAACTTAATCGATAGGATATTGAGTACAAAGAGGTTATTTTTCAACTTTCTCAGTGGTCGAGAAAAACTACTGACATGCATCGTACAGTTTTCGTGACCGCAGTTTCAAGACCGGCAAGAAACAGTTTTTGAATGTGATGATATTTTATTTATGTTTTGTAATTTGATTTCGATTCAATCTCATTTATATTATATGATTCTATACCGAGTTTAACTAAGCGAGACGAGTGGCCAACGACTTGCTGTCTATGTATTTCATCAGTCTCCTTTTTTTTTCGATCGTTTCATGTTTTTTTTCAGTTTCACAAAAACGACTTGTTAGCAATTAAAAAAAAAATATTGGTACCTTTGAAGTATGATATCGGATCTCCGAACAGTTGCACGTCTACAATCCACGAGTCCCCGCATGAAACAGTTCATGTTTTTATATTGGTCCTAAAACGGTTTCAGATGAAAAAATCTCGGGAAAAAACTAAAACCAATAACTCCAATGTTCTGAAGGTATAAAATACATCACGTTTGTATAAAAAATGTGAATGCGAATCCAATCGTTTCCTCACTCTTTGAAGATTGCTTTATATTGAAACAGTAATGAATTGCTCGTTTGAGATGATTCTAATTTTCAAAATAATGAATATTGTATTCTTTATAGGTAATATAAGTGCTTATTTATATCCAATTACCTAAAGTATTTGCTACTGAATTTTATTATTTTAAATCGTGTTATTACCGTTTCTACTACACTTGAGGGTTATATTATATAATATCGACGTCAGTAATAATTGTAGCACATAATTTTAGATTCTGAGCGGAGTGATGAATGTATTGATTTTACAATGATGTGTTTTTTTTTTTTATTTTTGTGTCTGTCATCACCTTTTAGGACAGTAAAAATGCTTCGATTTTCTTCAATAGTACCATTTCTGATAGGAAAGTGAATCTAGTTGGTACTTTGGAAGTCAAAAGTTAAAATTCCCAGTAGCTTTCAAAAGCATTGTAAAAAAACAAATGAAAAATTCAGGAAAAAATGGGAATATTTATGTAAAACCAATTTTCGAAAAATCGATTCTGGTTTTTGGTATAATTCTTAAGTAAATGACCCTAGATACATGAAATTTTGACTAAATGTTTATATTAGCATTTCTTATACACCATAACATTTTTAAAATGTTTTGGTTAATCTTGAGCTGTTTACGGACATTTTCATTTTCCAATTTTTTTAGGTTTTTTTCTATTGATTTCTATAAAACTTTATTTGTTTGGTAAAAAAACTTGAAAATTTAATACAAGGCTCCTAATATATTGTTACAATAATATATGAAAAATATTAAAAATCCATTGACACAAATTTTTTTATAATCATTTAAAGTTCAAATATTGACAAAATACGTGAAAATCACGAAAATGTGCAAATTATTTTGAGTTAGAAATTCATAAAAAATTTTCTTTTTAAATCTAAGGTTTGAAAATGTAATACAAGTTTCTCCATAAGTTTGTCTAATTTTATCAATAAAAAAATGTTTATAAGCAAGTCAAAATAAATTTTTATGAGCATTTTAAGTTCAAATTTTTGCAAGATTAGATATTCACTTGATTCCTCATGTAGCGATTTTCTTATTTTGTTGCAATTCAAAAACGAATAAAAATTTCACTGAATGTTTATATTAGAATTTTCTATACACTATCTAATTTTGAATATAATACGGACCATTTTAATTATCAATTTTTTAGTTTTTTTTTATATAAATACCAATAAATTTTTATTTGTCGGTCCAAAAACAATTTAATAAGCAATTGAAAAATATTAAAAATACATAGGCACACATTTTTTTTATAAGCATTTATGTTCGAATTTTGACAAAATTCATCAAAATCTCTAAAATGATTAATCATCGTAATTAAACAATTATAAAATGGTCAGTTTTTATAACTAAAGATTGAAAATTTAAAACAAAGATTCTAATAAATAGTAAATACTGTAATCAAAAAATCTAAAAAATATATAAACACATTTATTTTAAGTTCAAATTTGGACGAAATTGCATATTAAAATCAATTTTAACGAGTAAAAGTATCTATTATAATAATTTTCCAGCACCACTGATAATTTTGGGTTGATAATTAAATAATTTGAATAATATTAATTCAACTTACCAGCTACCATATAATAACAATATTAATATAATTTAAAATATCCTAGACTGACATACCATCTCCGTTCAGAATCATTTTTCGTATACAATGATATTATATCATTGAATTCAAATTTAATACCATCCATTATACAGTGACCTACATGTAACCTACTGTACAGCAGAGCGACATCCACTTGACCCCCTTTTTAATTTTTATATTTGTATTTTATTATCTCTGTCTATATGTACAAAAGAGATTGATATTTTTGATTTAACATGCATTTTTGTAAACTACTTGACCAATGAAGCTGAAATTTGTTAGGTTGGTAGTATATTGTTAGAAGATGTCCGCTATCAACGGGTCTTACGGAACTCAATTCCTAAAGGTGAAATAAAGGGTTGTAGTAATACAACAGTGGCTCCAGGATCTGTCCAGCAAAATCAAATTTTGATACGGCGGAATTTTTTTTGTTCATAAATTATAAATGGTTGCCATTGGTTGCAGATTATAATAATAATAGTAGAAATTACTATTATTTAATTAGTAATAACTAATCACGTTCGTCGCGACATGACGTTTAGGGCAATCAATATAATATAGGTACACGTAAAATACGGTGCAAAACGGATACAATGGAATAGTCAACCGTAGTTAGTATACCTACATGTGGGCATATGGCGTAATAATATGCACGTCGGAGATTTGAAACATAATTGAATTGAAAACGCCGACTACATGTGGCACGTATGTGTGCTTTTTATATCATCCCCTAGTATATTTAGTCACCCGTGAAGGCGAAGGTATGTGTCGAATTAAGGGAAAACATAATATTAGCTCGTTAGCGCCTACGCGTATATCGTCAAAACTCTACACATGACAACTTCTAAGGGAGTGGTCGGGGGCGAAACAAACTTATGTTATTCAAATCCCCCTGTTTTACTGTCCAATATATTTAGTGGATAATTTATAGTAGAAAAGGAGGGGGGTTCTCATACATATCTCCATACGAGACTCGTGCAGCAAATCAAATCTCAAGAATTAAAAAATATGATCTTGAGGTATATTTTAAAATTTCAAAAATCAGATCTAGAAGAACTGAATTGATGAAGAAGTAAATAAGGGGATGAGCATGCTCGGCAAATGTACCTATACCTCATATTATATATTAGGTTTTACCATCGTGTAATTCCAAGTGAAACTTTACTTACGCATTCACGGCGTATATGTACAAATTGTCAAACATAATGTTATAACTGTTGCGCTCGTATGCCTAATTATGGTATTATTAATAACTTATTAAACTTTCACAGAAACTTTTTCATTTCAACCCGTCACACGACGCGCATTATTCCGAACGTCATACATTTACGTGCCCTCACGGGTATGAACACGTGTTTACTGTCGGGTTATATTTTCTGTTGTTTTATTATGACTATTATTTTTTTCTCTATTTCTGATATAATAAATTATCGATTACCTATTGTAAATCGTGACTTCATGCGTCATATATAGTGAACAGCTCAATAAACGGCGATTATTATATGGGTAGTAGATAATAAATAGCTTCATATTTCCATTGAATTTCAAAACCATAAGACTAATTTTTAATAAATATTATCATGGTATGGAATTAAAAATTAAGTAAACAAATGTAAGCAAATGTATTATAAATTTGTTTTGGACATTCTTAAGATAGTGTCTTGAATAAAAATATTGAGAATACAATATTGCTGTTAATATTTGTATAATATGAAGTTAGGTACTTCGTAATACAAATTTCACATATAAATGGCTGTGGGGGCAATGTACGAATTTTATAAAGTACAAAAATAGACAGTATTATTTAATCTATAGTGCATAATAAAAAACATAATATAGTATACTCAAGAATCAAAATATAAACAATATATTTTGTACCACCGATCTAATATAATATTAGTTACTATAAAATTATATCGACACTTATATATATGTGTGCAGGCTGTATATGATTATAGCAATCGCTACTTTTCGTCGTCCATTTCATGCCTGTTCGAGTGTAATAATAACACATGTTCAGGAACGCTAGGTGGAGCAAATAGACATAATATGAGATGAGCAAGTGTAAAGACATGTGAAATGAAATTTGTTCAGGCATGAACGCATTGCCACCGACATATTATATGTTAGGTTAGCGTGGGTTATATCCCCCGCAAAACACATTAATTTTTAATCAACAAATTGTGGTGCCACATGCCTGACATAAAATGAAGGCATTCCCCATGGGGTTCGATTTTAACAATTTGAAGATGTTTAAAATACAAGACTCCAGTTTACTTTGAAGCGGTCAAGTACTCTCTTTAAACGTTTTTAACTGTATACAACGTATTGCTGTCCTAACTTAGTCACTCTATATATATATTTCAGCTACAGGATATTAAAAACAGATTTGAATTCCTCGTTGATATAAATATAGTTAACAACTGTATGTATTTTATCCACTCAAGTAGTAAAGTGTATAATATGATGATTACATGGCTATAATAGCTAAACTAAAAAAAAACTATAAATAATTATTCATCTTCAATTCTCTCTTAATATAAGCCTCTTGAGGTAAGGCTGTTTCACCACAAGCTGCCACTGAGACGACTATACACAATAATACAATTTTCACTTCTCGGGTCTCAGCCATGAGAGTTTTAGGATAACAGTATAATTGAATTATTATTATTTTAAGCCTGGCGTTGTGCTTCAGTGAGGAGTTTAAATCTTTAATATAAATAAATAGTGTCGTAGTATGACGTCAGTTAATAGGCGTGTGTGCAACTGTATAGCATTATAATATATCATATAATATTATATACAAATATAATGACATATTATTATTGATGTCTGATACGAAGGCGGCAGTAACGTGAGTTTAACGGCACTAAAAGAGTGTGTGTGTGTGTCTGTGTGTCTGTGTGCCTGTGTCTGTGTGTCTGTGTCTGTGTCTGTGTCTGTGTCTGTGTCTGTGTGTGTGTTTGTATGTGGATACTTACAGTTTTCAAGAAAATTGAAAACCCGTGAGTGTGAGTCGTGGTGAATTTATTGCGAACCGCTTCCGGACTTCCGGTGAGACGTTTATTGTTTCGAGTATTTTATTGTAATTGAAAAAATAATCGTCCAAGGTAGGACGAATTTGGACTCGAACCAGGTAGGTAGATGTATTAATCTAAACATTTTTTACACATCCGATGGAACACTTGAATACCATGTTCTGGTTATCTACATCCCAGTGTACGCATTGCTTTTAAAAATTGTAATTTTACTTCTTAGGTATAGCTAGCGTATAGGTACTATTATAGTTTAACAGTGTTGAAGTTTTAGTGCATATACTGTTGTTAACTCGGAAACATTTGAAACAAAGCATTCTTTGAATATAGATTTAAGTATATTAACAACAAAATAAAACTATAGATAATTTCAAACATTGAAATAATGTATATAAGTGGCCGTAGTTCATGAAACATTTACCCGATTGTGAACATCGCTAAACGCTTCGGTGTGTAGGTAGAACATTTACTATGTTCTTAGTGATTTGAGCGGTTAGTCCGGTTAGTTTTTTCAATGTTACTGTACATCATACCGTACGCTATATTTTATGGTTTAGTATAAAATAAAAAACAATATCGATGTTGTATGTTTTAAATTTCTATATAAATAAACTAAAATACATGTCTAATAACTCATAGATAATAATTTAATAATAAACATACTACATAGGTATCTCAAGAAAATGTTACCACTAAACTGAAGTTCTGTTCTAGCCTGCGAGCCTGTACCTGGCTTTGTCTCTCTCAGTATATTACTATATAATTTTAAGTCCATAGGGGTGCCTACGTTTATAGCATAATATAATTTGTTCACGAATTATATGAGATACTGTGGATATTGTTAAAGTATATTGGTGTAGAAGTGTAGTAGGCACCTACGTCCTACACCTATTTCATATCACGTTCCTAAATCTAACAATTCGAGTGAAATAATTCGGATATTTTTTCTCTGCATGTCGAAATATTTTCACAAAGCCAGCCTTCGGCATCAAAACGTATGTTATTGTATAATATATTATTATGAAAAACAGTTTTTTATAAAAAAAAACCAATCTATTAGGAGTGTTCTTTACCAAATGAATATATTATATATATATTATTAAACATAATATATTGTACTTCTTCATTCATTTCCCAGTGCTTATTCGAATGAAATGCCACGGTTTTATTATTTTTTAAAGATAGTCTTACAATATAATATTGTTCATCATACGCTTTTCTTTAGACGAGTTCTCGTGAGGAGAGAATTTTCACTGAGGGCCATCGAGGGGACTCGACTTTCTTCTTACCCAACGATGTCTACCACCTCACTCGCGCTTCCAAAAAAAGTGAGTTTTTTCATCCCGTATCTCCCCCCCCCCCTCAAACAATGATAAACAATGATAAATACAATTCAATCAAATGCGAGGTCTGTGTTAATGGAAAGCATATCCCCGGCAATATTATTATACGCAGTGTCGGAACTTTTGAAAACGATGGACGCCACCGAAACATCAACGATACAATATACATATAGATGTATTTATGTGTGTGTAGTCGGGGCAACAGATGTCTGAAAAACGCTTATTACGAGAGGGAGGCTCGAGCTGTATAATAATAATAACGATTTTCATAAAAAAAAAAGGGTTAAATCATCCGTCGGCGGTGACGAGGATATTATATTGCTTTCGGCAGCTAGGGCACAACCCCGTCATATAAAAAACACCTCCCCTCACCGCACGAGCGAAACACTTGAAAACGCAAAAGTTTATACGTCCGTCGTCTTGTATATTTAATTTATCAAGTTTCCCCCGTCAACGGTAAAGTTGTAAAGGGATTACCCGACCGACATAAAACACACCACTGCTATGTTTATCGCGGTACACCCTGCAGATGTATATATATTATAGTACACCGTTCATTTATTATATTATTATTATTATAATATCGTATATACGTGTGCGCCAGACAGATTGCCGCTGCGGCGGCGGGATGTGACCTGCACCGCACAGTCGTGGCTGGCGTTCTGTCACTCTCATTCGGCTAAATTCAGAGATGATAGACACTATATTATGCACGTGAGTATAATGTGAGTGCTGTAGAATTGTCATAATAATTGTATTATAATCTTCGTGTATAATATAATATTATCATGGAGTTGATTCCGAACTTGGTATGTATAAGAAACTTTCCGCGGCACACCGACTCGAGGCGACGAGTCTTCAACAAGTCAACGGGCAACCGCGTGGTCATCGTAAACAATCCATAGCGTTTTGAAAGTTTACTTAAAAACTGAACTCATTCATATTCATGCTGATTGAAAAAATAACACGTTCACTTAATTGATATGGTAAAACCATACAAAAAATGTCAATAAAACAACTATGACAATGAGTATGAAAATTTTAAATAGATGTATCTAAGAGGAAATTTGAGTTCCTATTACATTTTGAAAACTCGGGTATTAAAACTGAACATTTTATTATGTTTTAAATATCTTTAAAGTAGTTTATAAATTTTCGTAAGTTTGAAAAATGATGTCAACATTTGAATTTAAAACAGTTAAAAAAAAAATTTAACTAACACAGAATATTATATTGTCATTAATTTTAAATTATTAAAAATAACAAATTACGAGGAACCTATTGTGTTATGTTTTAAGCTTTTTTACAGAAGAAAAAATGTTTTCCAACCCCTTCAATTCAAAAGCCTGGCAGTTATATAGATGAAAGACCAAGATAATTTTGACTGCTCTGACAGTTCAGCAGGTATCGTGGATTATTTTTTTTTCAATAATACCAAAACGAAAGAAAAATCATTCTAGTTTGAAAAGCTTAAAACCACAGTTTTAAAAACCGTATTAACTTTTTCCATGTTATTGTTATCGAAAAATAAAAAGATTCTACATTTCTGCAACGTTGAAAATGTCTTGGGTTTTATGGTGAAAATAAAATGTTTTAATAAGGACTATACCTAAGTAGAATCAGTGGTTGTAGCTGTTTCAAAACGATTTTTAACGGGTTCAAAAATACAATTTTAAGTAATTTACTGCTTAGTAAAGTTTAAAGAGTGTATAATTTATTCTACTTTACAGGACATAGTTTTTTCTTGATATTAAATATGACTCATATTATAAAGACTACATCCGGAATCTTAATAATATACTCAAATATTTTGTTTCGAACCTCTCGATAGAACGACGATTATATAATATCTTATAAAATTTCCAAACATACAATTGTTATAATACTGCTTTATTATTTTAGGTCGTTTATATTGAACAAGGATCTTAAATGTTTATTAATATTCACTTATTATGCATACAAATATCGATGACGTTTAATGGCTAGGGATAAAATATTAAATAACTATAGCTATTTGCTATTTGCATTATTATACCCAATCAATTATTATTGGAATAAATTATCCTCCCACATAAATAAATGATAAAATTAAATAGGAGTTATAGTTAAGATCGGAATAATAATAGTACCGTAGGCTGTATTTGAAGAGATTGTATAACAATTTATTGAAATAATGAAATGCAATTTATGAAAATAATTACATAATAATATTGCAATAAGAGTTTATGTCAGTTTTATATTTTTAGTGGATCAATGAATGTACTTAGGTATTTATTTTACAATGCATGTATTTTTATTTTTATTTTTTACACGATAAAAAGTCAAATAATAGTTCAATTTTCAACTACAGAATTATTTTTTAATTCCTAGAAGTTTTCAAAAGTAACTAAAAAAAAAATTTGACGAAAATTAGGATTTTTTACACAATATCTGCTTGTGATAAAATAAATTTTGGTTTTTGGTTTAACTCTTGAAATAATTACCGTATAAACATACGAATTATTGTGACTATTTTTGGGCTGTTTATAAGCATGAGAAAACGTAGGGGCGTAGGGCTTAATAGTTTTTTTTTAAATTTTTGTCGATAAAATAATTTAAGCTCCATCGAAAACTAGAAAATGTATACAACGTCCCTCATAAGTTGTTGCAAATAGAAATTAAAAAAAAAGTTGATTGTGAATTCACAATAATTATATTTACGAGGGTCTGAAGTAAAAATGTTTATACAATTCATTAAAATTACTAAAATTGGCAAATTATTTCTAATTAGACAATTATAAAAACGTTTCTATTTATATCTAAGCTTTGGAAATGTAATAGGTTAAAGATTATTCTCGAGCTTCATACATTTAACATAAAAAAAAAAACTTTATACGTTTGAAGTTTTACATTTGATATTCACCAAATCGTTTAGTGTATCATTAATTTATTTTTATTTTGTTTATAAGTTATAACTAATAAGTTTTCCTTATTCTATACTTTATTGTGAAATATGAAAAAAAATATTTATATTATACTATTGTATTATGCATTGATACTCGAAGAAAAAGCGATCAGTGTATTAATTTATTATATAATTATAACTTAATAAGTTTTCCTTAGATATTGTAAAATGTTTTAAACGGAATTGGTCTATCGACCCTAAAATGTATAGAGCGCAATTGGTCTATCGACCTTAAAATGTTTAGAGCGCAATTGGTATATGAAACCTTTTCTCATGAGTAAGAATTATTAAGTACCTATAATTGGCTTAGTCTAATAATCTTATTTGAAAATATTCAATTAGAAAGTTTCTATAAATGTCAATAAAATTGTATTTGTAGGGTCAAAAAGCGTGGAAAATGATTACAAGGCTCCTTATATATTGTTACAATAATAGTCGAAAAATATTAAAACTACATAGGCTCACATTTTTTTTAATAAGCATTTAAAGTTCAAATGTTGACTAAATTGATCAAATTTAAAATTAAAAAATGATTTTGTAGTTAAACATTTACAAAATGTTCAACTTTTATAGCTAAGGATTGGAAATTAAAAACAATGTTCTAGGTTAATAGATAAATAAATTTATTCACAATAACACGATAAAATAAACTTAGTAATATATCATAAGCTGACTGACGGTCTTCCCTCAGAATCTTTTTTTGTATGTAATGATATTTTTTCATCAAACGCAAATTTAATACCAACAATTGCAGTAACCACTTTTAACTGTACAGCAGAGCGACACCCACTTGCCCATCGTTTTTTTATTATTACTATATTTATTTATAAAAAATGTAATTTACAATTTTTAAAACTTATAATACTTTTATCACTTATAATAAGTGATATAGTTCTATATAGGTAATTAAATAAATTAGTTATTTTACTACAAATACAAAAAAATTAAATTATAACTAGGGTTATACCGAATCGAAAGTACCTGCATATCAGTCTGATCGTATAAAAAGCATCGCTGGAATAATATTTTACAGATATGAAAGAGGAATCTTATTTGTTACAATAGGTATTATAGACGTATTTGAATTCAAATATAAATCTTCGATACATTAGAATTGTAAAAAAAAAAAAAACGTAATGCTTGTATGTACGACCTTTGGATATTTTTTCGCAAAATCATCATTCTTTTCTTATTTTTTTTTGCCTCCGTACACAGTTATTTGAGTAAACAGATATTTCAATATTAAAAAATTTTTGAGAGAGAGAGAGAAAGAGAGAGAGAGAGTTTTTTTTTTTGTAATTACAAAAATACTAATAACAATAACAAAATACGTCGAAAGCATTAATTAATATACTTTATAATATTATATTATCTGTTAACCGTCATAACGAGTTATTGTAATTAATATTATATAGAACAAACAATTAATTTATGATATACATAATCAATAATACTCTATTATTTTTAATACATTTCTTATTCAAATTTTATAAAATAAATAATAAGACTATAATAGGTATAGTATTGATATTTATTTAATTCGTAGATATATATGTATTATGTAAACATGTATAGTATGGTTTCACTATACCTACTTCATTTTAAATATAGCTTTTAGCTCATTACTGTGATAGATAGTTTGTTTTAAAAATATAAAATTCTAAATGATTGAGTCAATAAATGAAAAGTCAATACAATATTTTCATACTTTAATTCCAATATTTGTTTTTGAAATGGTCAAGTAAACATAAGAACAAAGAAAAATATTCTTAAAAATCTACATTAAAAGTGGAGGTTCTTATTTCAAAAATAGAAATTTTTAATACTAAACGATAATCCTTTGACTGCATATATAATTTAATTTACTATTCAAAAATATCATGATCTTTAAGTGCCTACTTGTAAAAAATTTCTAAAAAAATCATAATTTGAATAAACACGAATCGACGAATAATATCGCGGTGGGAATGTTTGTAGTTTAATCACCCTCTATGTACAATGCACATATATAATTAATCATCATGGTGTCTCGGCGCAGCGCAGTGGCTGAAATTAGTCAAGTAACTTGATTGAGAGTAAGAAACGCCCGCTGCTACTAGTTCCCGGATGGGTGACCACCTGGGTCCATAATGTCAAAAACCTTGCCACACATACACGTGTTGCCAACCCCATCAACCGTAACCCCTACAATAGATAATAGCCATAGTTGCCGGGCTCTAGACCAATAAAAAAAAAATCATCCATGCAATGTAACATAATATATTTTTAATATAGACCCAACCAACTCTTGAGTGTCACCACTCAAACGGAAGTTTTCTAATATGATGTATTTATATACAATTTCTAATATAATATGCACGCTAAAATTATATTGTACTACTTACTTTAAAAGTTTTTCGTCAAACACAAACAGAATACGGAGGATTACCGACAGGGTCTTTGGATATTAACTACCACGCATAACCTACATACATGTGTACTACACGTCTGCTTATTCAATATTTTTCCAAACATAAAAATCAAATTCCCTAAAGACTAACTTTTATCTCGGTCAGCACTGACTGAGAAGTCTCAGTGTATAAACTTTACCTAACTTGGCAAGTAAAAACTTTGTGATAAAATAAAATATGTTTTGGGTGTGCCGTGTGTATATAGAGTAAGCTTGACGGTCACAATATTTCAAATTTCTACAACATTAGTTAAAATTGTTCAAGTATTGACGTATATTCAGAGATCTGAAAATGAGGTCATTGTAAAGACGTATTTTTTTTAAATAATGACGGAGGGAATTAAGATAAACCATAATATTATATACATTACATTTATAAACACAAATTAAGACAAATGGAAACCTATTCAAATAAATCTTAAAACGTATATAATATTTTATAATATGGTTTACAGATTTTTAATTATAACATAAAAGATTGACAATTTTTAAATGTCTATAATTAAGGCATCTACACCACTAATTATACTATACGAGATACAAATATTGTACACTTGGTGTGTATTTAATGATCTGATAAATGAAACACTTTTGTTGTCATCAATATTTAAACAATATACGCTTTTTATAGATAGTTAAACTACAAGTCCAGTAAACATTTATTGATTTTGAGTCTCAAAAAATAAAATTACATTTTACTTTATTTTTATTTTTATTTTTTTAAATTCCAAATAATCCATTTTTAAATCTAATTTGTTTTAGAACAATAATTGTGATGGTATAAATGTTTGTTCATGTATAAAACGTATTTATTATATTTTAAAATATCAATATTTTTTAAGAGTAAATTAATTTGAGAGTTAACATTTTTCAAAATATGCTTTTTGAGAATATTGACATATAATAATAAATTTAAAATAAAAAATAGTAAATAGTAATACTATTTTTATAATATAATATACCCCTAAATAGGTATCGGGCAGTAGATTAGTGGAAAAGTATAATAATTAAGATGGCAACTATAATATAAAATATAATTTTCATGTTTTATAGAGTTGCGGAAAATTTTAAAAACTAGAACCAGACCTTTTAAATTATTTTTTTCTAGTATCAATTCTTCACTTTTAATCTGTCAGGTATTTCCGTTAGGTACACCCTGTAATTTAATACTACTATATATCCATCAGAAGGCCTTAAAAAGAATCGATAAAGTAAAAAATAAATAATCTATTTTCGCGTTGTCATGAAAAAAAGCAATAAAACACAATCTAATGAAACGTCTGAATTATAAAACGAAAACGATATTTTTTTTTTGATAATTTAATTATTTTCGTTTCCTCCCTTGCCGCATCCCAAGTAAATATAAATATAACGGCACGCGCATGTGGAATATACGCCACGTGCAGCTGCCGTTCAAAGAAAAAAAACTAAAGGTCTGTCCTGCGTCAGAGTTCACTTTGCAGTACGAAGGAGAAAACAAATCAACCAAAACTGATCATGTACATGAATATTAAAAGAAGATAAAAAGAAGGTACCCGTGGAGGTACATACATGGTCTTTGTACATATACATAATATATATGTACATATTATATGCGCGTATCTGCAGCCCCACTGCAGTGGTGGTGCCGACTGCCGATGGTGGTGCATGCGTACGCACCAAAACTACCCTCGTACCTATATAGTGAGTTATATATATATTATATGATATCGGAAGCGAATTAATTCACCTGGGGGATGACTTTAAATAAATAAATCCACGACCCGGCTCATCAAAGTAGCGTAGTAATTGTGTACTGGTCGCCGTATATTAAGCATAGCGGCGGTAATTGAATTAGAGTTCGTAATCCAATCGAGTTGATTTCGTATAATATGCAATTCGAAGAATATCGCTGAGGAAAAGCTCAAAGTTATAGCATACGTTATGACATATTGAAAACAAGAATCCGTTGTCGTTTGTTATTTCACATAATATTATACAATAATGATAAAATAATAGTAAGTTTTCACAATATTAAGTATTAAATTCCATCCTTTAATTGCGACGAAATTTAATTATAATCACGATTTCCTAATTTGTAACGTTATTGAGGAATACCTGTCTTATATAAATTATGTTTGTTCAAGTATCAGTCTATTTTACTCGTTGACTTATCAGAAAAATATAATGTGAACTCGATTGAAAAACCAAATACAATTATATATTATTATTATCATAATATAATTGGCACCTATGTACTAGTTACCTAGTATAATGACGACGAAATGATTTTTTTATAATTTAACTAGCCGGTAGTAAGGTTTGGATTCTTTTTTAAGCTCAGTACAGTCATAATATTAGGAGATTACTTTTTAGATAGCTAGTAGCCCACGAAAATGTCTACATGCAACTGATATAATTCACCGCAGTTGGGACACGATCACTGCAACTTAACAATTTATTATCAAACGTCACTTTACGTCAAATCTACTTGTTGTGATGTTTATACTTTGGGGTGAGTCAGGGGGGGGAAATTAATGGACACTATTTTATGTCGTTATTATAAATAAATAAAAATCTATTAGCATATTATTATCATAATAAAATATTATATTATGCCCTCTATTATCTAACTACCTACTGTAAACATTGAACATTCATTTTCAATTTTTATTTTTTCACTCAAATATAATATGTATCCTCCATTTTATCCTTTATTCGATTAAATTGTTATCGTGATGACATGTTTCGCATAATGTATTTCGCATTATTATTATCGTTGACCCCAAATCGCTGCAATCGTTTTCGTAGTTTAATTTCCACGAATTATCAGCCTGCACATCGACCAGTATTTTTCAATTTAATATTTTCATTACACTTTCAATATATGCTAAATATTAAAGATGGAGAATTTAAAAAAAAATCATCAAAAATAATAATCTTTGTTTATTAGTATATACGATTGTTATTTCTATTGTGTTCTTGCCAAATTTAGTTCTTTCTAATAATAACAGTAAATAACTAAAAATTGACCTATTGTTCTATATAACAGTACATATTATAAATATTTAATTATTTATAATACAGTTAATAAATTATTTAAATTAAATTATCAAAATTAACATAACATTTGCTTTATTTTTTTATGTTCAAAAGTCAAGACATTTATATTTATTTAATTTTGACTATTACTTATATACAGTATCGAGAAAATACAAAATATGATTAGTATAATAATTATTGTACTGGTATTTATTAACAGTTGATAAAAAATATATCTTTTTACAATTCGGCACAGGCGTTTTTGATTGCATTTAGTTATAGGGGCCAAACAAAATTTTTTGAGTAAAAAATTATTTTCTGATAAAAAGAAAATTGGGAAAATTTGTGGTAAATTGTTTTAACTGTAAAAATTTACCCGGTAATATTTACAGCACTCACATTTCTACTAAATATTAATATAGTGCAATATTTTTACCTATTCGTCTATCGTTCTGTTTTTTTGACGATTGAATGTTTTAATGTTGCCGAATAAAATGTTATGTTTTTTCTATTTTTTATTCATGTAAATATGCTAAATATGTCTACACGAATAATAAATATTATTTTTGAGAGAAAAAAAAATTACTTCTATAATCATGCTTTGTCCCAGAATTTACTGTTTCCAACATTTTTACCCAAATCCAAAATAATCCTTGACATTTATAAAGCCAACTTTCAAAATTAATTTTTTACAGTAAAAGTGAATACGTTTTGTACATGGAATACTGATTTGTTGTTCTTTTATGGCATCCTATCCATACTGAGTAGTAAAGTGATTTGAGAAAAAATATATTTTGTTCATATGAAATGTATTTTATTTTGCATAAGCTATAGATCAGAAGTGGATTGTAAAAATTAAAACTGACATACACATGCGAAAATAACATTTAAATTATTTCATGATCAATAGTTTTTGAAATATTTGAATATTATGTTTATTCTGAAATTTTGAACACTTATCTCGGTAACTACTGTTAAGAAAAAAGTGTTCTATACAAGTCTTTTACAAGTTTGGTTTATTCATGGACCAAATAAACTTCCGACTGACTCGTCGAGGTGGGTGTCGCGTCATTTGGTTGTATTAATTATTTAATTAATATTATGGCGTTAATGTATGTATTAAGTCAGAAAGGTAAAAATTTATTAGTACACAATAATATTATACATCGAAAAGGAAAGACAACTAATGAAAAAATTATTTGGAAATGTAATGACTATAAGAAATTAAATTGCCGTGGTCGTGTTCACACAATAGGGGAAAGTGTCATTAAATGCATTGATCATGCCCATGTACTAGATATTACGAAAATTAAATGTAAAGAATTTGCCAATGAAGTAAAAGAAATTGCTATAACTTCACAATTAACTACACATGCTGTTCTTGGAGTAGTGACAGCTAAAGTATGTACTTATTTTATAATCAAAAAAATATTATTATAATATTATAATTTTTTTTTAAACTGTTTAGACTGATATTAATATTGCTAGTCAGCTACCACCAATCAACCAATTAAAACGTATAGTTATAGTACAACGTACAAGAAAACAAATGAGTTCAGCACCACCTAATCCAGCAACATTATCTGATCTAAGTATTCCCAATTTTGTTTTACTGATCATTGATTATAAATTTACACTAATTTTTGTTGATTTTATAATAATTTAAAATTATGGTTTTTTTACTTTACGCTCTTATAATATGCGCTCTTTTTGCTTACGCGATGAAATTGCTCGCGACCAAATGACTTCACTCTTATGACGCGCGCTCATTTCACGGCGACCAAATGACGTGGAACCGTCGAGATGACCATTCGCTAGACTGTTACAAAAGATGAAAATAGTGTTCATAATAGTACTAATAGGTATTGCCATAATCATCATCACCACCGTCATCATCATCACCATCATCATAGGTATACCATATCGAAACCATAATAAGTAATTGCTTCAAAAAACGATTTTGACCTATAAGCCCGGTTGGCTGTTTAATGTTTTTAAGACTTTTTTTTCAAATTGTTAGTGATCGTAAAAAAAATATAAAAGTACGAGTAATAAAATATATTATATCCAAGCAATAAATGTCTTGTGAGTGACTTATTACTTTATACTATACGAAATTCGTTATCGTCTTAATATCACAGTAAACTGATCAACCGTATTGAAATAAATAATGAATTATTGTGAGGATAAAATATCATTCACTATTATTATAATTTCAACTGTATTTTTTATTAAATTAAATTACGATTTTTGATGCACCGTATGCTAAATACCTATTACAGTATCTATTACAGAAATATATTAACTCATCTCTCTTGTATAACTCACTTGTATACCTCAAGGGGCCTACCTCGATACTATACTGTTAATTTTAGTTTAAATATGATCTAAAGTTTTGACAAAATTTAAATTAGTTAAGATTGTCTGATTATAACTCTGAAATAGTACATTGTGTGGCACGTAGACTGGAATTGCCTTCCCGCACGAGCCACTCATGCTATTTTTTGTCACGCATTTGTTCATCGATCACGGTAAAGGTAATAGAGGGATCTATGCAACAACAAGACTATTCTACGAAAACAATTTCATGAAAGAAAAATATTTATGCGTCATGCAAGGAGGTATTATACGTAGTATGAATATAAGATGTAACCAAAAATTTATGTTTTGTAAAAACCGTGGTAGTGTCTGGTTGTGCAGGGGATACGCGTGATATGCTCGCCCAGCACGGGGATTTCAATTTTACCATCCGGCAATATTTATATTCTCAATTTGCCGCCCCCTGGACGAAAAAACGTCGCTTTCCAACGCTTCAACCGTCATCGAAAACTAAACTTTCGGTGCAGGCGTGACAAAATAAATATTTGAATTGTTTAGAAATATATTCATAGATCGTACGGTTAACACATTGAACAAAACATATAATGTTATTTAATTTTCAACTGTAATCGAAAACTTGAAAATGTAAGTTTATCAAATCATCATTGCGCAGTTAAACTACTAATTAAAATCGTTCCGTAGCTACATTACGTATAGACATTTTCTGAGAATTAAAAAATCAGACAATGTTAACTTTAATTTTTACGAAACAATTAGAAGTTGTCCTAAAATTCGTAAGTAGTGAATTTTTTATAAATATTGTTATTGAGTGGCTTTTGCATGAGCGTATACGAGAGTGGCATTCGTCTGTTTGAACCACAAATATGTCATATTAAATTTAGCAATTAATAATTATTATACAGCAAAAACATGGATAATGCCCTTAAAACGAACATAATATTTAATCTGCTTAAGAAGTAAATTAATTGTCCTTAAAATTATATTTTGTTTTTATATCACTGCAGTCAAACCCCAACAGGAATCATATACGGGTAATTGTAATATTTTTCGCTCTGTTTTACCGGAGAAGAAACCTATTACCTAACGTCCTAACCTATCCAAATAATATGTGCTACTCCTATTTACAATAAACTTTATTTGAGTCTGATAATATTAAGTCTGCAACTTTGTCTATAATATATTATATACAACTGTAGGGACATGTGGAAGGCCTAGGCCGAGGAAACACGAAAAACAAACTGAATTAGTTGCAGTTAATAGTTTATTTATTTATCTCTGAGTATTCAGACATCCTTTAAATTATTAAACTTTGTATAAATTACATTCAGCTATATTATTCCGACCTCAAATAAACAAGTAAGGACAAGTTACAGGGGATTGTACAAACTTTAACCTGTGTAATAATTTGTCGAAAACTGGAAAGAAAGGCGTACCCTTTTAACTTTTCCATTAGTATTACCTCCGGAATCTTGACCAAGAATATTTCATTCGAAGAAAGTATAAAAACAGAAATTTTTTTTGATAGGTGCCATTTTTTAAATTATATTTCATCAGATCATATTTTATCGTTTTACTTTTGGTTTATAAGTTACGACACTTAATTATATTGGTATATGTCGATATTATAATTTAAGCACAAAATAAAAATATTATTAGAAGATCAAAAAGTCTGTGTAACTGCAGTGAAAAATCAGTTCCTATATATAACATAAGATTACTTGTTAATTGTTTATTCTAATTTGTTTTACGATAACCGTGGATGAAAACTGTAGATATTGTATAATATCAAATCTTTGAGTATCTATCGAATAAAATATACGATTCTTAATTTTTATTTTTTTTTACAGTGCTATTCACAGTCCTAGCCCGGAATACTTTAATTAATTAACTGAATTTCAATTAAGTGCGTTGTCTGTATTTTAATATTGCATGTTTACTGCAAAATGATATGCCTTTAATGCGCATATTTATGTTTATGAAAATATATTTCTTTGTGAAAAGATATACCTATCAAAAAAAAAAGCCACATACCTACTTCTAATATTGTTAACTTATATAATACCTAATTTTCCATCTCCCTGATTTATTTATGCATAGCTAGAACTCTAGAATATTCTAAAATTAACAATAAAAAAAATGTTCACCTCTTCACTTAAAAAAATTTTCGTCTGAAAAATTACCACACGTCAAGTCCACCCTTAGATCCTGACAATACTATTATCGTATATATAGGTAATTTATTTTTATATAAAATTATATTTTATATTATTTTTAAATAAAAAAGAGCTACTTCTATAATTCAAGTCTAAAAAACATTAGGTAAATTTGATCATATTTTTATAATATTATTATAATCTATAATCCACAACACAATATTATAAGTTATTTTTTTTTTAAATTTTGTTAGTATAAACTTGAGATTTAAGTGATGTATCATCGTATTGATAACGAACTGTAGTAGTCATATTAATACCTATGCAATTTATATTCAAAGTATGCGCCTAATCCAAATTGTTAACTTATCTTATTTAAAGTTTATTATAACGATCATGAGTGACGGCAAAATTATGAGTATGACGTGTCGTTATGTCATTTTGACGTGTACCTGCACACATACTCTCTATCCTTTACATACTGCAGTAAGTTATCATCTTCAAAAACTATTCTTATGATTTTAATATTATTAAATATTTTAAATGATCACTCCCTCAGCTACATAATATCATATTTGAATATATTTTTATCACTTACTCAAACTGAAATTATTGTGTTATCAAATATTATACAGACTAAAAACGAAAAGAAAAAGTTGTAGGTATATGTAGGACATGTAGGTATTATGGAGGGTTATTAATTTATGAACATCGTCGAGTTAGCTAAAACTTTCTTGATAATTAAGACGATTTTTTTAATTTTGGATGGAGTTAAAATAACGCAGAGTGTTAAATGTTAATAAATTCGGCAATACTTCGTTTCGGGCAAAAATATAATTATAAATATAACGTGATATAAATATACTATTTTCATTTTGCAAAGAAATAAAATAGCAATTGTATTAAAACATATCGCTTCGACTAAAATTCAACCGTTTAACACTATTTGTTGTACGCAAAGGGTCATCTTCACATTATCAGAGACGTAAGTCGAAAACAAAGGGAGGAAAATTGAGATAAATATAATATGAACGCCGGATATGCGTATCATATAATAGACGAAAAGGAGTCTGAACGGTTGTTTTGTATTCTTCAAACGCCATCGCGTTATTATTTCTTGATGCTTTTTGCACTTAATCGTAGGAAAAAAAAAAGAAGGAAAAAAAATACGGAGGAGAGAAAGAAAACGACGTCGTCGCCCCACCGCCACCTCTTAATAATTCTGATGGGGAAAAAAAACTTAAGGCGTCTTTTGAATTACATATCGTTTCGTATATAATATATAATACACTCGGTGCGTTTAAAACGGACGTCGTTGTTTAATATCACACACAAATATACAAACAATGAAGGCCTACCTCGTGTCGTATATACATATTGTAAAGCTAGACCTTTATGATGACTTTTATTTCAGCCACACTGCAATCTTTGGTATCTTAGAAAATACTATTTTACATTAGTTTTCCTTGGGCAATCTTGAAATGTACAAAATTGAAATAAACAAACCATTATTATGTTATAGGGGCTGTTGTCGGTGGCGGTGAATAATGTGAAACGGTTACGATTTACAAAATGACGCATGCATAAACGCTATAGGTATAACTGTGCAATGTGTGACAGAATAACCCGACTAATGAAATCACTTTTGTCCAAATCAAATTTTAAAAATATAGTATATACAATTTATACACAAGAGCTAAAAGTAATTGTTTTACTAACATAAATTTGTCTATTTTTTAATACTGAAAAATTGAACAGTTGAAAATAGTCAATTCGTAAATCAAATGTCAAGAAAAATGTTGATGATAAAAACATTTAATGAATTCTAGTGGTTTTTTTTAAAATATCAATTTTTTTTGTAATTTTTAAATTGTATTAATTCAAAACGTAATAACTTTTTTCAAGATATTCTTTTTCTAATCAGCAGGTTGAAGGCCAGTGCATCTAACCCAATCTGACCAATCGTTTTGTCACCATGTGAAACAAAAACAATAATATTCCATTTACATTTCAAAATCTTTTGTCACTCAAATCACTGATCAAGCATTTTTAGTTGTTACCTTTATTCACTGCGGATGGGTAACCGTTTAGGCAAGCTAGTCTGGAACTCGGGAATCATATTAGTAGGTTTATTTTAGATTTCCAAAACCTTCTCTTCCTAAGTAGAAGCGCAGTATCGACAAAAATCGAATCGTTTTTCTATCATCATTATCATCAATGACAGGTAAGCAATTTTTTACAGCACTATGAAGCTTCCAACAGTAGCTCAACGCTCCTACGAAGCTATGTATGATGTATATGTATACCTAAGCGTGTCATGATTACCTATAATGCACGACGCGATTCGAATTATTAAGGATTTTCTGTTAGTGTTGTTGTTATGACCATTGTCGGTATTAAGGAACAATATTTAGGACGTTCAACGAGAAACACAAATTAAATTCGATCATATTAATAATGTTTGTATATCATTGATATGATCTACCGTCGGGTCTTGGCAATGTACAATCATAATTGTATTATACTATTATGACGTATTATCCCAATTGATTTTCATAAATCAGTCTACAAATGTGGACATTAACTATAGTTAAAATGTTAATTTTTATTACATTTTAAACTTAACTATTTCAAATTACTGTTGAAAAAACTATACTTTTTCCAGTTGATTTGAAAGTAATCTATAATAATTTAAAATTAAAATATTTTCGTCATTTTGGTTTTAATGATTTCAGATTTATGCACTAATTACTGTATACACAGTTTAATTAAAAATAATCTAATACTATAACAATAATAATATTTTGTACAGTACCTAATATATATTATGCTTCTATATAAAATATCATATTAGATAGGCAGATAAATACATAGATAATCACTAATTAAAAAATTAGATTAGGCATTGTAGGTAGGTAGGTAATTTATTTTAAACTGAGTTAAGTTAAGTTTTTAGACCATATTTACTTTAAGCTTAGTTAGTTCAATGTATTAATAATTATAAATGATTTACTTACAACTTACCAATATTTAATTAATTGTTTTCATTAACTTTGCCATCAAGTTCTGTATAATATATAATTTCTAAGCGTATTCCTATAAGAGGATGAAAATAAAACCAAATTAGATTTGGGTAAATTTAAAAAATTAATTTTTTATAGTTCAGTTTTTAAAATCCAAGTGAAATGTATAGTTTGACATCATTAGTATTATGTTACGATTTGAGGCATCCATTCCATAAAATAATAAGCCAATCGATCGGAATACACAAAAAACAAAGACGTTATTATAATATTATAATAACAAGTAAATGCAGTCTGTATATTTTCTTTGAATATAATTGTATTTATCTGAAAACCAATTTTGTAATAGTATTATTCTTTGATGCACCCGCGTTGGCAGGCTAGTAATGTTTATGACCATGAAATCTAATTATTTTTTTATCCATTTGATTAACTAAGTCACCTAAAAAAAATACACACCCCGTATCTATATGAAAACATATATATAGGTAACTGTGCTTCGATAACCATATTTACATAACCAACAAAACATAATATAAGAGAGAAAACTATATAAAAAAATACCGCCTACCTCTTTTCGCTCTGCAGGAATCTAAATATTTAAAATTATATAATATAGCAAGTGTCTCACCAGTGTCAGCCCCCATCATACTTTAATTAAAATATAGTTATCATACTCCCCTTACAACCTACACCTTAGATTTTCAGCTCTATATTTACAAAACGGGTGTATGAGTAGTATGTACCTACTTTGAAGAATTTAAAACCAATTAACTCTGTAATATATACATATTATCGACCTGTGCCGATTCAAAAATAACGATTTTAATTTATGAAAATGTCTGAATTAATGTGATAATATTATGCAATCTAGGTAAAAAAAGAAAATACTACGAACAATACTATTAGGTATGTATTTAAAATAAA
Source organism: Nasonovia ribisnigri (assembly GCA_027563435.1). Taxonomy (NCBI): domain Eukaryota; kingdom Metazoa; phylum Arthropoda; class Insecta; order Hemiptera; family Aphididae; genus Nasonovia; species Nasonovia ribisnigri. Next base: position 144,535 of record JANEHU010004313.1, on the reverse strand, counting down.
AATAATAAAATACCGAATATAAAAAACGAGATCTGGTTTTTGGTACCTATACATTTTATGTTATTATGTCGTTATCTATCTTATGTTCTTATAAAATCTTTTATGATTTATGATCTTTATAAAAAATATATTAAGTATAAAATTTAAGACAAGTGAGTACTGTTCTGCTATACAGTAGTTGTCGAGCATGTCATTGTAATGGATGTATTATAATTGAATTAGGTACGAAAAATTATTCTGAACAGAGACGTTGTGTCATCCTAGTATACTTGTATAAATAATCAAATTTTTTAATAGCTTAAAAAAATAATAAAAATCGAAATTATCTCATGGCTATAAATAGCAGAACTTTCCGGTTAACTGTTTTTTTTGTTAAGCACCTTCTATTAAAATTTCTAATATTAGCTATAAAAAAAAAAACTTAAATGAATTTCTCAATGATAAATAATTTGGACATTTTCGATGAATTATGTTAAAATTTGAACTTTAAATATATATATAAAATAAAAATCGTGCATATGTATCTTTAATGTTTTTTAACTTCTTTTAAAGAATCTTATGAGGCACCTTGCATTATTCATTATTGTATGCAACTAATTGTTGTTATTATTGTGAGTTGTGACTTATGACTCTCTGTAATACAAAATTGTACTTCAGAGAATATACCTATCGATAAATAAGAAAAAAAATACAATTATTATCGACGGGGATGTCAAACAGCGTGGACACCTACAGTATATTAGTAATGTGCATTTTTCCAATGCTAACCGACGCGTCTTTCTGAAAATAGATTACGTTCTGAAACATTTTTGAGTATTGGGTGAAGTTGGTATTGAGGGGAGAAGGGTTTCGCGTACATGGGACTTGTATTTGAATAATATACATTGTCACAATATGGATGGTATAACTTTTCTTTAGTTGTACCGACGAAATAATATTGAGATATAGTTAAGGGTACGTGTTTACCAAGTTTCATATATAATATATATTATATTCATACAATTTATGTACGAAACATATTCTATTTCAAACTCTCGATACCTACAAATTGAATTATAATAACGAAGGGCACAAATGGTTAATAAAGCATGGCATTAATAATAATGGAAATTATTTGAGTAGATGGTATTACATATTGTACCACCATCAAATTAACGATGACATATCTTTTTGGGTTCTTAGCATTTTATAAAGTCTATTACGATTATAATAAGTCACGATAACAATAATAACCAATGTAAAACATCAATAGATAATTATATTAGCATTTTTTATTCTACACAATGTTTGTATAATACGTCTATAATAATATGTTGTTGGTACCTAGTTAATTGGATAACCATTAGGTAACTAACTATTATAGGTCTTAAGCATTTTAGGAGCACCGTGGCAAAATAAATGAATTTTTTTTTGGTTCTATTTTACAATCACTTGTTAGGTAGGTATATAATATTACTCCACAATATTAATTTTATTTTTTTTTAGACATTTTTCAATGTTTGGAGTGGGCTGTGTTTTTACTGGACATCGAAATAGACTAACGACGCCTGTTATTAGTAATAAATAATGGATACTATTACTGGTGTTATTATCTTGTAAAAATTATAATTGCACCATAATATCTGAAGGATGTTTTACTACTTTTACGAATAAATAACAATAAGTAATTTCAAAATATTGACTGCTTAAGGGCCTTTCCATGTAGTTTTAAATTCAGCATTGCTTGAACAAAACGGTAAGGAGCCAATTAAGATGTTTCTCGGAACTCAATATGAAATTAATTTTCTATCAATCCTATTTAAACGATGACAGTTTATTGTTATATACAAATTGTATGTACCTATAATGTATTAAAATACAAAGATTAAATGCTTAAATTGTTCAATGCTATCGGAACCAAGTTCCTATACATTTTATTACTGCCGATTTTTAGCACCCACCGGGTTATGGTAAGCTTATAAAATATAATGTTCCACTTTCTATTTTGTATTTTTTTTTTGAAAAATAGAAAATTATTATTAAACAAGACACCATATAGTAATTATTATTATGATAAAATTACAAAAAAGGCACCAATTACCAACCTACTCACTCCCTTCGAAGTTCGAATCAAACGAACGGACATTTGGAAGTAGAAACGATATAAACCGAAAAATATTAATTATAAAACTATTGATGTTACTAAAAATACCATAGACTTATAATATACAATTATAATATATCATAATATTGTAATATATTCTAATATTATACAATATACATAATATATTATTATATATAATATACTTTTATTATAAGTCGATGAAAAATATATAACTTTCAAAAGTGTTTCAACGCGATTGTAATAATATTTCGTTTTGATGTAGTTTTATTTTTTCACAAAAAAGCCAACCAATTCTGCACAGAAGCCAAAAATGAAATGATAAAAGTATAAAATATGAATTTATTTAATTGTGATTCCGGTGCCGAAAGTCAGCTGTAACTTATTATACTCTGCGTATACGTATGGTATACCCACCCGACAATAATTATACCCTGCCGATGCAACCATAGAATAAAAATGTTAATTAATTCGAATTGCTTTAAAAAACAAAAGTATATAATATTATATGCCTACCTCTAGTATAGACTAGTGGTCAAAACCCAAAAGTTAGTTTTTTTCATATCTTATTAAATATTTTAATTCGTTCTATACATTGATGTGTAAATCGTATCTTTTTTTAGAAGAAATATTGAGATTAACGTCAACTAATCCACAATTATGTGTGTCACTATCACGGCATTGGGTGATTTTAAAATATTATGCCATAAATCTTTGTGACTTTAATGCTTGGTTTAAGACAGTCATTGATGTCAATTAAAATTACAAGTAGTATCACTACTTAGCCGACACTCGTAAATAATACCTAATGTGTTTCTAGTTGAAAAGGAAATATTTCATTCACAGTTTTTGATAAAATATAATTTAGCTATTCATATGATTATAGACTGCGTTCCCTTATTTTCACGTGGCGATTAAAGAACAATTAAAAATATTTTAATATGCGAGAATCCGAGCTGAACATTGATCACAGTATTATTGATATTGACTATGTTTGTACGGGGGGCTATTGAGATGACAAGTAACAACAATTCATTCGAAAGGGCATACGATAACAAATAGTTCCTCCCGAACGAAACAACTCGTTTATTTTAAGCACGGTTAAAATTGTTCGGGAAAATAAATTTGAAACGATTTTTTTGTCGACCTTGCAAAGAAATTTAAGTTATAAATAATTTAAGGTACCTAACAATAATACAACGGAAGGTTAAAATAAAATTTATCTTTGCCCATTTACGTATTGAATTTAGAAAGAAAAATATTATTATATTAATCCACGTATTATGTCCCACGGTAATTAATAATATTACCTATGTTTTATTGTGCTACCTATTAATTAAATATCGATTGAATAACAATAAGTAAATGATAACACAAAATTGTGAACGTGAATGAATGCACGCTCATTAAAAATTGATTTAAAATATGACAATCCATTCGAAAATTGGAGAAAATAAATATTTTTAGATTATTTAGTAATAATAAGACTTTTTGGTATTATTAAATAAATATATATTAATAAATTGTTATTTTTTTTCTTGAGGTAGGTATTTTTCATCATTTTTTAAATAATGTCAATGTACTCCTACGCGTTGTATACCTATATTATTATTTCTTATAATATTTTATTTGCCTTCCCGAAGTATTTCTCAGAATGGCCTACTTCCAATCTTTTTGATACAAACGTTGTATAATACAGTGTATTCCAAAAAAAGAGTAATATTTGCGTACAAAATATTTTTTTACAAAAGGTATTAATTCCAAATACATAACCTTAACCTTTCCATATTATATAACTTCGATACATTTTAACAATAAAAGTGAACATATTTCGTGAAATATATGAATGCTCACATCACTCAAGGAGGATTTCTATTATATTTAGAGTTTGGAAAGATCTTTTTACTAACTATTCTGATTTTTTTTTTTGTAATATTTATGATAAAAATAACGTTTTATTATAACAAACCAAGTTTTTATCCGTCAATTTTATTAAGAATGATATTGTAAACACATTTTTGACGATGACAATAATTTTGAGATTTGACGCAAATAATATTACCTATGCCATTTGACAAAATTTATTTATAAATATAAATGTAGTTTCCATCAAAAATGGATTCTTTAAAGTTAGCGATTTGAATGGTTTATTAACTGTTTAGCAAAAGTTGTGCATTGTCTATATTATTTTAAATCGTTAAAAAAAATTGTAAGCTTACAATATCGTTTCACGATATTATAATTTAAGAAAATAAGGATAAATATTTCCAAGAAAAAATGAATGTCTTAATTAAGTATTCCAAAATATTAACTGTAAGTAATGAGAAAAGTGAAAGTATTAACATAATCTGAATGTATTTAAAATAATTTTATTCGCATATGGATGTTGGGGCATAACAGGGAACCAAATATACATACGCGTACATTGTGTACAGTATTTTTTTTTGTTTTCAAATTTCGACAATTAGACAATGAACAAAACCAAAAAAAAAAAAAAAAATGTAAAATACTAAATTTTCGTTTATATTTTTTTTAGTTTAGCAAACATTTCGTTAATATTATTTTATTTTTCAAATATATACACAATACTAGATAATAGGTTCATAAATCGGACTCTCGCGATAAACTACGGGGGCGTACGATGACCGTAATCGTGTGTTTGAAATTAAATCAACCAATCTATTATTAGGCATCATAAAATGATATTATAATATTGTCATGCAGGCTACTCACCGATCTCGAAACACTCGGCGCAGCGGCGAATACAGCGAGGACCGTTGCGATCGCGACCATCCGTTGTCGGAACGTACCCATGGCTGATGCTGGTGCTGTGCTGTACGGATGTCTGATAGTGGTGGTGTCCGTGGAATGACTGTGAGCACGGCCGACGGTCGGCGGCAAGCGAGATTAGACCCCGTCGGGGGCGGTTCGGCGGGGTCGCGCGCAGAGGGTGGGTTGCAGGCGCGATAGGTGGCGCGATGAGCGGTCCGCCTAAATGTAAAATGACGAAACGACGACGACGGAGACGAGTCGCGAGTGAGTCCATACCTCAGTGCATATTGTAATACATTTTATTGCATAGGTGTAGTCTTCCACAAATGCGACAATGATGTATATGAACGCGAAGCTTGGTAGGGATAAGCAGTCTTACAGCATATTTTTGAAAAAAAAAAATTGACGTTACCTTGTTGTGAGTACACAGACGGGTTTTCAGTGTCGATATTTTATATTATATTTATATTCTAATAACGTATTATTAATACGGTAGCCGGCAAGTTGAATTAATATTATAAAATTACAACGAAAGAACTAAAATCGTTATTCGTGGTTATTTTATATGTAATTTCATCCAAATATAATAATAAAAAAACTATAAAAAAAACTTTGTTTATTTATTTTTTAGATTTTTTGACCTATATACTTAGGTGAAACATTGTTTTCAGTTTTCAAACCTTAGTTATAAAATTTGAACAATTTATCAATATCAATATATATTATAATATATCAGGCGCTTCGAATTACAAAAAAAAAAATAAAAAAAATTGTAAGCAGAATATTTCCACGAACAGCTCAAAACGAGTCAAGATATTTTGAAAATGTATTCAAGTATAGGAATTGATAAAATAAACATATGATTTCAATTTCAATTATCTACATGCAGTTAATAGTTTTTGAATTACAGCAAAATAAGAAAATCACTACATGTGAAATTGAGTGAATATCCAATCTTGGAAAAATTTTAACTTCAAACGTTCATACAAATTTAATTTAATGCTTTTATGGAATTTTGTATTAGATTTTAAAATCTTAAATTTAAAAGGAACATTTTTATGAATTTCTAACTCAAAATAATTTGCATATTTTCATGATTTTACGTATTTTGTCAAAATTTTAAATTTTATAAATGCTGATAAAAAAAATCGTGACAGTGGATTTTTAACATTTTTCAACAGTCATTGTAACAATATATTAAGAGCCTTGTACTAAATGTTCAAGATTTTTTAACTAACACATAAACGTTGTTATTGATATTCATAAAACAAAAAATTTAAAAATATAAATTTGAAATTCGATATTGTCCGCATGAAGCTCAAAACAAGTCAAAATGAAAATATTATCGTGTATAGAAAATGCTAATATAAACAACCAGATAAATTTTCATGTTTACGGTCATTTTTTTAGAGTTACCTACACCTAAGACCAAAATTGATTTAATCACATTGATGACGGATCTCAATTCCCCCCCAAATATATGGGCTGAGGAACCAACGTATAATCTGAGGTATCTATATGTATACGGAATCTATAAATTATTTTATTATAAACATACATTTTTAATTCTCCAATTTTTATTTTTTAGAACGACTAATGCAGCTGAAAGTTTTCACACCTAACCTTTACAAGGCCCATCCACATATTATATAATATACTTGGTTATTAGTGTTACAAGAAACTCAGGCTGAAACGATTACGAAAATTCAATCTACAGCAAGTAATAATCATAAAAAAATTAGTGTCGTATTAAACCATACAATTTATTTCACTTTAAAGGCTTATCAGTGGTAGGTACTCTGAATTTAAGAGTTCTGACAACCTACTTAAATACTTATTAAAAGTTGGAAATAAGTATTTAGGGAAAGAAATTAAAATTTTTACTTTTTTTCATGTATGATATTTTTTTTCAACCTTTTTTATTTTATTTTTAAAATTTTTATTCGGTTAGGAGAAAACATTTTAATTGTAATATATAATATATATTAAACTAATGGACCTAGAAAACGCTGTCTTAATATACGTAATAATATAGGTATGTTGTTAAAAGCTGATAAAAGATTTTTATTAATTTAATAAAAATTTTTCCTTTTGAATCTATGGTTTCAAAATTTAATTCATGATTCTTCATAAGTTTGCCTACCTTTTTCAAAAAAAAAAGTCTACCTGAAATTCAAATTAAATTTTTATGAGCGTATGAAGTTCAAATTTTTACAACATTGGAAATTCACTCGATTTCTCATGTGGCGATTTTCTTGTTTTGCTGTAATTTAATAACAAATAACTGAAGATACTTGAAATTTATGTCATATGTTCATTTTATCAATTACTATACTTGATAAAATTTTCGAAATATTTTGTTACGTTTTGAGCTATTTACGGACATATTTTTTTACAGTTTTTTTGGTTTTTTTTCTATAAATATCAATAAAATTGTATTCGTTGAGTCAAAAAGCTTGAAAATTTAATTCTATACATTGTTACAATAGTAGTTCAAAAACATTAAAAATACATATGCACAATTTTTTCTTATAAGCGATCAAATTTCAATTTTTGACAACATTTATGAAATTTTAAATTAAAAAATATTTTTGTTAAAAATTGAAATAATTTTCAACTTTACGGACCACACAACCTTGTACTATTAAATTCAAGCCAATATCGATATTCAGTTGCGTACCCAAGGGGGGAGGGCTAAAGGGGCTTCAGCCCCCGCCAAAAGTCTTGTTATTGAATAAATATTATATAATAAAAGGCAAAGTACAAACCATGATATTTCTACAAATGGTTTTTATGAAACATTTTACGTAGTATTAATTATTAATTATTTATTCAGCCCCCCCCTCCATTGAAAAATCCTGGGTACGCCACCGTCGATGTTCAGCCAGTAATTTGCAAGTCACCACATCATCGTTGAAGAACCGATACGTACATGATCCACTAGTCTTCCACTACCTAGTAAGTTGCAATAGAATCGAACAATAATTTAATGAAATAGTGAAATGCAAAAAAACGATTAAAGATTATTTTGCGGGGGGGGGGAGCGTTAATATCAATCAAGTATAATCATAAATTATCAATAACAGAGAGTAATTATACAAGTAGAAAGTTGTTAAAGAGGTGACAATTCCACTCGTGGGTAAAAATTAAGCAACTTTTTCACTAGTGCTAATTAAACAATATACTTTGGCCAGTATTTTTAATATTTTAAACTGGATCAAAATGGTTTTTTTCTAGATCCCTAGAAAAAAATGAAAAATTTTAGAATATTAAAATATTACATCACCGATATAAACTGAGGTTTCGGAATATAAAAAAAAAGATTATTCTTGTATATTTAGGTACACTTAAAATAATCTAAGTATCTAACTATAAAAAATCAGACTTTAAAAATAGACAAAGAATCTTTTTCAGCAGTTAGTTAATTATTAATCCATATTTAAATTTAATATTTTTAAAGTTAGTCAATAAATATTAGTAAATAGTTGTGACTTTATAGCAATTTCGTACTAGGATGGTATGTTTATTATTTTTCAGAAAATGTTGGTCCCTATTTTGTAAAATAACATCGATGCTTAGCTTATACTAATTTCAAAGCAAACCATCTAATGACTGAGATAAAATCATTAAGTTCGTTAGTGATATCCGATAGAACGATAATAATAACGTACTCAACTATTGATAATATTGTACAGTCAAAATGTAAAATACATATGTAACGACAATTAAATCTCAAGATAATAATAATAATAATCACATTTCTGAATAGCAAGAGAAAAAACTTAATGTCCGAAATACATATTATATTTGTATCTATAAAAAATAACACGTACATTCGTAACGTATAAAAATCCTACATTTCATGGAATTTTTTTTAACAATTTAAATATTTAAATAACTTGGAAAAGAAATGTAAGAGACAGCTAGTACAGTTACTATTATAGTTCCTATTTCAGATTTGAAAGCCAGCAGCTATATAAAGCGCAATAATCGATATATCCCCTGAGAAAATCGTTGATAAAATAATAGTAACGTAATGTTAAGTCGCAATTTCGCATAAATCATAGTAATATTATTGTAACGAGACGAAATACCTATTACAGTATGTCAGTATCAATAGCGCTCTCATACGAACAACATGACATCGGCAGATACTGCAATATAATATTATTATGAATTAGATGGCGCGCGCAGTCCGTCTACGTACTTTTGACCGACCTCCACACGTACAGAAAATAATTGTGATACTTAAAAGTTGAATACATACCAATTATTAATCGTGAATCAATTGTGTCGAAGATTCCCGAACAATCGAATGTATCAATCACATGCATACGAATGGCGAAATCTCAGAAAATCCAAAACACCACTGATTCATAGTGTGGACAATTGAGGTGTTATACTCTCTCTTTAATTTTGATTTTAACATAAGTTTCTTTATTTAATCATAAATCTATAATAAATACACAAACCACATATTTTGCATAGTGAAAACAACAGTTGAATACTAATAATTATAATTATTTATTGATGTACAAGTAATAATAGAAATGAAAATAAATACATAACACATAACTTCAAAACTAACAATACAATATAATTATATTTTATGTAAAATTATTATATAAATTCGCAATTCCTTACTATTTATAGTAGTAAACCAATAACAAATAACAAACTGGAAAAAAGAAAACTTACCGTAATCCAACGTTTATCGTGAATTTCGCGATAATAACGTTATCTGTATAGTTGTCTTCATGTACCGAGTGCCAACGTTAGGCTTGACTATTGGGCTATTTTTGGTTATTGGGCCCTATGTGTCATACCTATTTGTATTTTTAGACTTAAGTTTAAAACGGAACCCAATAAGTCATAAGACAGCCGCTCATCAACGTATATTTTTAAAGATAAAAATGTTACCTATCAATACAATATTGCCTATTGGTAATAATATGTGAATGAAAATATGGTTAATGTTCCATCAGTACAGTATATTAATTTGTTCCAAACAGTTTAATATATATTTAATGTTTTTCTCATAAACAACTAATCATAATTTTAATATTTGTTCAATGTTAATTGTTTACGGTCAAATGTTCACGCATAAATTTAACATATTTCGAACATTTTAATGAATGTGCCCATAAATATCACTCTGATAATCTTATACTCTCATATTATTTTGCTATAAATAAGTGTTTTTAGTTTGAGGAGGATAAACGGATTGCGTAGATAGGTATCTATCGTGTTTTTTTATAACTGTATGAGTACTAAGTGTAGGACATTTATTATAGCCAATAAATTGAGCACAGGCGACGTAGGTCAACACAAAATAATCATTGAAAAAACAGATTTTTGTTAACAGGGATTCCGGTTTCAGTTCTGGTGATTTGAAAATATTTTAATTAGTTTTTGGTTTCCAATATATTAAGGGTTTTTGGATTTCAGAACCAGTTCTGTACGTTTCGGATGCAGTCTGTCAAGTGTAATATACATTTTACCTACTTATGTGGTGATATAGAGACCAATTATACCTACTGACTTTTTTACGTTGTATTTGTATTTGACGCATAATCATAGAAAACATATTTCAAACTTTTTAATGATTATGACCATAAACACCACCCTGACAGCTAACAATTTCATAGTTCCTCTCATTTTATATAAACATAAATCGGAGTTTTCAGCTTGATGAACATCAACGAATTGCATAACGTATTTTATTTTATAATTGTAGTATTCTCTGTTACTTATAAATTATACTTATTTGAAATTTTCGTAAGTTCTATTAGTTATAAGTATAACAATGATCTGTGTTTATCAAAGTTATTAAATAATACATTTTCATCGCCCTTTGTTATAATAGTGATTAAGTGATTTAAAGAAATAAAAATAATTATATTTACAATAAGATTTACACGTAGGTAGATACATTTTAGTATTCAAACATTTTTCTAAACTCCTTATTATTCAAAAACTTATGACAATAAAATGTATAGCTACACCTACCTATTATTTTTAAAATAAAAGCATTTTTACTTCACTTAATGTTATAGTTAGTTCTGTTACGTATACATTTATTCACTCCGCTCAGAATCTAAAAATGTTTTTGCATAGGTATTTTTATATTAATTTATTTTTGTATTTTTAACTAAAAATTTATCTACTTATGTTATTTTTGTCTTTTTATTGTATCGCATGTATAGTAGAAAAAAGATTTTGCCCAAATAAAGATCTCTTCCTTGAACGGTAAAGAATTGGTTTCTAATACTATGGCTATTATAAGAACCACCCCACCCAGTGATCATTTTCCGCTGGTAATAGATTTTAACAAACGAACAATAATTATTATGGATGGGTATCATGCTGAACTAACTCAGGTTAATTAATCTTTGGGCGAGGACGTGTGGTAAAAAGAAAAAAAATTGAGGGAAAGGAAACATTTCGTCAAACGAGAAGAAATCGCACTTTTTTGAAATCAAAATATATTTAATGATATTAATAATAATAATATAATATACAATACGCAAAATTCCTGTCATTTCGTAAGTGCCGTGCCGATTTGCGTGGGACGAAATAATGGAGAATTTTCTTTTTCTCATTATTCAACAACTAGGTGGATCAGTGATGACCGTTGGATCGGTGTTTACCGGCAGTTCCGCAATATGTCCTTAGCAAGCCACGTCGTCCGTGTGGGGCTTGGCGAGGGATTTGGGTAGTTGGATCTCACGACACTGTGCATTTGTCAACGTTTCCGTCATCATCTTCATCTATGTCGACGGCAGACGTTTCCATCTGGCCGCCGGTCAGTATATTGTTCACCACGGCCCTGGCAAAATACCCGGCGGTGATCGAGTACTTGGATGAAATGAACGCGTCCAGGTTATCGCTAAGCGTCATTTGATTGTCCTGTGGCGAGATAATGTGAATAAACGGTATCAGTGCTATGGTAAAAAATATATAGGGGGGGGGGAGATCCCCGGATATCAAGGATGAGCTTTGCTGATAACTGATATTTATATTTTCAACAACACTAAAATTCACTGTATTTATACAATCTAAATTACTTAGACCTAATTAAAAGGTCTATAGTTTTAACAGACATATAGATAGGTATATTAAGTTATAACCACAAACAAATATATACAGATACTCAGTGCGGACACGGACGTTTTGGTGCCGCTATTTTGGCATTGGCCGTTTTGGCACCAATCAATATTTCCATACATTTAAATTATTAATATAGTACCAATATTTATTTATGATTGAAATATGATCCGTGACGATAAAAATAATATACTTAACAATAAAAGTGAAATTTGCTGTTCACGTGATAGTTCGGTATCATTATTATCTACAGTTTACAAACACATTGTCTTTAGTGAAATACTCATAAAGTTTGTACATAGTCTTATTACGCAGTAAAATATATAAATGGAGAAAGTTCAATAGAAATATAGTAAAGAAATGCTGATAAATGACGGTTTCATGCATATTTTCGATAAATTTAGTACAGAAAAACAAAAAAATTTCAGAGATATCACTAAAAGAATGATTATTTGGCCAGAATTCATACAAATAGGTATTGTCAATTTTATGATTTTGAAAAAATCAGAAAATAAGCATACTTATGGTTATAATGTTGCCAAAGTTGAAACACGAATGAATATTACCAATATTAAAAAGGAGCATTGTCCATAATAGAACAAACATTATATTGTGTTATTAATGAGTGCACATTAGGACTATCACAAGTAGCGAAGTTGAATAGATATATCATGATATAAAATTATATTGTTATAAATTATAATACTGTTCACAGTAAAACGTGCAATTTATAATTACTATAATTTATTCAGAATTAAAAAAAAAATTTAATTTTAATTTTATTTTGTAATAATATTATATTACTTGTAATTATTTTAATTAAGAGGACGCCACACCCACTGTGTTGTATACGTACAACAAACGTACAGCATAGCAAATTAGATATTATATATTATTATTATTAATATTAATGAACAACTTCGTTTTTTTAATTTTTTATGTCAATTTATTATATTAAGGTGTTCTTCTGAATAATGATCCATTAAAAAAGCATATCAGAAAAAAGAGAAGAGAAGATCAGTTTGTTCCATTTCCACCGGCACCATTAGAACTGATTTCAGGGGAAATCACTGAAATGTATCAAACTTAAAGTCACAACAAGGTATCCAAGAAAACATTTTATTTTGTAGATATAGTAATATCCTCTGTTCATCGAAAGGACCCGCCGGTTCTGTGCATCCTCTAATGAAAACCGATTCTCCTATGGGAGGGTGTCACGTGGGGATACACAGAAAATCTGATTTTGGTCGATTCGAGGGGCGGAGTATAAAATCTTAATATGATAAAATATAATAAAGCGTTCTAAAACATGGATTGTTGATAGAATATTTGGTGTTAGTACTTCATTAGTTTCGAAACTATACATTATTTGGACAGAATATGTGGGTGATACTATGCTTAAAAGTATTGATTTGTGTATAATTTGAACCCGATTTTAACCTGCTTTCTTTAATACAATTTAAGGTAACCTTGATCCATTCTCCCAACGCAACGCAAGTTGTGGTCTGGTAACCACGAGTATATAAGTAGGACCGGACTCGGCGTTAACACATATTATTTACAATGTTAATCAATTTAAATCCAGGATCATAACCAAATAATATTTCCATTGATTTGGAAATTGTTGTTATTTGTGCTATTAAAGAAGCGTTTTCTCAAGTTAACATACATGGATGTTATTATCATTTAACAGAAAATATTAGGAAAAAATGGGGGTATAGTAATAGTTTATAATTATAACAATGATGCTAATTTTCTGTGGGGGTAAAAATGATAATTGTACTTGGATTTGTACCGATTGAAGGTCTGGAAGGGACAACAGATTTTCTTGCTAATAAATTACCTGACGAGATTCTTCTGTTACCCGAAAGATTCGAAGAATATTAGATACGAATAAAAAATAGGAGAAAAGTGGGTCGTCGATCAACACAGTTTCTTTCAGAAATTTGGAATTTATACCAAAGGGTGCTAACAAATCAAAACCATACAAATAACCACGTCAAAGCTGCTAGTAGAAATTTGAATATTCAAATGGAAGTCCAACAATATGGTCGTTAATAAATTGCATTGAAAAATTCAATCGGGAAGAGACGTTATTTTATGATAAATGATTTTTATGATAATATGATTTAAATGATTACTGGTAGAAGTCTACTAAAAAAGGAGGAAATACATTGATAATTATAAAATAATTCTAAAATTTGGGCTCTAATTATGATTAAAAATAAAATAATATTTTTTTTAAGAGCCATTGCAAACAATATTTTGTTAGGATAACTATTTTGAATGTATAAACTTTCACCGTATAAATTATTTAAATGTAAAGAATTTTGTAATCATTTTATAATAACTTTTTTATACCTAACTACGTTTTGATTTCAAATTAACTGTAATATACTACTTTAATTATTTTAATGTATAGAAATATAGATTGAGACCAAAACGGCTAGCAAAAAAACAGCGTCGACAAACGAGGCCAGTGACCCCTGTAACCCTTACGCTCCTGCACTGACCAATGTAGTTTGTTAATGACAGTAACTATCTAAAAAAAAAAAAAAACTATCTTCACCTTGCAAAACATTTTGTTAGCTTCGGTGACCAAGCTGTCCAAGTTTAACTCCTTCAGCGTGAGTTCCGGATTCCGGATGAGTATTGTGGAAACTATGCACAGCAGCTAAAACACATAATATTATTATGTAAAAGTGATAACTATTTGGTGGTTTTAAATTGGAGGAATGAGCAGAACCAAGCAAATAAAACACTAACATTTATTCGAAATGTTTTGTGTTAACTCTGATAGATTATTGTGTTATGTAAGACCTACTGACATTGTACGTGTACTACTGTTTTTTACTAACTTGCTTTTTTCATCAAATATAATATAATATTATTGACTTGGCCCGCTGTAGTAGCAAGTACAATGTACAAGGACAATAGTGGCCCGTCTTCCTCATCTCCAACAACCACTACAGGACCTGGTCGAAAACCTTCATTCCCACATTTCAACCACACTACCCACGGTTAATCCACCGATACCACGGTAGTCCTCGGCATTATACAGTGAAACTTCTAAATACCGGAAATTCTCGGTCGTCAAAATGTTGTTCGTTATTCGGGGGTGTACGTTATTCAAAGGGTTCAGATTGTAGAAAGTTTGTAGTTGTTTCCTAAAAAAACGTTCTATGTTGGGAGGTACCGCTATTGAGATGTGTCCGCTAGGGGAGGTTTCACTGTATAGCGATAATTAACTTATTTACACTCTTTCGATATTTCAGTTTTAGTACGTAGCTTAATTGTTTTACATAAATTTAAAAACATACATAAATCGTAAGATTGAACACCCACACAAATTAATTTCTTTAATATTGCACGAGAGACGCTAGCCAATGAAATGGGAAAAAACAGTTGAATTTATTTAGCTTTTTTATATTTTCCTATATCGCATACCGGGTACAGTGGACAATAAAATAATATCCACAGTTGATGTTAAGAGAAAGTTCTGACCTTTTACAACTTTTTCCATGTCCAAAAAAAATGTCAAAAAGTAAGTAATAATTAGAGTTAGAGCTACCTACTTAAATATTGCATACTTTATTTAGATCCAAGAATGAAATGACAAAAAAATGTTTTCATGCGTTGGAACCAACGCTTTTTTTATTTAAACCTAAAAGCCAGCCCAGCAAAATTAGGCTCTCTTAGAATAAACGGACTTCATTTTGGTACCTACGTAAAATTATTTCTGGTTCTCTACTTCTCTTTTAACGCTTTTCAGGTTATTGTATTGATTTTACAATGAAGAATTATTATTTGTATAATTGTTTTACTTATGTCAGTCATCATGTTTTAGGGCATTATAAATGGATCGATTTCCTACTTCAGCATCTTTTCTGGTAGCAATGATTTTTTGTTTTGTTGTTATTTAAAAACCTATAAAGAAACAGTTTGATATATCGTGCTTAAGTGCTTAAGTACTTAAATACTCAAGTACACGTGCGAACGAGATAAACTATTTGAACTACCCGTCATGAGTCTCCTATGACGCCACTAGGCCCATAATACACACAAGAATATTCCAGGAACGCGATGCTCAATTTAATACAATATTATCAAGTATATAAGTCCAATATTATTTGTTTGTAAACCTCTAATAGCCGGGAAATTATACAGATAGGAATATTATATATAAGTACAAGTTAACTCCATGACGTAATTTACATACTTTTTAAGCACCAACGTAAATACATTTGAAGCATAATGGTTATAAATACAAAGTAATAAAAAAAATAATTATACTTTTATGTAAATTGTATGGTAATTTAATTTCTGTTAAAATAAAAATATCATATAAACAATTATCAATATTGTTTTTCGTGTATATAGAAAACAAATAATGCTATACTATTTTATCGGAATAGTTGGTAACCGTAACACATAGTTCAAACTTCTAAGAATATTATATTAAAATATAGAAAGGCCACGAGATTATTATTATGATTAACATTATTACCTCGACAATGAGTTGTCTGTACTCAGGCTTTTCTAGTTGGTTCAACATGCTTTCGACGTACAACGCGAACTGAAGCTCAGAGTGCGTCATGTTGTTGATGGTGGGCTGCTGCGGCATAACTTGATTCCGGAAACGGATACCTTTAGGAGTACGCCTTAGTATGTCCCACACTTGGTTGTAGAACCGATTGGGCACCCTGCACAAGCAACCCTCCAGTTTTCGCTTTTGGAGCATGTTGATCCTGCTCATAATATATGTGGTTGTTAATAATAAAGAAAAAAATCGAAGGGAATTAAAATGATCACCAAATATTAATTTTATTGGTATTTTCTAGACATGATTTAAATTTTAAAACATTTAGGTATACTTTTTTGTGATATTTAGTAAAGATGGTTGAAATCGTCAACATTTTTTTTGTAAGAAATAAGTGTGAAAATTATATACAAAGTTCATCATGAGTTATTCTTACAGCAATCAATGAATATCAAAAATAAATAATATTATGCAAGATTGTTATTTATTTTAATGAAATTCGATAAAAGAAATAACGATTTTAGTTATTTTGTTGTAATTCAAAAAATATGAATCGTTGGGATTTTTCCATCTTTTTTGTTAGCTTATTATATTCTATACAAAATTAAATATTTAAAATATTTAGCCTAGTTTTAGAATATTTGTAACGTGAATCTATTTACAATACCGTTCTACGTTGGTAATGACTCTAAGAGGACGCTAACCATACATTTGTTGTCTCCGTCTTACACTCATAGTTTAAGTTACCTGACCAAGAATATTTTCGTTCACTAGTTTTAATTGTGTACTGTGTTGATAATATAATGAATTGGCCTATTATTAAACTGTAAAGTAAGCATATTATCTAACCTTAAGCAATATTATAAGTAAAATTTATTTGTTGTACTCAATTTTACTGATTGTGAAATGCCATAATTATTTTAACAACAACATTTTCGTTATTTTGTCATCATCAAATTCCCCCCGAGCAGTATCTAAATCCCCTCCTGTTTAGAACCATTGCACTAAGGACTCAAGAGACTGTTTGACTTGAACAAGGTTATCGCTACAGAGCACTAAGTCTAATAAAAATTCATGGTTATTGACTACAGTTTTTCTGATAGAAATGATATGTAATAAAGGTTTCCAGAATACAAAGAACGCAAAGAGTAGATTTACTGTATATAATAATCCGTTATTGTCATTACTCCAAGTTATTCCAGGAAAATTATAATCTCCACAGAAGGATTAATTCTGAATAATATTCAACATATTGAGTCATCATAAGTTAAATCCGGAGTTCTATTACGGAGTTAAACACCAGCAATTTTTTAAGATTTTAGAATCTAAAGAAAATGTTCTAAATAAGTATTCAACATTAAGAATAGGTATAGTAATAACTCTTGAAATAATATCTTTACTAATGCTAATAAAAAGACCACCACCACGTAAAATGTACACTACTTGCAAAACAACGGTTATATCTATAAATATTATAATTTGTAAATAATTTTTCTCAATTACTATTGATATGTATAACGTGTGCAATATGAAAAAAAATATTACTAAACTTTATGGCATTATAATAGATTTTATAAAAAAACTTATATAAACACAACCATTAATAATACAAAAAGACAACGGGAAAATGTAATTCTATGTTTTCTTTATGTTGTGCAAGAATGATATAAACATGCAATAAGTATACATATAAACTATAAATTATATTATTTGTTATAATGTTACCTATGTAAATATCACGTATTTTATAATAGTTCTAGTCTTCTAGATATCGTCCTTATATTAGTACATTTCCCCTGAAATATTTTAAGCATTTAAATATACTTACCTAACCGTTTTAAAGATAAACAATATTAAGACCGTAGATAATAAAAACTGGAAATATTACATAACGTGTAGGTACTTACTGTTCTATTTGCCCCCATTCCTTGACTGTAAATATTTTTTGTAACAATTTCCTTATGGCATATGGACTCAAGCTTTCGACCAATAAATGTGTTTTCTTACCAGAATTTAACTGCAAAGTCATAGCTTCCATCACCCATCTACAAATTGTAAGTGTATTAATAATAAACATAATAATATGACTACAGTCTTTGGCAGATAACTTGTCACGGTGGGGGCGATGCGATAACGTAAAACCATGAGTACTTAGTATTTGAATATAATTACAAAATAACAAATAGTGGCGTAAATAATTATATAATCTATATTTATATATATATATTATTATATTTCATAGTTTCAATATTACATTAATCTATTAATATTGTCATTGTCAGTAGATATCGTTTATTTTTATATATTTATGATAAACTAGCTGATCCCGTGTACTTTTTGCTGCCCGTGAAAAATGGCAACTCTTAAAAAAAATTTGATTGTCCAACTCCTTTTGAGTGTTACTCGCCGCAGTAAGAGAAACTCAGACACCGGGGGTAAGCAATCCGGCTACATTGGATTGTGGACAAAAGTCAACTAATCCACCTTAGTCGACAATGTTCGAAAATTTGTTTCAAATAAATACGTTATTTGAACATTATTATTTTCGTTACGCGGTCGTCCGAGTTACAACTATGATAATGCGTCTGATCTTCCTAAATAACCAATGACACCCGATAATAAATAAATACTAATTTCTACTAATTATTTCTCCTATTACCAATATCAACCGTTACTATAAAAATAGGTATACAATTTACATAAAAAATTGTTTTTTGACTATTTTAACCCCTTAAAATCAAAATATTGCAAAATCTTTTTTAGTAAAAGATGAATTATAATAATATTAATCTACCCTCTACATTTCCAATCAATAGTTCTAATAGGTTCGGCTCTGCGTTATTATGAATCAGTCACTCAGAACAGTCTCGTGTATACAATATATTATAACTGTAGGTAATAGACAATAGGTATATAGTATTTTGAATTTAAATAAATTATGAATAACAGTAATTAATTTTGGCGAACACTGAAACACTAGTAAATTATTTTCACCAAAATTAGGAACTTCAACAACTGATGATAAAAAGTTCAGCTAAAAACTGAAGGTTCGTTAATATAAGGTTAAATATTTATCATACACTAGTCTCTGACACATTATCCATACAACGTCATTGATATTATTGTGTTGGCTCTACCATCAAGTCAATACACAATAATTAATCACAATAGCCTCTCGTCGGACCACAGTTCAATCCAAATCAACATAAACGCATCTATTATTTCAAACAATCCACCAAAAACAATTAGAAAAAATAACTGCCTGAAATTTAAAAAAGAATTCTCCAAAAAAAAATCATCCTCACCCAAACACCAGCAGAAATCAACAACAGAATTGATCAATTAACAGCCATCATTCAAACTGCATTGAAAAACTCCTCCTACACTGTTAAACCAAAAATGATTAACCTTTAAATTCCTGACGAAATATTCCTAGACATAGAAACCAGAAAAGTCAGCCAACTCAGAAAAATGTGGCAATCCACCAGAGACCCGAGAACAAAAAGGTTATACACAAATTGCATACGTCAAAAACATACTTAACCAACACACAGTTAAGCAGAATGGAACGATTTTACAGAAACATTAAGTTTCAAAGGTAAACCGCTTTACCAACTACACCGTAGCAACCTTAAAAAAAAAAGCCGCAGACACACTGCTACAAACAAAAATTGGTCACAAAATATTAAAAGCCAACAGAAAAGCAGAACTAATCACAGGCACCATGTATAGCCAATTATTTGGAAACACAGGAATTGCAAGAGGTAAACGAAATTATTGCCGAAATAAATCGAGACACACTACATCAAAAATATACATCACCCTGAAACAATTTTCAGACATCATCAATCAACTACCAAAGGCAAAGCACCTGGATATGATAAATTATCAAATACAGCACTCAAAGGTGTCATCAAGAACAATGTGCCAACGGGGGCCTGTATATTTTGGCTGTATTTTACAGTGAAAAGCGCATAGATTATTACTATGAGCAAAATAATGCGATAATGTACAATGGATCGTTAAAACTATCATGACAAAATAAATTTTAATTATTTTGTCATGAAAACCCTGGTCTTAATAAAGTTTTTAAGTCTACAATCAGTCATTGAATAAAAAATAAAATTATTTCCGGTAGATAACTTCACCAGATCGAGACCCGACAATAAGAGCTTCATAACCGGAGGATAGTTTCCAAACCTAATAAACTAAGACCGTGTTTCAAACACGACTCAAAAATCTACCAAACAATATAGTCACACAACTAGCACAGATCTTTACGGCAAGCTTCCGACACTCCTACTTCCCAAAAAGATGGAAAAACCATTAAGTCATGATCCCAAAACCAGGGAAAAAACACTGAAACAGAAAATCACCGCTCGATATCACTACTAATAACCGTTTCAAAAATTTAGGAAAAATAATTTTAAAAATCTTTCACAAATATATAACACCTTGAGCGGAACAGTACGCTGTTCAGAGAATGCCGCTCAACTACAACCCAACCCTTCCAGCTATTCAAAGACATTAAAAACAAAAGAAGTTCACTGCCACGACATTTATGAACATGGAAAAGGCATTTGATTGGGTGTGGTACGATGGCCTCATCTACAAACTGAAAACAAACACAAATCTACCAATAAGTATCAACCAAGTATAGTAAAACTCATTAAATCATTCCTAATAGAGCGTACATTTTAAATTCGGGTAAACGGCCACGAATAAACAACAAGACAGATATAGGCAGGGGTACTGCAGGGCTCGTGCTTGTCACTATTACTCTATATCCATTACATAAACGATCTTCCATTTAATCACAGAGTATAAACTTCCATTTTCGCAGATGACACCATGTTCTACACCGGAATAAAAATTATGCAATATGCCAAATCTAGAGACAAATTAATCGAACCGTGACCTGGACTGACAGATGGAAACTAAAACTTAATATGGAAAAAACCGTAGCCGTCATCTTAAGATCAAGACTGACTACACCTTCAACAAATTAACATCAAAAACCAGCAAACAAACTGACTTCATGATAGACGCACAACTTAAAATGCATAAACATGTCAACAATACTATACACTGAGCCAAGGGAGCCAGGGCCATACGGTACCCAGTTCTAAACAGTCATTTTCCCATCCACTAAAAACAAGGATTCAGCTATACATCATATGCATCAAACCCATACTACTGTATGGATCAGTAGCTTGGACACTTCATATCAGCAAATCCACCTAGAAAAAGTAGGGGGCTATCCAGGGTTAGGTTACTCTAAGGACTATAATAGGTGAACACTATTTAATTAAAAACGAAGCGATACAGAAAGCATCCTTTCGCTTTTCGAAACAGTCCAAACAACAAAGGCCACCTTTCTATACAGAGCCTCCACATCAACATACTCACACCTCTTATCTCTAGCAAAATAGAGGAACCGTCCCGAAAACCATGTAAAAACAAAAGAAAAATCAAATTAGAGATCATAAACAAAAGTCTGGAACTTTACAAAGGCCATAGGATGTCCGACAAAAGCCAAGTGCAAGATCAGTATTAGACAGCCTGGTGGCCCACTTTGTTCCACTATATTTTTACCCATACGGTCATACGTACACAACATTCACACCATTATATATAGAACCACACTGTGTACTCCGTCCGGAATAAAAACGGACCCGGGTGGTGGACCAAAACAGGTTCAATGCGCGCAGGTTTGGCTTATGACTATAACTAGCATAATATAGCTATGACAAGGATACAGGTGGGGAGCTGGTCACCACCTTCGCGACTAAATATGTTCTTATTCCGGACGGAGTATAGTGTCAGTCACCTAAAAGCACCACCGCCCGCATCGGCCGCTTGTTTAAGCTTGATCAACGCAACCTTGATTTATCACAATCGAAAAATGATCTTTTTAAGTACCAAATAGATTCACTTTTCTATCAGAAAAGATGCTGATCTCAAAAATTGGAGCATTTTTAGTGTCCAAAATCTAAAACAGGCAGAACAAAAACACACACACTTCTTAGTAAAATCAATACATTATTTCGCTCCGCTCAGAATCTAAAAAAACATAGTTGTATAATATACATTATATCATAATGCTACCACATTGTACAATTCTATATCACTAAACCCGTACAATGTTCAATGACTCTTGTAAATATTATATTAAGACAAATGTAATAGTATAAACATTATACTACTCAATAATATTATGTGATATTTTAGTATTTTAAAATAACAATTCTAGTTTTTGTTAAATGTTTGAAATTTAAAGTAGGTATAACAATACCGTTACAGCACATTCCTATATGGCTATATAATGCCCTTTGTTTCAAATGGTTAATTTTTTTATATAATATTTTCCTGCAAATGTATAAAGGAATACGCAGTAATTCATGTGACATAATATAGTCAAGCATTAAAATACCTAGTAGTTATTCGTATATCCATTTTATTCCATTAAAAAATGTAAACCCCATCTCTCCTATGTTCAAACTCTAACTATCCCAGTTAAATATTGTATAATCATCCAATTATAATTATCTGTAGATACTACTTACCCGACTCTAATTTTCAAAATTCCTTTGAACATATCCGGGTTGGTGGCTATAAGCCGGCCGCAGTATAAAATTATTTCCTGTTGTAGTACGGCTTGTATAACATTGAACGGCTGTATCGTGGAGTACATTATTGAGTGGATGGCAGCTGGTGTCATAGGCTTATCAAACACAGTTTCTTTTTGACCCACGACACCGACGGTGAGCTAGTACAATAGATTTTTTTAATAATAATATTAAGATTTATCAGCTGTGGTTGTTTTTTGCCGTATAATATATATTATAATTAGGGCCCGGATTTTAATGCACTAAAAATCGTTGAAAAATGCTTTAAAAAATAGCTAAAAATGCCTTTAATAATGCTCTAAAAAATAGCTAAAAATGCCTTTAAAAAATACATTTAACCAGGAAAATGACCTTAAAAAATGACTTTTACATTTTTATTAAATTATTGTTTTATTGGTAATTTATAATATTTTAATTTTATTAAAAAAAAAACAACTAAATATCGAAAAAAAATTGACTCGCGACTATTGACGATAGATTTGACTGTTTGATTGGAGGCTGTATTGTTGTTCATTCTAAACATACCAAAATACGCACTTAAGATTATGTTAAATTCTACGTTAAGCTATTTTACCTATAAAATGTTCAGCATTGCATTGAACAATAATATATTGCTTAATATTTTCAAACACCAATGATCTTCTAAAATACTATATGTTTATATATTATACAAATATGCATTAAAAACGAAAAAAATACCGAAAATTGCTAAAATATGTTCTAAATATGAAAAAATATTGAAATATGCAAAAATAATGCAAAATAAAAATTTCACCTTTGAAGTCTCTGTTACATGAATCAAATTATAAACTTGGAAAGCATTGTCTAAGATTAACCAAAAAAAGATGCATTTTGCATTGAAATCCGGACCCTAATTATAATATATACATAAATGTATATTATATAATATAATCTATATTTATATTATGTAGGTAAATTATGTCTACTTGTTTTCCGTTGACCAAAACGGTCGTTATAAATGGACTGATGCTGTCGACTGCATGGCGCAACAGGCTGCTGCAATATCGTATGGCAATCCAGTAATGTAAGCAACCAGCGCTGTGGTATAAATTCGTTAGATGGTATCCGACTAAAAAAAAGAAATATGTCATCAGAACTATGTGAAAATGGGCGGAAAAAAAAAGCGACTTTGATACAACTATACTATTACCTATGCGTAGCCACGCAGATAACAACAAAATGTCAGAGTAAACTTTTTAGTAGGTAGGTACGATGAGGAAGTGCTCGTTTAATTAGATAAAATTAGTATACTAAATAAAATGTTCATAAAGAACAGCATTTTTTTACGAAGCCTGATACTAAATATTCAGCTAGGAAAACTAATAAATAAGAATAACATAGAGAACGAAAATTACTACAATAGTTATGCTAAAAATGTACATGAATATAATCGATACACTGTGGCACAATGAACTCCCTCCAGGTGCATATAATCATGTGGGTAACATGGAGTGACCAGTGTGCAGCCAGAGGAAAATTTAAAGGATAGCATTTTAAAACTAGACCTTGAGACCAGCGGTGCTATATTAGTGTTGAACTTTGAGTTCAAATCATTTTTTCAAAATATGAATGATATAAATATTGATGTGTGAAATCAGGTTTAATTAGGAGTGAATAGGTATAATATGTGTTTGAACACGGATACGTTTTCGCGCCACCGTAGTTTCGGCATAAGTTATTAAAGCTGCGCATCGGACGCCGAAGTTCCTGCGGTGGCTTACCCCCTCCTCGGCCATCCAGCGCCAGGCCGTCCGCCGCCGTATAGGCTGAGCCGCCAGCCGTTTTGGTTGTCTATCCCGAGCGGTCGAGCTTGACGCAACGTCGTGTCCGCTCGCCGCCGCCGCCGTCTGGTATAGTTTGCCGTGACCGTAGGTGTCGTTCGCCATTTTTTTGGTACCACGTTGTTGTTGTGTTGACCAAAAGAAATCCGTTTGTCGACTGTGCTTTTGTCATATGCCGACGTCATTTTCATTATCATATATTATTGTCGTCGCCCTTTTCTTTCTTTTATGCATTATTTTGTGTGCTGGTTTGATTCTCAGACATCACCTGTCGCACGTTAATTGCACGTGCCCGCATCTTCGTGTGCACCTATTTTATACTATCCGCGGAGCTTCTCGCGTGTCGCGAGACATGTTACAACGTCGCGACACGAGAGGTCAACGATCTCACCACCGCCAAGCCGTCTACATCCCGTTGTCTGCGACATCGTGGGATCGCGGAATACCATAATATCCGTCATCGTCGAGGGATCCCGATATCAAGTGTGACCAGCGGTATCGTTGACGTTATTAGTTATTATTTATTACCATATGTCCATATCTATATTAATTTGTATATTGCACACCTGTTGTGCCCTTTACATTTTACTATTATAATTTATAATCATTTGATGTAATTGGTAATATGGTATAAATGGTTGATATTATTATTATTATTGCAATTGTCTGAAGAGACGTCTTCGGCGTTGTCACATTATTATATATTGTTTGTGTTTAATCTATCAATAATTTATTATATATTATATTTTGTAACACTATGTTTTGGACCATTTTCATTTGCTCCCTCACATTCGCGAGTCGCTCAGTGAACTGATAACGCAAGTGCTGGCGGCGCAACATATGTGTTTATTTATTTATAAGATATTAACGCCCGTAAAAGCGTATGAAAAATATTACAACTTAAAATTAGTGTACAATAATTACTCTTGTTAACAATAGCAGAGTTGGATAATAAATACTTTGTTACTGGCATTCTTAATATTGTAAAATTACAGCGGACTGGCGTCCCGCTATCTACGTAATAGTAATAGTAATATGTGAGTTAATTAGAATTACTCCACAACCAATAACCTCAAAGGTAGACAGTTGATAAGTCTAAGTAAAACACTTCTTATAGGAACACATTACAAAGGAGTTCTAAATGATATGTTAAGAATGTAATCAAATTTCAGAGAAATCATTTTTGAAAAAGGAATGAGTTTCGGAAAGTGTACAGGTATAAAAGGCTTCATCACCATATGTAATTACAACAGGGATATGATCAAAGTTGACACGCCGCCAGAACGATATTTTATTATAATAGTACAACACTATAATCAATATAATGTTACTATTGGAAACTACGCAGTATTTTTTATCGAATATCGGCTATGGCATTTCCAGGAATCTTGCATATGGACGCCGCATCCATGGGAACGATACTCTTATCATGAACGCTAAGAAAAGTAAAGGGTAGGCACATAGGAATAAGAGAGCGGCTCTCCTCTGAGAGCTCCGAGGGCCCCAAGTGGCCCATATTTATACGTGAACTGACAACGCGAGTCATTCTTAAGCGTTTCTTACTAAGAAACTGAGGCTTCTTAGATATTTCGAATAAACAGATTCAACATATGAAAAAAAAACGAGGTATTTGGTAAAAGACCATAAACTTTACTTTAAGAAGATCACCGTAGATTTGATATTTAGTATAGAATTGGAGCGAAATAAAGACATTTTAAAGCATGTTACCACTTAGACTATCAAGATTATCCTATTGGATTTTTAGAACAATCGTCACTTGATGAGACATTAGCATAGATTTTAAGGTCATCCGCAAAATATTGGTAATCACTTAATGTAAAACAAGTTGATTTATCTATAGTAAAAATGGCAAACAACAACGGAGACAGATGGCCATCAAGGGGGACAACTGAGGACACAGAGAATGTTTCTGACAAAAAATTATTTACCTAGCTAAAATCTGTTAATTTAATATGATATAAATTATATATATTTTACACGTTTTCCAATGAAGTGACTCCTGCCTTAACCTAAAATCTTAAACTAAGGTTTCAACACTCAAGATGTCTGATGTCCTTCGAAATGTCTAATAATTTGATGGCCAAGGATTGACATGATTAACTAACCTTGTCTCGTGTTTACGAACAAACCTTTGGATTTCGTCTGTTATTGTAAGCAACATCATATCACGGTAAATTGCATTGTTTCTTTCAAACCGGTAGGCTGCAGTGATGGTCCGAAGGGTGATGGTTTTACATCATCTAGACTTACTGGCACAACTGCTCAGTTTAATGCCATAAATCCAGATTGGCTTTATAATAGCTACATATTGAAGATGTTTTTTTTTTCTATGGTTAATTGAGAGTGGGTCAGATTAAACATTAAAGTTTTCGCATTTTTCTTTAATCTGTATTTTTTTTTCTAAAGAACGTGGTTTTTCCAGTTTAGACTACAGTCGAGGTCTATTCCAAGATATTTAATCTTTTTGTATGTGTGGTGATTTATTTAGTACTATTTGAATATTTTCGATTGTGTGTAACGTATAGTTAAAAAGTATCGATTTGCCACCATTGATTTTAATTTTCTAACGTGTCTTCCAGGGAAATATGTTGTCAGTTAACTTTTGTAAGTTATCAGTTGCAGTAAGCAGACTCTTACGTGTCGACAAAATGTCTGTATCGTCGGAAAACATAACTAACATTGTGTTTTCATCGTTTGTTATATCAGCCGTTTATATTCAGTACATGATATATCCTAAAACACTACCTGGTGGTAGGTACTCCGGCTGATACCTATGTCTTTTCATTCGGTTAATCCTTCTACGCGTATGACTCGTAATTGATGATTGATCAAGTGTGATTAAGAAGAGCACACCAGGTATGTGGTATCTAACCACGCAGTCTGATGAGAAAACCTTTATGTTACACTTTGTTAAAAGCCTGGGCTATGCTCCACACAAAATACTGCAGTACTCCACTGCAGTATTTTTTTTCTTCAACAGCTTTACTAATCACATAAGCAACTTGTTGATCTTGAACGATAGTCGAATGTTTATTACGAAATCTAAAGTTATGTCTGGTATAAGATTTTTTTCCTCTAAAATCGGTTTTAGGTGTTTAAGCAGATTATTACATATTTTGTACAGCCAGTTTTTTACTATAAAAATAATAAATAATTTCTTCAAGATGAAAAATATATTTATTAATGATCCTATTTGGATCCTATTTAGTTGAAATACAATCATTTTTTCGAGACAATAAATATTTTGTCATACTAATAAATTATAGGCACAGCCTAAATAATATATTTAATATTAGTAAATACTAAATAATGTATTTTCTTAAGGTGAAAAAGTATCTTTCAAATTTCAATAGTATTAAATTAAATTCATTGACATAATAAATAATTTATTAAATTATTCAAATACTATAAATAAACTTTCAATTTCCAAACTGACAAATTTTCTCTTTATAAATTTGATAAAAGTGTTAATCTGGTGCTGGTCATTACCTATTAATGATATTTTTGTCAAATCAATCTATACTTTTATTGAATTGATCGTTATTTTTGGTTCAGTTTAGCTATTTATGCAAAAGAAACATCTTGAGTGGCTGGTATCACAGGACTTTGTTGTGTTCTTTGTAGTGATGTAGTTTTTTTGGGTGAAATTTTTCTATTGCATTTCTATAAGTGATACATACTTTCCAATTTGTAGTGTGTCCTTCACCACAAATTGCGCATTTCGCCTTTAATTTCTTAGACTTAGGTCAATTTAGCGATGTGTGTTCTCCACTATTTTTATGTTTTTAAAGAGTAGTTTTGGGTGTGACTAATATTTGGAAAATTTTGGAAACCATAAATTGTCTTTGTTGTCTGCATATAGCTCCAAATCCAAGAAGAATAATGGAAGACTTACAATAGTCCGATCACTAAACTTGTTTTTAGGGTCGAGTCTTTTTAAATTTGAACCTTTGTTACAGTATGTATAATATGTCCTAGTTCGGATAATTTGAATTTAATGACACAGTGGTCAGTTTCATAGTGTAATCAACGAATTACCACCAGAAACTTTTTTTCTGTTTAAGTTGGTATCTGTGATATTTAATTTTTTGATCTTCTAATAAATGTATAGTTATAAACTGGTGTTCGTCGCCTGTTAGTATCTTAATTTCACCATTAGGTAAAATTTTAATTTGTTGTTTACGTCCCTTCGAAATTAAATTAATCATTAATTGTTTAAAATAATTTATTGTTATTGGAGGTGATTTGTGGATTTTTACGGAAGTTTTCGCTACTTCTTTGATAACTTTGTTTTTTTTAAGGTGAGCTCAAAATTTTTTTAGAGCGTTCAGCGTTCATTTCAGAAATCAGTTGTAATTCCTCATTGTTTAATTGCAATTCGGTTACCATATGTTTCTAGATCACATTGTCATTTTTTATTTGTGTCCAAATACTAGCATCAACTATTCATACATTATGCAATTCAATTTGAGTGTGACCCTCTTAAAATATATTTGCTTATAAAAACTTACCATCCGTCCGACTTGGACCGTGGCTTGCATTGTAAACACTAACAAAATAAAATTATAATAACCTAGGCATCACTTTCACACGAACTGCGAATGCAAATCATACGTGTTACTTGTTCGGTGTGCAAAACAACAATAATAATATTATGTTCATATTTATGATAATTATAAAAAGTATTATAATATTATAATAAATTAAAATAATTAAACATTCTGTTTTTATTTTATTATATTTTTATGAGTGTCATATTTTGCAAAATTAACAATGTGTAAAAGTATAATATGTCTAGATGTTTAAAGAAAATGTATTGTTAGTTTTAATTTGTCACTAAACAATTTACATAGGTACCTACCTATATATTTTAACTGTTACCAGAAAAATAAAACCTTTCAAAGGAAATTTAATAGAAAATAAAAACCTTAACTGCAACATGAATGTGATACCTGTTCTAAATGTTGTTTACAAACATATTTTCATTAGTAATGTGTAATAGGTACCAATGAGTACCAATGGTATACCTAAAAACGTGTGTGGACTTTGGGGTACTTGGTAAATAGTTTTTTTTCGTAATAACGCTGTTACCCCGTGACTTTTCTATTTATATATATACTTATTCTGTGAATATGCAATATTATAACAATTATTTTAAATTATTATTTATAACGTATTATATTAAGAAATAATGTTTGAATTTGCGAATATTACTTTTTAATTTTTTTTTTTTTTATATAAATGTAATTATTACAAAATAGCAAGAGTGGGTAAGTTAATAATATTTTTTAACTCAATTGAGTTAACAAATACTATTAACTAACTCCAATTAATAGTTATATATCTATATGAATATTTAATATAGATACATAAATTGTATGTATGTAATTTAAAGGCTGTATAATTTTAGAACTATATTCATATTCCAAACTGGGTTCATTTAAATTTTAATTTTAATGTGATTATTGCATTGTTAAAGATTCGTAATTTAAAAAACCAAATAAGTGAAAATTTAAAAATTATAAAACAATTACTATATTTCGATATAAATGTGGGGAATATTATAAATGTACAAATGATGTGAGATATCTATTTTACATCTAAGTTATTTAAAATGCCCATTAAATTTTAAAAACAGGGTAAACTGTATGAGAACTATGAATGTATAAATTTATAATACATCTACTACACCAGTTTATAGGTAGGTGGGTGTTTTTGTAATAAAAATATTATAATATATAAATCGAAATGGTAACAATTCATGATAACCGCACAATAATTTTATTAAATATTAATAAATAATTAGTAATAACTAATGAGTACCTAATAATAGAAGATATTTTAAATCATGATTAGTGGGCTAGTACCTATCTATTGCGACTAATGTTAAACTGTTATCTCTGTATTATTATTAATTAATTAATACGACATATTAGTTTTTATCTATAAAAATATATACGAAATCCTTTGTAAATATATCTATTTTTCATATTATATTTTCCATATTTTACGAACTTATAACTTATATAAATTATATGTTTCTGGATAAAATAAAACAACTTCTGGAAATTAAAAAAAAACTTAATTGGGAATATTAAAAAAATAAAATAAGTTGATTTTAATTTAACGTAGATGCAACCGAGTTAAGTAGAGCTAAGTAAATTAAAACAACGAACTGGTAAGTTACCTAAGTAAATAAGTAAATATAATATAATAATGTATTTTAAATAAGTGGTGTTAGGTTAACTCATTACCTTAGAAGTAACTTCTAAAAAAAAGTAACTCGTTATGTAACTTAGTTAAAATCAACTTAACTTTTACTTTTTAACTCATTAATACTCTGCAGCCTTGTGTTTTTGTAACCGATACTCACAAATCCTACTCAACAGTATAATATCGCATAGGTAATCTTACTTGTATATCCGTTTACTTTTTTTTCAATGCCTTCTTTTTTCAACAATAATCCATACAGCTGAGCTTGAGAAAATAATCCAACTCCATCATTTATCGTCTGAATAATTTCATTTGTACTCTTGTGCTCATAGGTCTACAACGACGTAAAATTAGTACAGTATAATTGTATTCTATTGTATGTTATAATATAATAAATGCAAATATTCAATATAATGATACAATTCTGCGGAATTTCATAGTATGTACAATTAAATTAAATAGTAGATATTTACAAAATGTTTAATAATAATAGCATGATATTTGTAGAGCTGGAATTTACATGCAACAACATAATTTTATTTACAAAAATATAGTACAAAAAAAAATGTTTACATATAAATTATAAACTAATTAGTAATTTTCTATTACTATTATTAATTATAATTAGTACTCATAGTAGCTATTTAATTTACGATTACAGTAAAATAATATTATAACATAATGTAATGATATTATTTTGTTTCAAATTTTCAAATACGAATGACCAATGATTGAAACGAGAAAGGATTTATATTGACTAAAACTTTTTTCTTCATCACACGACATTACTGGAGCATATTATTCAAATGACGCGATTTGTCCTGGAGTTCAGTTGGCTATGCTTATATTGTTTATATTTTTATATGTTTAAAAAATTCGCCGCATTCACTTTTGATCTTAATTATCATAAATTTGTTTGATAATTTATTTTTATCAGTTATCAAAACTGTTGTGGCGCCTATCCTAACGACTAACCTCGTTAGATACCATGTTCTGTGAAGATTATACCATATGTTTATGTTTCAAATCAATCGTCAACATGGGACGCGTTCGGAAACTCACTGTGCCAAATACAATAAGTAGCAATTAGGGTGTTCCTTAATTTTAAAATTTAATTATTTTTCAGGCTCACCCCTTAAAAACGACAGTATGCATACAAAAATGAGTTACGGAAGATATTGAGTCAATCAAACAAGGTCAACTTTTCAATATTAATGAGAATTTTTATAATTCTTGATTATTTTTTTAAATATTTTGCAAACTGTGAAGTAACTCGAAATTATGTGCACAGCTGTGTTTTAAATACAATAAAACTATCTGCAGATTATATCTGAACAAGTTTTTAATATCTTCTACTATTCATGAGATATATTGACTTAAATGAACAAAAAACCATATCCTCAAAATGTTTACTGTTATAACTAAAAATATTATTGTTAATGGTAAATATTATTCAGAGCTTATATATTATGATATATTGTAATTTATTTAAGTATATAATTAATGATTTTAATTATTATGTTTTTTTTTAATGTTTCCTTTTTCAATCTGGATAAATTTTCCTATATTCTTGAACACTCTGTAGTACAAATTATTTTTGCTCTTCATTGGATGTTAACGCTTAATTAAAGTCTGCCATTAATTCCACACCCCTTTCGGCTGTATTATTGACTATTTTTTTTAGTATTTAGGATTTACCCCACCACCAATTTTAAAATCCTGGCCACGCCACCTGTGGAGTTAAATTATTGATCGTACTAATCGATATTTTTAATATATAGTTCGATTGCACCATTTTGTACTGTCTCACAATTGATGTCGTATTGTCTTTATATAACATACTGTGCCAAAAATAACCTTAAATAATGTGTACCTATAGATAATATTATTTTGAGTGTTCGTCCGACTGAGAAAAGGATATTAGATAGGTAGGTAGGTAATATATTTTTATATTTATATAGGTACGTTCAATAAATAAACATGTTTTCAAATTTATAAGATTCATAAGAACTATAAGTAGGCAACTATACGCTTATGTTCAATATTGTTTGCAAACACATGACAAAAAAAATTTCCTATTTTATTGACAATACCTAAACCAACTTGTGGACATAGCTTGGTTATCAGCCAAGATTAATTTAGACTAAAGGGAGAAAAATATGCAAATGCATAGATATCCTAGACTTAATTATTAGGTATACAGCACAACATTGTTTAATTAGAATTTATGTGTTAAAATTTAAAATATCCGTCTGAAAATATTTTAGTAATATTTGCTTTACTAAATTGGTGACATTAGTTTTAGATACCTATACAATTAATTTTATTGTATTCAGAATAATATGATTTTTTAAATTGTAATAATAATCTTGTTGTTAGGTTGTTTGCTAAGTTATAACTATTTTTTATATTCGATAGTCAATTATTTCTAAGAGAGACAGAAATATTTTAGATCCGCATAAGCTTTTGAATTAACTTTGGTGAAAGTTGAATAATTCGTAGGTCAGAAATAATATTGAAAAAAAGCTAACATATTCATATTATAATTTTAACTAGATTTAATATTTCAAGCTAACTAATAGAATATAATAGATAATATATATTAGTCTGATACCTATACTAATATACAAAATGAACAGTATCTACATATAGAATTCTAAATTCCATAGGTTCTACAAGGAAAATATATCAGTGATAAAACTAGAATATTACGATTTGTACGTTTTAAATACACAAAATGAAAAACAAATTTACCCAGTAAAGTTTAAAGTAATTTACCTGCACGTTGATAATATCTTCCGAATAAGCCATAGCTTTGGGTACATCTGTCAAACTCTGATAACCGCTATAATCGTATTCCAATTGTTTGAAAGGTTGAAATTCAAAATCTTGGGCACCAATATTATTCACGAAATCCAAATGTTCTTTAATGTAACAATACTATATTATAATCAACAAATATATGTAAAATATATGTTACAGACATATGGACATACCCATGCACGAAGAAGATAATAAATTTTGTAATCTTCCAATCCTCACTTTGATGCCGTCGCAGTGGCCTTTTTTTAACATTGCAAATAAATCCAACATCTCTTCAAACTGTGGATCTCTGAATTGTGTAAACAATAATTAAAACACACAATTTTCAATATTTTTCAAACATCAGTATAAGAATGTCGAATTCAACTTTTTATGAATGCCTATTCAATATCTAAGGTCATCAAATTCTAAAGTTAAAAAGTATATTACGAAAATCCTCTTATTGTAGTATAATTCAATTTTAGATTCTGAACGAGACGAAGGAATATATTGATTTTACAGTGATATTGTATGTGTGTTTTTTGTCTGTCTATCAGCAACACACTCAGGAATACACGTAGGTACATAAAATCATTTTTTTTAGTCTATATAACTAACGGGTTCACTGGAAAATGTATACCTACTATTTATTATATTCAACCAGTTTATATGGCGTGCTTATAATGAACATTGCTTGTTAATTGTTTACCTCATGTGTTCTTCTCGTATTAACAAGCAAATTGTAGGTCTACCAGACAGCCGCCAAAATCTGCTGACGAATTTCAATTCAGTTTTAATGTCATCGATCAACAGTGACATGTCTCGGTAGAGATAGAACTCAGATACTTCAAATATAAGCGGATAGCACAAAACAGTCATTCCGCAAACTCTGTACATCTAAATACATAAATCAATGATGAAATTACGACAAAAACATCTGATGGACCAAACATACTTTACTAGTCCCAAGCGCTCCAATAGGCCTTAACGGTCTTCCGGTCAATTTCAATTTGTCGTTTATGCCCAAATTCGTGTATACCTGTTCAGTTTAACAAACGTCTTTATCATTGGAGGAAAAAAAAAACCAAAACAATTATAGAAAGTACAATACGTGTCATACTTTCATCAGCTCAGTAGATGACCAGATTTGGACTGGTTCGACTTCGTGAGGCGTTTGGGTTTGGATGCCATAAGTAGCCATCATCGCTTGCAATCGCATGGATTCAGCTATGAGAACTACTTGAACCACTAAATCAGTAGCAGTCCCCTGTAATGTACACAATAAAATCACGAATGCAGTCAGTTATTAAGTGAATAAACAAGTTTATGAACAAGCAAAAGACATTTAAGGCAATAGGTAGGGAATAATAAGAAAAAAATGAACGACAGCAATAGCCAATATTATATTACAAAATAGTATAGGTATTATACAAATGCGGGCATTAATAAAATCATTTTTGGTTTATAAATAATATACTAATAAACTTAATAACTGAACTAGGCAGTTGAAATTAACATTCAAATAACTACGATTTATTAATTTAATTAATTTTAAATTATAAAACGTTTAGTTAAAATAATTTTTAAATGTATACGTATAGCTAGGGTTTAAGTTAAAAAATAATTCATTTGTGTACAATATATTAAGTAGAACGAATGTTTAACAAATTGGTGAATAATCATTTGAAAATTTGGAAGTTGCACAATGACTTGCCCACCTTTGTATAATTGCATTGTGTATATGGGTGAAAGTTCTGTTAATAATGTAAGTGTATACTAAATTATATGCATTATGCACACAATAATAGTATGTTCAAGTTATATGGTTTTTTGGGCATACCAGAGCGCAATGACGCACAGTTTGGGAACTGCTGTAATACACTAAAATTAATTTGAATACTATATTTAAATTATAAGAGTTATACAAATACGATTGGTATTGAGTGATGATATAAACATTTAAAAGTATTTACAGTTAATGTAACTTGGTTTTAAAATGATTTGTAATTATTGGTGATATTTTGAAGTCAATGCTAAAAATGCAAAGTAAAACAAAATAGCATTATTAAAATATACAGTTTATCTATAAATTATGTCTGTATTAATTTTATTAAAATGCAAACACGTAGTTTAAAGATATGTACAATACATATAACAGGCATTTGGCGTATTTAATTTTAATTGTTAGACAATTTTTAAATATTTGTGACACCGTTAATATCTATACGTATTATAGGAGTATACAATATTATTATTGTTTGGGCATACAAGATGAACTATGATATCTTAGAATTTAGAATTATAACTTAGATAATTATAAAATATATCACGGTCCAATCTGTACATAAATATTATATTATAATCAAAAGGTTATATAAATTCTTAGGTTATTAATTATTATACTATATAAATATTTACAATACTGTGCAAAATATTTTACAGAAATAGTGACGTTATAGTGCACCAGTGCAGCCAGCAAAGTGTAAAATTGGCAAATAAAATTCAACCAAAGCGTGTTGATAATACAACAAATTAGGCATACGCAGACTTTATCTCAAGTTATGACACAACCAGATAATCTCTTGGTAAAAACGAATAAACCTCCTTTCTTTCCGAAATAATTTAAAAAAAAGTTATGATTTGGTCATTTGGATAGGTAAACTTTATTTATATTTTTAAACAGTTATAGGGGAGAGGTGGTGAATGTCAGTCAGTACCTTAAAACAAACACAAGTAATCTCAAATAATAAGATTAATACAATTTAAAAATCCATTTAATCGTGCTTGTGATTTCTAATTGTATGATAATCTATAATTTATGTTCCCACCATATTCTGTTAACACCTGATAACAGAATTTCTTTTGATTTTTTCGACGTTTATGTTGTAATAATATTAATAATATTATTATTATCTGCTCTTCGAAAAAATGAATGGTAATTTTTTATTTCATCTTATTAATTTGTTATTAACTTGTTTATGCTAAATGTTATGTAGTTTAAGATGTTTGTAGTTTGATTAATCTATTTATTGAGATACAAGTATACAACGGAATTAAAAATTATTTATACTCGGCTAATACTGGTCAAACTGATGGGGAAATAGTGCAATACTGATTACTTTTGGTTATATAGGTGATCGGTTTTGACCATCGATTTAAAATTACAAGATTAAAGGTGTATTTTTTTCTTTTGTTTTTTCTGAAATAAAATGACTAATTTGAAAATATTTTATTGATTAATTAATATAATAATTTGAGAACAAAATTAATTTTTAAAAAATAATATGATTTAAAAAAATGTTATATTTCTTATTTATTTACATGTATTGCATGTATTGTAATTCCAGTTAAATTAATACCGGATACCTTAAATTTAGTTATTTTAAAATAATTTTGCAAAAAATATTGTATATTTGATTTATATTTCAAACTCAGCAATAAAAATGATTTGTTGGACCAAAGAAGCCATGAAATATAAAATAAACCGATGAAATTTAAGACGATTGTGTGAACTCTCCGGGGTCTTACCCAGTATACTACCTGAAGGGTACATGTAAACTCTCCCGAGTCTATAATAGCTTCGTTCATATAATAATACAATTGTATCATTATGATTTAATAATATTTATAATATTATGAACATACACATTTTTAAAATTTAATATACATTAGAAATTCATAAAAAAATTATAGTAAATAGGTCCCTAATAAAAAAAATAATAATTTAAAACAATTTGTATAATAATATAAACATTCACATTTAAAAAAAAACTTAAGGTGTCTATTTTTTTGGTGGGCCGTACTAGTATAATATTTTTGCAACATAATGTTAAAATAACTCGGAAGAGTTTACATATTTCCTTGGGATTTCATCGATTCCATCAGACCTAATTATAGGGGTGAAATATAGATATCGAATCCACCAGTACAGGTAGTCTAAGAACAACGTATCAAATAAATACACCACGACTATAGTTTGGGCTACACCTACTGAAAAGCACCGCCGCCACCGTGTCAATCTATCTGGCAACGACTGTACATTTTGTTTATAATATTATATCTATTTTTATGTAGGTAAGTACCTATACACTTGAGTTATAATTTCTAAAAAACATAAGTTAATTAATAAAGTCAAAAATAAATATATTATTTATAAAGTTAAAAAGAAAACAGCCAAACAGGTTGAGGTAAAAATTGGTAGGTGGCGGAATTGATAGGTTGTTTTTAAACTGCCTGTACTAGTGAAGACCATACTGACGAAATCTACGCTATGTTAGCGGAATCGATAAGCCCCATTTCTTTCAAGTAAAAACGATGTTGATCCGGGAGATTTTACACATTTCCTTCAAGTAGACATAATATTGACCCGAGGGAGTTAACCACCGCTCTAAATTGTATTACATAATGTGCTAGTGGACAAGAGAATCGTGTTAGTTTCTAATAAGTTCATTAATGAACAGTAAGAGGTGCACAGAGTGCATCAAAATCACACCATGCTTTTGTTCAAATGTTGGTTTTACTTACAGAACTCTGCCTTGTCTGGTTCGTTTATGAAAACATGTGAAACAAAATAAATATTAAATAACAACTATTGATAAGTTATTGCTTTCGTAATTGTTTTCATAAAGGTACACCAAATTATAATCATGGCATTTAGTATTTTCGACTCAGTGGCGTAGCCACGATAATGTAAGGAGGGAGAGGGATTAAATACCTCCTCTCCCCCTGGCTACGACACTGATTATCGTGCACTTTTGTCTTGAAACAAATTGACAGCGCACATATAATACATAAATTATGTAGCCTGTATTCCTCACCTGGAACGCAGAATAACGTCCCGGCCGTTTGGGCCTGTTGTAGGACGGCAAGTATCGACGAATCGGGTCCAGTTCGTTTATGTGCAACAGGTTAGAAGTGAGTAGCTCAGAGATGACGTATAACGCTTGGTTCCACAAGAACAACGGTGGGCCCTGGCAATCATCGTACTCGGGACCGGCTGACCTCGGCTGACTACCCGGGTCCGCCCTTTCGTATTCCACGTTCTCCTTGGTGATGTAATAGAACATTGGTACATAAGGATCTGAAAAATATTGCAAGAGAGTAACAGTGAAGTAGTGAACAGTTTACTACCGGATACATTCAAAGTTTTTGATTAAACTCCATAAATATCCAGACCTCAAAACTATCTCGTTTGTTTGTTTATGTAAAAGCAAAAATAAAGTAAGTTTATATTTTGTTGTATTTATTAAAAAAAGTATTTATTATTTTATTTATTACCTTATGCAAATGTAATCTATTTGATGTAATTTCATATTTATAATAAACTAAGTTTAAGATACCTGTTGAAAGTAAAATGAAAAATGATATCTATAATGTAATACAATTTGGGGTTGGGTATTCATAACATTTGCTGCAAATGATCAATATAAAAATATGAAATAAAAATAAATTACACTTACGGACCTAACATGACTTTAATGGAAATAGACAGAAAGCTAGTTAATTTTGAAAAATAAATTACCATACAAAGTTAAATTCAGTGCTAAGGAACTAGTTCATATTAATATTTTGTGGTCTCTGTCGTCTACAGGCCTATGCCTACAGTGTTTTATGTCCTACATTCAGTAATATGTATGTAATCCAACGGGAGTATATGAATATAATCGATAAACTAGTAATATGTAAGCTCCTCCACCAACTAGTAAAATGGGTTTACAATAGCGTGTGAACTCAACCAATCTTTAACTTATTAGTAGAATTTAAATAGTTGGTATTAGTTTTAATTTATAAATAACAACATGAAATAAATATCATGGACAAGATGGTTACAATATGACGACTGCGGTAAAGATTTTAATTAAACCATGAATCTTTACTATACGTTTTATTAAAAATGTATAGGTACTATATATTAAATTATATTTTTATATTAACTTTGGGTAAGTGGAGCGATATAAAGGGACATGGTACAAAAAGTGAACACGCACAAAATAATTCCCCGTAATATTATCTTATTGGATTCATTGACACCATTTATGTTGATATCAGTGTATTAACTATATTTTGTTATCGATATACCTGGAGGAGTTTACATGGTTTACATGGTTCGTAACATTTTAAGCCCATAGAATTTCCATGTGATCAATTCGATTATTAACGTATATTAATATAATGTGAACACAGACCGCCGAAACTGTCGATGGTCATGACATCCTTCAGCAGCGTTTTGTACTCATTGACCTGTTGTGGTAAGTTTTTGAACACTCCGTCGATTATCATGTACAGATAAAATAATGGCCATTCGTTTTCTATATTTTCGAAATCCTAAGACAGGTAATATAATATGACCGAATGCAAACGCAGTGTCATCGAACACATTACACATTCCTAACATAAGCTGTGAATTGACCAATCCTGACACTGACCTTGGTTTCACCAACATTGTAGAACTTTCTCTTTTTGTCCTCAATGGCACATTTGTAACCATCTCTCTTAAACCGTTTGAAGCCATAGCGGCCTTTGAGTTTTTTCACAATATTGGCCTTGGTATACGACACCAGCACGTCCTCGTGAGTGGCGAAGGCGGGGTAGGACACGGTCGATAGCAATGCCGAATCGACAGCCTAAAAAGATAATTAGGTAATATATTTAAATGGTAATCATAATAGAGATTGACTTGCTATATATACTAAAACCAATATAAAAATTGAATACTATTTTAGTAGACCCGGAATGCTGTCATATAAATGTAATCATTGTTTTTTTGATATTCAAACTTAAGTTTTCTTGAGCCATTCTTTGCCAATTTTAACTCCGTTTGAACCTACCGTATTAGCTAGGTATTAGCTATATCGTGATCAATCTGTTTATCTTGAAAAGCGAATTGTGTACAATATGTTTGCAAAAAAAATAGTTTGTAAAAACTACAATAAATTACTAAAAACTAGTGACTAGATCCTAATTGTGTAGTTTATACTATAAATGTAAATTATGTGTTGGTTTAATTGATTTTAATATTTTATCACGATATAGTAAATTTGTTTTTATTAAGCAAAACAACTATAAGTCTATAACATCATTATCCGTTGCATAGGTACATTTGATGACACCGTGGAATTTAATCTTCAAATACCAGGGTTCTGATTTCTGAACATTGTCAGTAAAAAACCATAAATTGGTCAATGCATTTTTAATTTTTTCTTTAAAATATTGGTTTGGGTACCTTTATACATTTTTATGCCTCGACAAAAAAAGGTTTATCGGATATAAGCTATCATTACTTGTATATTTACACGTTATATAATATTGTAGCATAAATAATATTATTTCATAGTGTTTTGAGGATGTAAAAAACCGCATTTACTCACTTTTGAACTAGACTCTCGAGGCAGTAAGGTTTCGAATATACTTCTGTTCCTATTGTGTGCATCGATATCTACGTATATAACAGACCAAGAGGCTCCTTTGTCTCCGAACAGATTGCAGCCGTTAATAGATTCTAATGCACTTTTTGCCATACCGATAGAACTAAACAATTACATTATAATGAAAACTTTAATAAAATGTTAAAAAACGAGTTGTAGTTTGTTTATGGCTTTTGTAATTCTATAGTGGATGTTGTTTCTTGCATAATTAGTTACTTCTGTGTTAAGATAAAACGTATATTTATACCTAGTGTTACGGGTAGGAGTATTAGGGGAAAAACGATTAAGGAACTCAGGACAGTCAATATTTCCAGCAAAAAACTTAAAAGAAAACTATAAATTGAATCCCAATCGACGATCTTCTTGTGTGTTCAAGGTTAAAAATTAATAAAAGTAGGAGCTACAAAAATGAAAGAATGGGGTCCCTGGCTCAGAAACATTTCAATGAGAGGAACCGTAAGAATTGTTGATGATTTTTTTTAATTTACATTCAAAACCCGATTGGTTAGGATTCCATAATAGGATGGAGCCATATTCACAAAATAAACATACCAAACATCAATACACGAATTTTAGAGCAAGTTTATTATTAAAGTCATCACAATTTCGATTAATTGTTACAATCTTGTTAATGTGACTGTCAAATTTAAGTTTGATATCAAAAATAATAAATACCAAGGTGTTTAATAG
This sequence comes from Nasonovia ribisnigri, assembly GCA_027563435.1. Classification (NCBI taxonomy): domain Eukaryota; kingdom Metazoa; phylum Arthropoda; class Insecta; order Hemiptera; family Aphididae; genus Nasonovia; species Nasonovia ribisnigri. The sequence goes on along the minus strand of JANEHU010004313.1, from coordinate 102,434 downwards.
GCCCCATAGTTGTTTAGTGACAATAGTCTGATGTAGTATTTTATTGTTGGTCGACAATTACAAATATAGGACACATCTCAGGAATACTTAAAAATTTAATTCAGGTATAAGTAGTACGGTAATGGCGATGGCGAGGAAATAACAATAACTTTTTAGTTTCATAATGCGTTTAGAACTAGGACTTAACCAGGACTGGAATTGGAAATGAAGGAGCTAAGCTATTCAAATACCTTAATTGAATCAATCTGAGTTTATAACTTTATAAGTATCATCTTTCTTAAGTCAAGATCTATTAGTACCTATCTATTACCTATATTTGTTACATTTACGATCAAGTTTTTTCAATTTGATAAAAGTTCCTACCTACGAGTCATAATAACTTTAACTTGACAGAAATACGGAATACTAACCTTGCATGAATTTCAGGTGTGTTGTCATTGTACGAACTACCACGTTCCCACATAGCGTAATCTGGCGTTCTGTACGCACGTTCTATATAGTAAACTAAGTTTTGCACAAACGCAACTTCGTCTTTTGTATAAATTATTTGCAAACCTGATGTAGTCATTTGGACCAAATATATGAGATATAAAGATACAGCATCAATCTGTGTAAAAATAAGCAATTTAAATTAATTACATAAATTATACAATATAGGTACTAATTAGGTAGGTAAGTAGTTTGGTACATTTCAAGTCTCCCATACCTATTATAGATAAAATAATACGTGTATGTACCTACGATGTACGATCTACCTATCTACTATAACAGGTTTATGTAATGTTTTAGAATTTAGAATTCACGTTTCTATACAAATGCAAATAAAATAAAAATCTCATAAAAAATTCGATCAACGATATTGATTATTTCAGAAAGTTAAAATGTTATGATAAATCAAATGATAACATGGCATAGATACGCATTAATTTTTATAACTGTTAAATATTAATATATTTTGTGTATATTATAATATTTACTAAGTATTCATCGATTAATATAATTTATTCGTGTGTTGCAGTTTTGGTTAGCATAAAAACATGAACAATGTGACATAATACTATATTACCTACCTATATATTATGTGCCAGAAATATTTAAAATGTGTTATCTCCAGGGCTCGTGAGTTCGTGCATTTGCATATCAATCTTGCTAAGTCGTATTTAATACTAGGTGACGTAGAAATCCATTTCAAGGTACTGTGGTTAAGTATGTGAAATAATTTTATGTTGCATATTTTTGCATATTTAGAGGTTTTTTGACTATTTGTCATATTGATGCGTTTTTCTATTTTATTCAGCATATTTTTACCGAAATTTATTCAAAATGCAATAATTTATATTTTTACACAGTATAAAATATATGGGAGTCTTCGCAACATCAAATTATTAAAAATAAAACGTATAGATCAAATAAAGCGAGTACAAACGTACGTATACGAACGTACCTATAGGTACGTAGCCCGCATTAAGCAATTAGTGGAAAACATGTAATATGAAATAGTCTTTACTCTTATCTGACTTATCTTCTTGATACTTTTACAGTGGTTTATTCTAGACTATATTTCAGTCGTTATTGTGACATAATATGTGTACGGACGTTCGTTCAGTTTAACAATATTTCGAAAATCTTATATATTTTTTAACTTTTGAAATTATCGATCATGCCAAAAGAAAAACTGTCATCAGCCTGTAAACTCAGACAATTAGTAAATGAATTTGGCGAAAATATATTATCTGACTGGACTGACTGGATATTTTTTTAATTGATTATTGATGGATATTTTTAACTTATTTTTTGAAATTGGGTACATTAATATAATAAAATATAACTTTTAATAATATGAATGGACATTTTTTGTTGTTCCAAAATTTACTTATAGTATTTTTATTTTTTAATCTACATATTTATGATACATATTTTTAGATTTTTAGTGCATATTAATGCACTATATTTTTCCTGCTTTTAGTGCATAAGTGCATACTTATTTAGGTATTTTTTAGAGCATGAACTAACGAGCCCTGGTTATCTCCATTCTCCATAAATAAATTGTACTTAATTTGCAAGAACCTATCCTAACCTTTCTATCATAATTATAATACCAAAATGGAAAATGTAAAGTATTAATAAAATGTATTGTTTAATTTCTATTGAAAACATATTATTATCCGATAATTAAAACATACATAAGAAATTAATAATTACAACTAACGAACAATCCAAAATAATTTAACAATAAACGTTAAAAATAAGTTTAAAATTAAGCTAGATCTATATTCTGTACCTATGTAGGTATAAGTGTATAACTAACCAATACACATAATAATATTGTGTATCAATAAACTTTATTTTGTTTTATTTATAGCTTAAATTTATACTTTTGCCGAATATTGTTGTACTTATTTTTGAACAACTTCAAATAAGAATTTTAAGACAAAAAAGAAAATTTAAATCAAATTTGATTAATTCTTATAAATATACTATAATGAAATAACAATAGTGGGTGGTCCTGGGAGAATAAAAATTCTCACGCACTCGTCCGCATTAGCTAAAAAATTACGTCATTCATATGAATTAAAAATGTCAAATAAGTAATTGTATACACATTTACATACATTATTTATGACACTAATGAGTAACTAGTTCTTTACAAATTACAATATGAATTTAAATTAATAAGGTGCAATATTCATTACCTGTAAATGAGGATATCCGTCACCGGAGTGAATAATATCACCATTATTTAAATTAAACTTTGAGTGTAATGCAAATTTATTGCATTGATGTTTTTTGAACCATTCTATAAGATCCGCCTGTCTTATCCAGCATGCCAATATTCCTCTCATGCATTTCACCGCAGACTGACCCAACTCATAAGATTTCCCTCTGTCGTCATCTATTCGCCTGTAAATATGTATAATAAAAAAAAAATATAAATTTGACAATATCTTATTAGCCTCATTTATTTTTACAAAAAATTTTATTGGTCTAAATATTTAACTCGATTTTGTTTTTAAACGTTTAATATAGCCGTAATATAAGGAACACAATATTTTACAGTACGCACTATGGCGTATGACATATATTATGGCCTACGGCACTTACTAATAATAACTAAATATTTATACATAGTTAGTGGTTGTTGATTAACAAAAATATTGTGCTTCATGAATATCAAAAAATCATAAATATATTACCTATACGCTTGAAATAAACTCCAAATTGCAGCAGCACAATAAACGCTATCTCTAACGCTAGCCACTTTTTCGTCATCCGATAATACTGGAAATAGACCAGTAATTGCACTTTGATATCTCAACAATTGTCTTTTCACTGGAAATTATATTATTCATTAATTTTTTAATCATAATTATTCATATTTTTTTTTTTATTACAGTAGGAATTTCTTCAAAAATGTCAAAAAGAAAACAATAAAATACCAAAATATGCACTATAAGTTGAAATATGCAAAATAAAAATTTCATACTGTAATTTGTGCAATTTCATAATATTTATGTAATGATACAAATTCTGTGCTCACTTACTTTGTTATAATTGATAACGATTTTAGTTATTTTGTTGTTTCACAAATATTAAAATAGATAGGTACTTAAAATATTCCGACGTACCTACCTACGTTGCTACGTGTATTATTATTTAGTACACGAAATGAAATTTTCAAATTATTTAGACTGATTTTAGGTTATTTATTCTACAAACCCATTCAAACTATTTTAGGCGGTACGTATTGACTTTTAGATTCTCAGTTGAGCGATCAGTGTATTTATTTTACAATCATTAATTTTGTGTCTTTACTTTTTTTGTATTTAGGTATACACAACAAGTAGTCGAAATAATACTTTGATTTTCAACTTAATATTTTTTTTGAAAGGAACTGAAAATCTAGTTAGAATTTTCGATGTCAAAAAAAAGAAAATTCTGCTGAAAAAAAATTTATTGTACTAAAAATAATAAAATTAATATTATTACCTATATTATATTAATTTTTATGCGTACCTATTTCAGTTCACGTGTACCATGCGAAGGTGTTTTAAACTCGGGTTTTAACAATAAGATGTTTGTATTATGCAATAATATATACGCTCCCTTTGATGTGAATACCTAAAATAGAACGCAATTCAAGTAAAAGATATTTTTGAAATATCGCAGCAATACGAGTCACCTTTTTGAAAAAAAAATTCACGGGAGGCAATTCATGTGCACCCGCAGGTATATATACCTAGTAAATCAAAATATGAATAGACTGTTGTTTAATCAATTTTAAATATTTTCCATCACGCATTTGAATATATTATTCATCAGTAAAAAGTAAGTTATACAATAAGAAACTGAATTTAAAAAGGTAACAAATAAAATTTATTTATAAAAATAATGTATTAAAATTAATAATTATTAAGTATGGAAACTTCCCAGAAAAACGTTTGTATTCTTAACATTAATAAATATGAATTATGCCATCATAATTCATATTTATTAATGTTAATACAACAATGCCATCATTGTTTCACAAAAATTGATTACATTTTCGAAACGAATAACTGAATGAGTGTATTTTATTTCTTGAAAACAAGTTATGGTGAATTAATGAAATTATAAAATTCATGGTCGCAGAAACCCTTTAGAAGTGACAGAGTTCATATTATTATTATATAAGAGAGTACGGTTTTTAAGTAATAAAAAATCTAAAAAAAAGCACTTAAATGAAGCAATTAAGTTCTACAAATCCAAAAAAAAAGACTCAAGACGTCAAGAAATGACTGAACAAGTATACTTAATTTTATCGATAAATCAATAAATTAAATCAAACATAACGAGATAAAATCGATTGAGCCATGTCCTTAAAACATATTATATAATATAAAAATAAATATATTTCGTGTTTGACCGTCGACCGTGCACACGTGCTATATCGTTATCTTTTTTATAGTTGCTGATACTACGTCTTATTTATCGACGTACCTCAGGTAATATGATTTAATTATTATATAACAACTATACGCTGTAATATTCGAGTAATGAATAACTCAAGAGGTATTATCATGTCCAAAATTAATAAACATCCTCACAAATTAACCATCTAAAAGCCGGAATCAATGTTGAAGGCTATGAACACATAATGAGCTTTCGGCGGTAACTGTTCCTCATTAACGAAGATAAGTCTAAGCTCCCAAGCTCATTATCAACCAATGTAAACGAAAACCAATTTAGAATTTTCTTCACGAATGAACAAATGATTTGTTTTTTATGCAAATCGGTTGGCTACACAACCAATTAGAAAAAAAAAACAACGAAGTTAAATTTAAAAGTGGTCACCCGATCGGTTCAAACGAAATCAACAACCTTTATACTACCATTGAGGGGCTAATAGAAGATGTTTTCCCTTCCATAATAACCGTAGAATAGAAAAGCCTCTACAGCTCCCAGCTATTTCAAAGGCTGGCTTAGTAGAAGACAAGTCCATGGACTGGCTAGAACTCTCAAATTCCCCGTGTGACTTCACTAACCTCACCATCCCCACTAATAGATAAACAAACTGAATCCAGCTCAGAAATGGTTGAACATATACAAAATATACTTCTAAACATAACTCTACCCCTATCTTAAAATAAGAGAAAAATAAAATGCTTAATTCCGAAACGTTCTTTTCGCTAAAATCACCTACCACAACAAATGTACCATCCACACATATCATCACAGCTGGGCAAGTTAGTCACTTTTTTTAACTAGTTAAAGTTAAGTGACTTAACATAGAAAGTGACTAAGTTACAATATAAGTTAGTTTCTGAAATTTACCAAATTTATAACTTAGTTGGATAGAAGTTAGTTTTTTTTTTAGTTCAAAATATAAATTTAAAAAATCATTTTTTCAAATTTAATGTAGGTATTACATAAATAAATTATTATGTAGGTATTACATAAATAAATTATTATGTAGGTATTACATTATTGGTGATGAATGAAAAATTAAATTTAATAACTGTCAATTGATAGTTTGATCAAATATATCAAATAGGTAGGTAATTATCTTAATTTCTCGGAATATCAAAAAGTTTAACAAAATAATAAATTGAAAAATGCAATAAATTAAGAAAAAAACCTACAAAATAACTAGGTATAGTTACTTATTATTTCTGACGAGTTGGATTAGATTATTTTACACATTAAATTCAACTAGTTAAGTAACAAAGTTAATATGAATTAAAACTAACTAGTTCAGTTAGAAAGTTACTAAAAAGCAACTTTCTAACTTAACTTTAACTTTCTAACTAGTTAGTGCCCAGCTTTGCATATTATCATTATAGGTAAACATACAAAATTAAAGTAAAAATTAGTTCCCGGTCAAAGTCATTATCAAATGTAGAAGATATTAAGTTGGAAAATCCACTTAATCCAGATGAAGAGGTCTTCATCAACAATACCACCCACTATCACTTCTTCAATTTGAATATGTTATTGTAAACTTCACTAGCAATTCTATTAACATTTGTTCACTTTGTAAAGAAGTAAATGCAGATATATAATCTTTAATGTATATAACTGAAAAGGTACGTCGAAAAATCACAGATCGAGCAATGAATACCAAATTGACAAAATTAGCTAACCTTCTCTTCAAAAGCTTGATACCCCAAGAATTCTTATAATTTAAAAAATATTTATATAACTATATAAAAAAATATGTACAATACTGCAATGGAACATGAATGGATTTTTCAAAAAACTCGATGTGTAAAATACTTATATCAGAAATACAACCAGATTTAACATATCTCCAAGAATCAAATTTCAATGATTCTAATGCAAGGAAATTATTCAAATATACAGAATATAATAATAACTGTACTGATGGTTTACAAGTCAGTGATGGTGTAACAATATATGTTAAAATCGAGTATCCCTGCAAAACAATAACGTAAATACCCATCTCAAAGCCATAGCTTTAATAGTAAAACTCAAACATATGCAACATATATTTACCAAACCAACAAGATTTAATTCAAATAGAAATTAAAAATCACCTCAATCAGATCCTCACATAATATAACCGGAGATTTTAATAGCCACAGCACTTGGAGTTCCAAAATGGCCGATAAGAAAGGAAAAGAAATGAACAAAGTACTAGATAACGATAATCAATAAAGACACATCTGAACAAAACAAACGGTTCTATGTACAACATCGACTTAACGTTTTCAAATGCTTCCTTAGCTCAAATATTGGAACGGAAGGTATACAAAAATCTCACTAGTAGTGACCTTTTCACTATCATTCATTAAATATATATCAAGGTCTAAATAAATGACACATCTAACACTAGTGAACGGTAGAACTTAAACTCACTAGTAAATACATTTACAAACGCAATAGTCAAAATAGCAAATCTAACAATAGTTAAGCTTCATCCAAAAAAAGTCTTAAGTTACTTGGTGGAATTAAATCATAAAAAGTGCAATTAAAGAGAAATATCCAGCTTTAAAGAAATTACAAAATTAAAAAACTCAATACGATTTCATATACCTAACTTAAAATACACAAAGCTAAAACAAAATATTGGATTAAATCTAGCTGGTTATAATCTAAATGGTTTAAATCTTAATGGAAAGTTCACAGTTAAAAAGTGTAGTTACAAAGTGCAAACAAATAAAATGTATGTGTTGCTTTATGTTTATTAAAAAATTCGACGAAATTACCGAAATCAACATTAATTGGCAGCCTATATCGAATTGCAGATCAACATTGATCTCCAGTTAACTCACTGAAATCGGTGATTTAAGTTGACCTTGGTTTAAACTATACAGTTAGGATATTTTAATACGCCATTTTAAATTTAAACTAGGTTCAAACCTTATTGGTCGAGAGGCTGGATAAACCCGTGTTAAGTTCACGTGACATTTCGTTAGTGATGCATATTATCTAGGTATATATAATATATTTCGAATTATAAAGTCGATTGTCGACATAAAATTTGTACTCAGACCCAGTAAAAACTTATAATCCACGTCTGAATATATGAATCTATTGATGTAGTAAACGTATGATAATATATGTATATGTAAGCTGGTCTTTAAAGTTTTTTTAAGATACATAGGTACCTATAGACACAATTTTTTTTTTGTATCATTTAGAGCTACATTGAATATGTAACCAAAAAATAAAGATTATGGCAAAAACGACTCTAGATAATATATTGTTGCAAGTCAAAAAACATTAATTGTAGACAAGAAACTTTTCGCTATTACATACATATATTAATATTTTCTCTCTACAGTGAAATGTTAAAAATATGTATACCCTGTTCAAAATAAGAAGCGACCAAGCGGCCACTAGCAAAACCGGGTTTCAAGCGTAAATCTGGTCGCTTCTTATTTTGAACAGGGTATAGACTATTTTAAAGATATACTGCAGGTATATAATATATAATATAGGTATAACACTAATCCATATGACCGATATACGCCATTTATAATTACGCGTGCAGGTAGGTACATCGGTATTGACTTTGTAACTATAATGTATAATAATATAATATAAAATGATATAATATCTGTTACCTAAGTATTTTAACAAATGTTATTTCAACTTAACCTATACTAAGCAAAAACAAATTACTCGAATTAAGTATATAGATAGATTATAAAATATTGTTGGAACTAAAAGTTGACGGTATTATCCGCTCAGAATTGTTTTCCGTACCTACACAATGATTTATCATTGGATTTGCAAAATGTCGTGATTTGATATATTTTTCAAAATGTAAGCTCGAAAAAAAAATTGTGCCTGCAGTGTATCTTTAAAATAATTTAATTTCTATAACAATAACTTATGAAAAACCTTGAGTTACATTTTTAGCTTGTTGGCCTAATGGCAAATTTTTTATTGACATACTTATTAGAGACAAAACATTATAAACATTGTGCCATATATATATGTAAATATATATAAAAGAAAGTCGTGTTAGTTACACTATTTATAACTCAAGAACGGCTGAACCGATTTCGCCGAAAATTAGTGGGGAGGTAGCTTAGAACCAAGAAACTTACATAAGATACCTTTTTATCTCGTTCCCGTGGATATTACCACGCAATTTGTCCAGAAAAAAACAAACCGAATAATAGGTATTATATTTTTGTTTATTATACCTAAGGTTGCTATTGGTTATGATTGAATATAATTTTAGACCTGTATATTATATTTGGTCAAAACCATATAACTTTGGTAAAAATGGTATTCCAACGCTAATTTTTCGATCGTTGTCCCGAGAATTTACATATGCCCATTATAAACAATGTGAAAACATTCGTAATTACGTACCTACACACCTCTCGAGGTCTGTCTACCTGAAAATATACTGTTCGCATAATCAAAATCGTGTCTAATGGCAACACCGTGCGGGATGGCTTTAGCGGGATGACTGACTCACTGACGGATCAACATCGAGCTTTAATAAGCTTGAAATTTTCATGGTACCTCCGTGCCACCATGTTATTGTGCACTAAGAAAACATCTTCCGAAATTCACAATTTAAAGTGGTGCTTGCACAAGTATTTAGAGATTCAAGAAGATCGATGAAAATTTTTAAGTTTTGAACACCACACATCGAGTAACGAATTGAACAAAGCTTAAATCATAATATGTATAGAGTTGGCACTTTTAACGAGAAACGAAATGGACGGGATCAGCTATTATGATGATAAAATAAACATTTGATCAAAATTTCAAGTAAAAGTAATTTAAATACATTTTTGTTAGGTATTTTGAATACTTATATTAAACAGTAAGAACTAAAAGATCAACTGTGTAATATTATTTATTATGAAATAATAACAATATTTTTTTGAGCAAATTAAGAACATTTTTTCATCGTAGGATATGCGACGTTTCGGCAAAATAACAAATCAGCGACGGACAAATATTATTTTATTTTTAACATCATAATTTATTGTTATCATTTACTATAGTTAATACTAGTACTTATAAATTTATTTTATCAATGTTATCAATACATTTTTTTAATACGGTTGTCAATGTCTTGAATTTTTTTTATATAAATACATAATTTTATAATTAAAAAAAAACCAAAATTATTAAACAAATAATATTTTTGATGATAGGTATGACAATATTATATAAATTATATATTTAACGTACTTACCAGAGATCTAATCTAATAAAACTGTATCATGCCCAAATTCGGCGATTATCAAAGGGTTCGGTTCGTCACAGTCGATTTAGTTCATTGCATTTCTGCTTGGTGTGTGTTTCTGCGGTGCTAATTGCTAATCGTTATATTTTCTAATATTAAAAATGTAAAGAGTGGAGTCTAGAGTCCAGAAGAATAGAAATAAAAACCAAGGTTACTAAAAACACAAATGCTTTTATATATATTTATGATAAAATATCTAGTGCGGACAAAAAAAACTGTTTTAGCGATATCGCCGTAAAGATTTGTCTCACTCTGCTCAATACACACCATAAATGATTTTAACGTATTAAAATGTTCTACTAAAAATAATTTTCATGATACTGAAGCAACTAGAATAGAAACAGATACATCGTTAACAAATATCCGTGTACAAGCTATTTCAACTATGGTTGAATACAACGTCCTGTATAATTAACGAATGTGTTCACGGGTTATGAGGCAAAGGTAACATATTAAATCATTTATTAAAATTATTTTTTTATTGAAAATGAGTAAAAAACACTTTAATTTAAAAAACGTTCAACAATCTTCCGAAGCTCTACAAAAACAAGCGTACAATGTGGCAGAAATATTAAAATAGCAGCTTCGTGTGATCCATTGAACTAAGTATCTATACAAATAAGTAATAACCAGAAGTGTACAAATATTATTCACCAAAAATTTGAGTAAATGATTAATTTTTATTGGCCGATAGTGGGCCTAGTAATGAAAAAATTCTCATTTTTAGTGGAACACTTGATCAGAAATTACTAACAGATTCAAAAATTTGGTATATATGAATGGAACTAACTCGTATATGTGGCGAAGATTTGTCACTAAAAACCGCCAGTGACACCAGACGATGCTTGACCTCAAAACACGTTAGTAACTAAGGCAACCAACGTGCCTCACCAGACCGCAATAAAATATTATTTCTTAAGGGTATCACAAATAATATAGCTTTTAATAATATGTTACCAATGTATTTTAGATTCTGTAAGCGTATTTATTGTATTTATAATGATATGTGTTTTTTTTAAAAAAATCTATTTTATTTTTTTTAGTGTAGGTACCTAACTCAAAAATTAAAAACCGTAAACACATGCAATTTTTGCCCAATATTTATATTAGAATTTTTTATGTATGGTAACACTTACATAATATTTTCACTCTTTTTGAACTATTTATAGCTTTGAGTAATTTTTCGAATTTTGTAAATTTTTTATACATTAAACATTTTTTTTAAAGTTCCTTTAAAAATTTATAAAATAAACATATAGTAGAAATTACAGGTATCTTAAATTATTTGTTTTTGAATTACAACAAAATAAGAAAATCCCTACATCCAGTGAGTACCCAATGTTATAACTTCAAACGCTCATAAAAATTTAATTTGAGATTCCAGTACACATTTTTTTTTTTTTTTTGATAAAGATGAACAAACTTATAAGGAATCTTGTATTCAATTTTCAAGTCTTAGATTGAAATAGAAAATATTTATGATTTTTAACTCAATTAAAGTTTCATATCTTCGTAGTTTTTAACTTATAAAAAATTGTGACTTTGTGTTTTTAATATTTTGTCATTACCATAGTAACAATATATTAGGAGCTTCGTATTAAATTTTCAAGCTTTTTGACCCATCGAATAACATTTTATTGACATTTATAGCAAAAAAAACTTAACAAATTGGAAACTGAAAATGTCCGTAAACAGCTCAAAACAAGTCAAAATATTTTGAAGATTTTATAGTGTATAGAAAATGCTATCATAAAAATTCAGTGAAAATGTCATGTATAACGGTAATTTGTATTAGATTTACATCAAAAACCAAAATTTATTTTGTAGAAAACCGATTTTGCGTAAAAATTCCCATTTTGCTCTAATTTTTTGTTCGTTTTTCTCCGCCCTTTTGAAAACTACTGGGAATTCAACCTCCCAAATGCACTAACTAGATTCACTTTCCAATCGAACGAGATACTTAAGTTAAAAATCGAAACATTATTTTAAATACTTATCATGTACCTACGGAAAAAAAAATAATACGCATCATTGTTTATTCATCGCTCCACTTAGAATTTAAAAATGTAATACTATTTATAACTATAGGTTTATTTGATTTATTAGATTTTGACTAATATATATTTTATATTATTTGTTTAATAATTTTCGTTTGTTTTTTAACCGTAAAATTATGTACTTATATAAAATTCAAGACACTGACAAACGCTACAACAATTAATTGACAATTATAACGGTCAAAATAAAATAATATTTCACCAAAATGTCCACTCCGAAACTTCGACGCCCAAATGTCCTAGAAACATCCTAGAGACTCTATTTAGGTATTTAAGTTGTTGCTCCACCCCCTCCCCCAATCATTGTAACGGAATTCTGCCTATGCCCTATGTATAATAATAAAATATATGTATTAAATAACGCTGTACATTGAATGAAAAAACCGGGAATTTAAAAATTAATTCACTATATGTCTGTATTCATCTAGTCTGTGTCTGTATATTATTGAGAGGAAATTTGTGAACGTTTTGCTAGGTAATAAATGTAAAGGCACGTCCAAATGCCTGACGACAATAATAGGTTTCCTTCGAAACTTAGAAATACTAAATCGTGTCTAACAACCCGCGATTGTTTCATTCGTTTTTCAGTTAAAGTTTCAACCCACGCGTTTACCTTTCATTAAGGAGAAGTGGACATTTAAGTCTAGACAAACATTAATATACAAAGTAAATAACCTAGACGCATATTATACAGAGCGAATCAAGCCTGCAACTTGAATCCATACGTTCGTTTCATTATTATCAATATTTTATAGGTATTTTTAAATTATATGGGTACCATCGTACATCATACTATTTCAGGTACATCGTCCTACTAAAATTTCTAAAAATAATTAATAACGAGTATTATAAGATACCTACATAAAAGTCTGTTAAAATTACGTTTTGGATAGATGTTCAGAGTATGAAAAAAAACTGATTTTGGTAGGCACTAGGTACTTATAGAAAACCCGCGCCCTGCCTGGAACGTTAAAATCAAAAAAAATTACAAATCACAAATTGCAAATTACAAAAAAATTAAAATTAGGTAGGTAGGTACCAGCAATTTTTCATTTTAAAATTATTTACGATCCTAGAAATAACCATATTAATAATAATAATAACGCATATTTTTTTTATTTCATCCTACCGGCAGCCGATAATCTTGGTAGTTTTATAATATTGAGCTACTTCCACCAAAATACCGAATCCTGATCAATATAACAGCCTCCCCCACTACTCGATACAATGATACCACTATTACGCCTTATACCACCCACCACAAAAATTATATTATTATTTATTAATAGTAGCTAATTATAATAAACTGCTGTTATCGTAATCTTAGTGTAGTGACAACAGACAGAAAAACGAGTTTTTATGATTTATATTAGGTGGGTATTATAAAATATAGTACGCGACGCGTCTTCTGCACTTTATTCCCATTATCATTTTTATTGAGTACAAATTAATGATCCGTTAGCTGCCACTAACCTTTTGTCTTAGTACACTATATAATCTATATTACATTATATACAATATATATATATGACTACCGAAACCGTAAAAAACCTTAACAATAAGATAAGTCGAGTATTTTTACCGATGAAATGAATTATTATATTACAATCGCAAATTATATATTATTATTTCTTATAGTTTTTAATTATGGGTATGTAAGTAACCACTATTATAATTATTATAGCCTATACAGATTATAGGTAGTATTAATACGTATTAATATTTCAAATATTTTGAATCGTAACAGCACGACTGAAGATTGTTTGGTGTTTGGACAAGATGATCTATCGTAAAAATAATACAGGTCGGTTTTTTCTTGGATTTAATATTTTTGAAAAATTCAATTCGCATCGTCAATGCCGGGCGTCTTATATTTATATATTTATAACGTGCAGAGATTACAATGGCCCAATCAATAATCGATATAATATTATATACCTATTATATATCTATACTTTACACTTTTTACTTTATTAAAAATATAAAAAGGAAACATTTGTATGTTTGTAACGAATAAACTCAACAACTACAGGACCGGTTTCAAAAATTCTCTCACCATTTCAATGCTACATTATCTCTGAGTAACATAGGCTAATTTAAAAAGGGTAAATTAAAGATCCAACCCGGGGATATTCTCAAACAGTGATTTTGAGATAGATTTACGATGGAAATTTTTGTTTTAAAATGGTTGCTTTTCGTTATAGGAGAATTAAAAATTAGTAAAAATTAGTATTTTATTTGTATATTGCCTGCCAATGTTTAATCGGGTAGATCAAGCATGCATACAATCGAATTTTTGCACAATGCTTACTTGATATGCGGTCGCACATTGTCCGAGATCACACATAATATGATTGACTACCGGAGTGGCTGAGTTGCACTTACTGCACCGAGTTCCACCCAAAAGAAGTTGAATAATCAAATACTTTTTAAGAGTTGACATTTTTAAGGGCTGCAGGATCAGCCATATAATAAATTAGAAGAAATATGGCATATACATTTTGTACAATTATATTTATTGAAAATACAAATCTTTGACCTAGATAACGTCGGGCAGGGCAGCTGTAGTTATATTATATAGGTACTATTATTACACTGTTCAATTATTACACGGTTCGCGGGCCGCTAGAATTCAACGTCAAAACTAAAACTTGGAACAAATGCACTTTAACAGGCACCCTTTTTTTGAACCCCAGCCAATTAAAAAAGGTTTTAAAATGTGCGGAATCTTTTACTTTGAAGTTATGACTATTTAAATACGTAACGATACACATTAAAAATACTAATTAATTAATTTCTAATTGGAAAAAATGAAATCTGGTGATTGACACTTATCATTTCACTCTGCTGCACCACCTCCCCGTTCCACAAATCAAAAACAACCATCGATTTCAAGGAAAAACTACTCCGGATAGGTAACAAAGTAAAAAATATATTTTTTGTTTGCACCCACGGCCGACCGGGTACTCGTTCGCATCGCTCGAATAGTTTCAATCAAAAACATCGAAAATAAAGTACACCATATTATACTATATATCTAGTAGGTAGTGCACTTAGATCATAAACTATATACTTAATAAGTAGTATAATTGAATAATATAATTAACATAATATATCTGATTTAAAGTGGTGCATTACCCAATAATACTAACATTTCAAGCTTTAAACGGCTGAGTCTTTAAAACTAGTTACTTGCTTCCACACATTTGTTTGCATATTCATAATCGATTCAATGAAAAAACAATATTTAAAAATGGTAGGGAGTATGTAGGTACTCGGTAAATTAAATATATTCCCCGATCAGTGCCTACTACGATTAAATCAATATATAGATCGCTGACACGACGTCGACGATATTGAGTGTTGACTATAGCGCTACGTCGATGTTTTATTGCAATATATAATATTATTTATTTATTTATTTATTAAGTATTAAACGGGCAAGGCCCTGTTACAATAAACAATAATATTACAATTATTATGATAATGTATGACAAGAAGAATAGCATTGATAATGATAATAACAATAATAATACGTAGTATTAATAGTAATCATAGACATATAAGTAAAATGTCTATGGAAATTGGTTGAGATAAAAGAAAATGAATAAAAATTATAAAAATGACATAGTGTGTTTAAGCGTTAAGAATTAAAAAATTACAATACGATTTAAATGAGTCAAAATTTGGTGAGCTGAACATATCAATTTTAAATTTGTTAACAGTTTTCATTACTCTATTGCAGGGACTAGGGAGTGTTATTTGCATAATTAGTAACTTGTAGGCTTAAACGAAAAGTGTTAGTCGATCGCGTGTTAAAAGTGGGAGTATAGGTAGAAGGTTAAACGGCTTAAAATATCGGGGTAGTCCACATTACCAATCAAAAGCTTATAAAGGAAACATAAGTCAAGACTTATACGTCTGTATTCCAAAGTCTGGGATGAGGTTTAATAAAGATAAGATTGGATTGTATGTTATGTGAGGTTCTCTAGGTATGGAACATTTAAATGAGATAAAGCGTAAGAATTTGTGTTGTACTTTTTCCAATCTTGTTATTTTGCCTGACTGGTAGGAAGACCATACAATAGAACCATATTCACATATGGGACGTATTAACGAACAGTAAATTGATTTTAGAGTAAATTTATCAGTAAAATCTGAACAACTGCGATTAATAAAACCTAATAATTAATGTAATTTGTTAATAATCATGTGAATGTGACAATCAAATTTTAGCTTTGGGTCAAATAATATACCTAGGTCTTTAATAGGACCATTGGAACGTAGAAGAGACAAATTATTTATAAAATAACTATAGTAAGTAGTCGATCTAAATCTAGTGAAATTCATTATTTGACATTTATTAATATTGAGTGGTAGATAATTTTTAGTGCACCAATCATATAGGATATTCAAATCATATTGAAGTAAATTAGCATCCAGTTGTAAATTAACTATACGAAAAAAATGTAATATCATCTGCAAACATTAGTTTAGAACAGTTATGAAATTTTATATCATTTATTAATAAATTGAATACAATCGGAGCTAAGTGAGATCCTTGTGGAACACCAGATGTAATACGCATTGGGGTGGAACTATAACCTTTGTAAGAAATAATATGAAAACGATCTTGGGTAAAGAAAATTAATCAGTTAAGGAGGGAACCACATACACCGATTTGTTCTAATTTTGTAAATAAAATCTGGTGGTTAACTTTATCAAAAGCTTTGGAAAAATCAGTGTAGATAACGTCAACACTATTACCAGTCTTAAGAGCATCAGATAAAAAGTGTTGAAAGACCAGCAGATTAGTAATGGTACTCTTATTACGACGGAAACCATACTGATCATCAACGATAACTTTAGCTAAAAGAGGTACGATTTTTGCGGCAATGATAGATTCAAATACCTTGGGTATAATAGAAGGTAGTGAGATTGGACGGCAATTGGAGATATTAGACAGATCTGATGATAATTTTGGTACAGGGCGAATATCGCTAGTTTTCCATACATCAGGAAAAATACCAGTAGAAAGCGACTATTATAAATTATAACTATGGCTGAGGTCTTTCATATTTGTCTAGAAAGGTCGCAGAATATTGTGAGTGATGAAAAAATATGTTTCATAATACTTACCTTCTAGTAAGTTAAACTGATTTAATTTTGCTTATTTAATACAAATTTTGGTCTTTGACAAATTAAGAGCATATTTTGTATACATTTGGAGAATTGAATATATAAAAACATAATAGTATTACACTAATCGCAGGTTATTAGTCGTCAGTCGATTATCTGGCCGATAGCACAACAACGCGTGTAGCAGGGAGTGTTAATTGCTAGTTAGTAATTTTTCAAGTTTTAATAAATTAAATAGGTAATCAAACTATTTTTTATATTTTTGTTTTCATATTAATTGTTTAAGTTAAGTACTAAAAATCATATTATAAACTTTTTAGAGCATATTTTAAGTCGATTTTTAGTGCATAAATGCATACATATTTTCAGGTTTATAAATACTAGAAGTCCTCAGCCCTAATTATAATATTATAGCATTAGGCAATATAGGATCCTATAGCACCACTGCACTAGGCATGTTGCATGTATCTCGGTAGTAAGCGGCACCAAACATCTTTTTTTACTAATTCGATAAATTTAGAAAAAAAATATCATTACAATCAATGTATAGCAAAACAATTGCATTCAAGGAACATTAGCTATAATAATAGTATATATTATGTATATCCATCCCGAAATTCCGAAACTTATAAAGGAAAGTTGAGCTCAATAACCGTAGGTTGTCATTAATAATACATTACACATAAAAATACAATTAAAATTAATTTGATGGATAAAACGAAAATAATAATCGTTGTTATAATAGAAATGTCGGAGGAAAAAGTGATCTTTGTTTATAAACAAAAAAAAGAGATCTTCAGAAAATCGATGTATTCCGAGATGGGTACATCATAATACCTTACTAAAGTTTTCAAAGTGGTCCATTGTGTCAATTTGACTAACACTGTTGTCAAAAAGGTTGGGAAACACTGTCGATTGACATACACTAATAGTACTATACAACTCTTTATCAAGTTTATCGTATCAGACAAGCCCATGAAATAATACATTTCCATTTATTATGTACCTAATGATAAATAAATACGAGAGAGTGATTAAGCATCACAACGCACGTGTGTTATATACAGTTATATAAATCATTCGTTATCGACAGCAATATTATTATATTTATTACTTAGATATTATTATAATATAAGAACCATTACGAGTACGATACACGTGTATACGGAGCGATCGTCATAACTGGAGCTCAATGGTTATTATTTTATGTCCGCCTAATTATAGGCTATATGAAGGCAACAGTACCGTAACAGCTGTAAGTAGTAATTGTAATGTAAATATTCTGTCTATACCTACATAATATATAAGTACGGGGCTTCGGGCTCGAAAGTAGTAGTAACCAATTGTCAAACACATAGTTTATAACACCTATAGTTTTCATAATATGATTTTAGCCAATAGCCAACAGGTACTAGGTAGTGAATACAAACTGCAAAGTTAGACCAACAAAATTCCAAATATGGTAGACAAATATTTTGTAGGTACCGCTCGTCCAATTCGTTATGATTATTATAATATTATCAACACAGAAATACATATGTAATATAAATAATAAACTACCTACCCAAAATGCGCATAAACAAATACGATAGATACCTACCCCTAAGTCCTGGCATTTTAATATAAATAATGAGTAACAGGACTACGAATAAAATGATTTTGAATGTTGATGAATTTCATTCTAAATTCAAAGTAAGTAAGGTAAATTGAATTAATGACATTATACCTAAGTATATCCGGACTCCGGAGGTATACCATTCTATTATTCTAAGTACAAATACAACTAGAGACCAAAAATGTATTTTGTAGTAGGTACGTTTGTGATGACAAATCACAATTATTCATAAATGTAATTAAATAATAGTAGGTAGGTAATGATAAGCAAGGCCTAAGATCAGTAATACAATAAATTATACCTATTCTCTTTCATTTTCCTACAAGGTTACATCGATTTATATCTTGTCATGTTATTAATTGATTAAATTATTTAAATTTGTTTATGAATTATTTGCTTCATTACCTATAATCACATTTGTTTCAGTTACCTATCCCAATTATTGAATTATGTCAGTTATGGCTTGTCTTATATTATATTATGTATTTGATAAAAGTTATAAGTAATGATTTTATTAGTATTTTATTTGAATAAAAAATAAATTGTTTTGTTTACAGTAATGTTCAACAACGCTAATATAATATATTATTGTAATGTTAAGTACCTACTAAAATGCATAGGTACCGTTTTTAATTTTTCTTACAGAATTGTAGCCTACCATCGAAAGAAAAAGTACACGTGCTTAATATGCTGTTTATGAACAAGGGGTTCACAAAGTCATAGTTTCACTTGGTTCTAGCACGACAAAAACTAGAGGAAAAAATTATGCGCTTCGCCAAAACAAAAACGTTCTGGCTGCGTAATATAATATAATAATATATCGATATTATACATAAAGGCGTATTATAATAATATTGATTCAATATTGACATTTGACTTATTGCATAACAAATCGTAAGTGAACGGGCACTATATAGGGGGTCGACTGACCTATGCCGTAGTAGATGTCCAAGTGTTTGACCGTCTCCTCGTAATTGGATATCTTCAGGTGCAAGTCCACATCGGTGTCGACGAAACTCGTATTTTTAGCGCACATCGCGACCGGCCGTTACGTACAGCAAATGAAGCACCGCACACGGCACGGCAACCGATCGTCGTTGAACACTACCGCCGAGATATTAGGATTTAGGACACGGCGATGACTAACCACAGCGCGATAATTACTATTACGAGCGTACAATATTATAATATTATGATCGCTGCGACGATAAAAATAATAAAATAATACTGTAATAATAGTTCGCGTCGTTCGACTGGCTCCTCAGGACCGAAACGAGACTCGCACACACCGCCGCCGACGGGTCGGTTGTTACTAAACGTACGTCGTGTGTGCTACGTCGGTTTTACGCACAAACGTACGAATGTATAATATTATTATTATTATTATTATTACTATTATTATTATTACTATTTTCGCGCAACTGTAAGCGTGTGTGCTTGCGAGCGAGAGCTGTACTGCATGGGTATACGGCACGTTCCAAAAATACACGCCGAATCAGTGGACGACAGACGGCCAGCGTAAAAATACGAGATTCGATTAAATTATATTATAATTTGTACATAATATATATATAGTGTCATACAGAATTAGGGACAAAAAAAAACCATGAATAATATTATGCTGTTATACCAATAAGTACTCGTGATAATTATTAATGAAAAACACTAGAACAAAACCAAACATAATGTTCGTAGTCAGTGCCGTAACTAGAAAGCAAAAGACCCGCGCAATTAGCGGGTAAGTTAGCAAAATTAAACTTTGTGGCCCCCGGTTTATAGGGGCTCCCTAATAATACTATTGGCTGCTCAGTGGGGTGTGGACAAACAATATAAATTGGTTTTTAGTTTATTTTTCACATTTTATTATTATTATTACCTACATTTCATTATAAACATCTACGGATAGGCCATAGGTGTATAGCTTATAAAATGGGATAGTTATACTATAATAATTATACTGTTATTGATAATAGCCTGAAGCCTATGGAGTATATTACACTATGAGTTATTAATTTAAGGCTGTTAAAAGCGAATAATTTTTAAGGAATCGGATTTAGGCAATATTTTATATTCATCGTGAGTGATGTGTGTGTAGTGACTGATCATTATTCAATATTATTCATTAGTGTGCATGAGTTTTACGGCCCGAACGTTTTATGTGATTGCAAAACTAAGGTTAACTAAGGTTCTTAGAAATCCGTAACGTACATACACGCAGTTACACGTCGCTAAATTTTGCGATCAAAATAGTTTCAACATGAAAGTTTCAAAAAGTGGAAGAAAAATTCATCCAGTACCAAAAGCTTGATTTTAATTTTAGAAACATTTTTTTATTTCCTCATTTTATTTTCTAGGTTATGTAGGAAATGAATTTTCTATTTTTTGTATTGTTTAATTAGTACCTATAGTAGTACCATCTCCTACATAGCTTAGAAAAGAGAATAAAGATTTCAAATATTTTTTTCAAAATTAAAATTGGACTGCTGGAAGTATATTTTTTCTTCCGCTTATTTGTCTAAATTCACGAAAAAACGACCAGCTTTAGCTGAGGAATGGTTTTGATTATTCTATAGGAGAGTTAGCAGTGTACCATGCACCTTAGATTGTTTAAGATCATTTAAATTTATAGGTAGGGGGCCCCATTTTATATTTAACTTTAGGGCCCGCAAGTGTCTAGTTGCGCCACTGATGCGAACAAATGTTTATGGGTTCTTCTTTTTTGATCATCATAAATTTAATCGATACATAAAAAGACGGACTGACTTCACACCATGGGTATTCTTTACTCCTTAGATAGGATACTTTTTGTGGATGTATTGAATTTTAAAGAACTGATAAATAATTTCCTCCTTGAAACAATCAACAAATATATTTATGTCACTCTAGGCTGAGAATAACTTTCCCAATATTACATAAACAATTCCATGTCAAAACGGACCAGGCTTTGACGTTTTAATCATATGAAATAAATACAAGATAATAATACAATTATTATGATTCAAATTAATAGGCAAATGAAAAACAAAAACATTTTTTTGATGGCTATGGGCCTTTCAAATCGGAAGATTTGAACCTAACCCCAATGATGTGCACTGCTTGATTTTTACGGCACTGTTTGTAGTAAGTTGGCTATTTCCAACTACAATTAAAATTAATTTTACAATACAAAATTCTCTTCGATTTACTGCAAAGATATTTCGTACTAATGCAGTATAGTAACATAATTTTAATTTGTCTTTAGAAATTCCCCGTAAAAAATTATAGCTTTCAAAAATTAAAAATAATTTAATAGTATAGTTTGAACATGGTAGGTGGACTCAGTCGAACTGCATAAACCAATTTGGAGTAGTTTTGAGCGGTCAGTTTTTGTAAACTAACTAAATTATTGGTACAAATTTTTGTTCAGTTCTAATTTGACACTGTAGCGAAAATGTCATCCAATACCGACAGGAACTCTTTATTCTCGCAGCGTGTGTGAAAAAAGAAACAATTAATACTTAAAAAAATGAATGAAAATAAAAAGAAGTGATCGACAAATTGGTTGTTAAAAATAATGTAATGGCATGTTGCATATACTTGACGTTTACGCCTTTCTGAAGAAATGTAGTACCATGACAAATATTTTAAATTCGGACATAGATGTCGAAAATAATGAATTTGAGACACTTACAATAAGATTGAGATCAGATCAATATAATTTATTATATCTTCAAAGAGGGCAAACCCGACAAAGCTCAATTGGAGAAAAAAATAATTTTTCAATTTGTTGATGTATGAAACGATTTTTTTGATTGAAAAGGTGTTCGAAAATTCTGAAAAAATACAATTTTTATTTAAATCCGTGCCCTAATTATAAATAATGATTGCTAGTGATCCATTTATGCCGATGGGGGGGGGGACTATCAGCCGAATTGAAATCTATATAAAATCTTAATATATGTTGAAACACACCATTTTCTGTATCTGGTTCAAACAACGAGTACTTTATTTAAAATTAAATAAATATTATCAAACTAAAATTGGCTTACATACATAAAACGTCATTTTCAACTATAGGTTCAATAAATTTTTCTTTTCCACCAATTGTAACAACTAACAACATCATATTTATGCATAAGTCTATTATCCGTTGCAGTTTTTTTTTGTGTTCCAATTTTTAATTCTTTTACTTATTGAATCTTGGATATTGTCGTATTCTTCAGAACTAAAATAAAATATATTGTAATCTCACTTTTTACTATTGATAATCTTTTCAGTTGCTGTTTTAAATTTATTCCGATTCTTCATACTTTAATATTATAATTAAATAAAACTACAATCTTACTACTATATAGTTTAATAAATCTTTTATTATATTTAGTTCACGAGTAACACAAATTACCAAAAATAATTATAAACGTGACTCATCTCATTTACAACTCACTAGAATAAACGCGTAAATACTAACTAAAAAACTAATAGACCATTTTCATATTATTACTTTTGTTATCAGCGTTATTGCTAGTCAGATTTTCGCTTATTTATCTACTTCCGTCATAATATTTTTAACTAACAAAGCTCTGTCACGTATAGGTACCTATAAATTTTACCACTGATCGTTCACACCGACATAAATGATAAATGTATTGGAACATTATTCTCCAACTAAACAGGGGATTGACGTCAATAACCGAGGAATGTCTACATTTACCACATTCTCATTATTCACCGTAACATAATAATATTAGTGATCGTTAGTTATTTTATTTCGTCAAACAACGTACCTATACGAATAGAAGGAGCAAATATAGGCAAATTCAATGCATATTTAATATTTATAAACAAAAAAAAAACACTTACAAAAAAATTAACTATTAAACTATTATAATAGTAGTTGAAAAATATTAAAAATACTTGGCCACAGTTTTTTTTATAATCATTCAAAGTTTGATTTTTGACAACATTTATCAAATTTTAAATTGAAAAATATTTTTATAGTTAAAAATTGATAAAATTTTTAATTTTTATAGCTAAGGATTGAACATTTAAAACAAGCTTCCACCTAAGTAGGTTATTCTGTAACTAAAAAATCTCAAAAATATAAGCACAGAGTTTTTTTTTATAGCTATTTTGTGATCAAATATGGACAAAATTACATATTAAACAACCAAGAATAATGATTTCAGTTACTTTGTTGTAATTGTATAATATTAATTCAACTTACCGGCTACCGAATTAATTATATGAAAGAACAATATAAATATAAAAGTATCCACACTGACAAACCGTCTCAGCTCAGAATCATTTTTCGTATACAATGATATTATATCATTAAATTCAAATTTAATACCATCCATGACCCACTTGTAACCCACTGTACAGCAGAGCGACATCCACTTACCAGACCTTTTAAATTTTATTTAAAATGATTTTTTTAAATCAAATCCCAAGCATACAGCATGATTAAACAAAAATATTTAATTACCATGTCTTAATCTTTAATATAGTTATAACTTATAACTCAAAGATATTATATATAAATGGTTTAAACTTAGTGTATTATTTTTCAAATCAAGTATATCAAACAAATTATAATTGATGCTTTAACTAGTTAAATTATTAAGGTAATTAAAAAATTAACTACTTAATTAGGTACCTACCTAGTCAACTGTTATCCAATACGTTTTAAAACAATATTATTTTATTAATTACTTACAGTTAACTTTTTAACTAGAGTAGTGAATAGGCCTTCAACCGTATGGCCCTTCTGCCCTTCTCTAAATAATAAAAATGTTTTATAATTTAATTGTATTTAAATGCATATTGTCGTTTCATAATATTTTTAAAATATTACAGTATTTAACATTAAATAACATTTTTGTTATTATAATTAAAACAAATAAATCATTATTTTAATTTTTTGCCTACACAGATATAGGTAGGAACTTTAGATATTATATTTTATAAATTTTAGTCAACACAATTAAACACATGAGTAAAATGAAAAAAAAAATGTAAAACTATTCATAAGAAAAAAAATAATAATCTTGTGAATACAAGCCATTGATCTAAAGAAAATATAATTTTTGAAAAGTTAATGATGGAAAACACTAAAATAGTGATTAGTATGATTGATATAGACAGTTTATGAACAATTTTGAGACCTATATCTTACAAAATATTGCTAAAAACTATAAATCTATAATAAATAAAGTGGTTATAGAAAATCTAAGTGTGGTTGTCTAAAAATAATATATTTAAAAAATTATGTAAGAAAGTATTATAATATATTTTGTACTTATAATAAAAATAAATTATACATATTATATATTATACCTATACCCATGGCTAAATACACTGGTAATAATGGCCAATGAGTCATTGGCTGGATTAAAAAAAAATGAACAATAACTAAACATTATTAACTATTTCAATTAGGTAAATAATCAAATAACATTGACGTGCCTTAAAGGATTTGTTTTGTGCACCTTTTAAACTAAAATTCACGGTAGGCCTCTTAGAGCCAGTCCGACCCTGCGGTAGTCGCAGATCCAGAGGAGCTAAACAGCTCTCCTCTTAGGAAATGTTATATATTATGTATTTATTTGTGTAATGCATAGATCATATATCTTAAAGCCCATACAATTTAAAGTACAAATACAATTGTTAATATTGTTTTCAAACCATATCTATAATCAATTATGTACTAAAATTATGATTGTATTTTATTCTGAAAAACATGTCCCCCCCCCCTTATTACAGATTCTTAAATCATGGTAGGTACCTAATGTGAATATGTAATAATTAATGAGTAATGACTGTTATAATTTATTCAACAGAAGTTAACTGTTAACTTTATCAGTGATGTTAAAATTGATAAATAATTAATATTGTTATTTAAAATCTATTTATGCTAGCCACCGAAAGTTAAAAATGATACATTTCAGATAAAATAATTCTTAAATAATTAATTTGAAAATTTTGTTATTCAATTAAAATTAATATTTTGTACCTAGTGGTGTTGGTCCCCGTAATCTTCTATAATAAAAAAATTAAATCATTAAATAATTTGAAAGTTCCTTACAAGATTCCCTCTAACGAATATAAACCATACAAAAAGTTATGAATAACTAATAACAATAACAATTAAGTAATAACAAACGTAAATTTTTGTTCCAATTCAATTATCAATGTAACTTCTTATTATAACTTTAATAATTCAGATACATCTGACATTTATTTTGTGTAGATGTAGAATGAAGTACATTTTTATAGAATCAATTAGGTATCCAAATATTAGTAAAATGTATCAAATATTATAGTTGAAAATCGCCATTCATTGTATCAATTATTTAAGTTTAATGTTTTATGTATTTATAATTTATTTTTAAATGCTATAACACAATTGTGAAGTATGGATATGTTCATGTGACATATTATATTAAATAATTATAAAAATAAATACAGTACAGTAAAATGATTCGTAATAAACATAATTTAATCATTAAAAAACAAATTTCTTAAATAATGTGCAAAAATATAACAAATAATAACCATTTGTATAAATATAAATATAATAGTAGACAACATTACTATAATTTCTTTTTAAAAATGTATAACATATTTTGCATTGCATATAAATTTTGGTTTAGAATAAAACTTATAGTGAAATAAACTTTGGTCTTAATATAATGAATAATTCAATGATTTAAATAAAATAAAAAACTCACACACACAACACACAGCATGCTCACATTATACATAAAATCAAGGCACTGATTATTAATACTATTATGTATGTATATAAATTGTATTAATAAAAATTAATAAAAAAATTTTCAATTATATTTAATGATATACTTTAACAGTTTTAAAAAATAAAATAGCACCATAAAAATATATAATGTGACACTAGTCTAATACCTAAAATAATGTAACTATGCAGTATGCATATTTAAAAGTAAAAGTGATCTCTGATGTGAATCCATGATAAATATATAAATACTGAAAGAGATCTCATTTTAATTTTGTTGCTTCATTAAGAGTGTTGATCCATCTGAAATCAAAATCTAATGTTAGACAGATATAATAAGTTCAAATTTAAAAGGTACACTTTATGACTATTGCAATTTTGTTTAATTTACTTATTTATACAACTATTTTAGCTATAGCCGACACTTGATAGTATAGATAAGATTATACTATATAATATATCCGGCCATAAAGTCAAATTACTAGTATAGTATATAGGAATAGTGGTATCTTATCTTTATCACGATAATATCAAATAGGTAAGTATTCAATACTATACAAAAATAATTTGTAAAATGTGACTGTTTGACTGTATAATCTGTTTTTCAGTCATAATATAAAATATTTATAACATTATAACAAAACGTTGTTATTTTTTAGTGCAATTTTTAGTATTTTTTAGTGCAATACTGCAATCAATTTTACTATTTTGTTAGTACTGCAACATCCGTGCCCTAGTTAATATATTTTACTTCAAGGCTTTTGGTTATAACTTATAATGTTTAAACCAAAAAATAAGAGATTTTACAAAATATTTTTATTCTATTTTAGTGTCTAATAATTTGATATCAATATATAACTTAAAACTACTGTGATAAAAAAAAAAATAATAATACATCGACAAAAGGATATATTATCAATATTAAGTGTCATATACATATTTTACAATATTAATCAAAAAGTGATATTTATTTTACTTGTGTTTGATTAAAATTGAACAATTTTATGCATTCTATTTATTTTTACCTTTAGCACTTTCATGAATATTACATCATGTATTTTAAATTCAATTTTATTAATTTTATCTTGCATATTCTAAAGTTTTTAATGTATTAAATCAACCTTCTGATTGTCAGAAGTTGTTTTTAATACAATAAATAATATTGTCAAATATTATGAATTCAACCAAAGGTTGTCTATCACCTAACCTTAAAGGTGTCCAAAGGAAAATTGTATGCATGATATCAGATATTAACAAAATTACAAATTTAACCAACTTGGAACTCCTATAATTGACCATATAAAGTATGTATATTTGTTTGAAATCAAACCTAATAATATAACCTAAAAAAAAATTTGAATTTATGCATATTTATTATAGGCATACCTTTTGGCCAACTGTTCGGTATCAGAGCAAAATATCAAAGGGCTTTGTCCAGCGTGAGCCAATTGAAAAACACAACTTGAATCAAATTCTTCATAGTTCGTACCCTGTAAAATGCATTTGTTAATTTTTTTAGTATAATAATATTTTAATAGATATGTTTGTAAATAATAAATTATGAAATAGCCTGTAAACAAAGAAACATGTTAAACTGTATGACCACAAAGGGTTGGGTTCCCTGGGCTATGGGATCACAAGAGCATTATATCATACATTCATAGAATAGATATGGATTTCTGCCAGATGGTGTAGGGCAGGGGTCACCAATTGGCGGACTGCCAACGCTTTTTTAACAGTCCCTCAAACGAAGTAGTCTTTAAATTTTTATAATATAAATATAAAATTTATATTAGGACAACAATTGTTCACACTAAAAACGAAATATTTTCTTGTATAGTCTTCTTTTTTAAGAATAATTTTTCTATAGCAATAATATTATTGTTAATATAAATACAAATTTAAAAAAAAAAATACATTTTTAATTCTAGAATTCGTAAATAGCTCGAAAAGTTTATATTAAGATATAAATCAATGACTACAAGTAAAATATAGATGATATTACATTTTCTGATTAATAGAGCTTAAAATAAGCCTAATGCGCTTACTTCTGGGAATGTTTGAACACTATACCCAAGAACAGGTATGGTGTTCAATGCAACAACATCTTCAGAAGCTTTGTACATATACAAAACTTGTTGTTTTAGAACAAACCAAAATCTTTTCCAAGATTTGCGTTTTTCCCGTCGATACAACCATCCACTCATTTGTGACCCAGAATCATTGGCCATTACCTATATATAATAATATCTATTAATGTACATGATGAGTTGTTTATGAATTTATGACTATAGCATGATTTTATTATAATATATTAATTGATTTTTATTATATTAAGAGGACATGGTACCCACATGTGTTGTCTGTATCTTACAAATGACAAATGTACAACATGTACAATTGTTTTTCACGGAACAACTTTACTCCCTCGGTATTTATAATAGAATTACCAAAATTCCATAACCCATAAGGAAAAACTTTATTGGACATAGCCTTTTTAATTTTTTGATAGCACTAACCAATAATTGTTAATAATTAAATGAAAAAAAAAAATAAAAAAATCTTATGTTCTCAAAATTATAACTTTAATTGTATTTATGTAATTTAAATAATAAAAACCCTAATTCACAGATAAAGTTCTTCTCAATACGTTGTGGTGATATTCCACTATAAGTACAGAAAGAGTAAAGTTGTTCCACAAAAACCGTTTTTGCTATGTTGTACATTTTTAAGACAGTGATAACACGTATGGGTATCATGTTTTATTAAGCTGGATTGATTATAATAATAGTTACCTCTTTTAACCGCTGCGGAACATACTTAACGAGTTTTTTTGAGCTCCAAACACCAGACTTTTTAAAGGAATTTTTTACGGTGTCCACCATCTTAAGAATTTCAAAGTCACTATTACTGGATGATTGACGCATTTCCAATATTTTGTCTTCAAACTCTAAAAATATATTTTATCCAACAATTATACATCAATTAGTTACCAGTGGTATAATAAAACATTTAACATACCTTTGAGCAAATAATCATAACATTCGTCACACACTCTTGCAGACTGAAACTTCATGTAACGAAGTGGTGCTTTGTTTTCTGAACAACTACTACAAACTACCTACTCAATAATAATTTAAATATCAATAAAAACAGTTTATTTAAATCATTCAGAAAAATTCACACATACTTTGCCACATGCTCTGCAGTGGTGTCTCCGGAATGTAACGGTGAATTCTGTAGCACACGATTGGCACATAGTCACGCGACAATCTTGAATCCATATTGGTGCCTAATTTGATAAATATTAAAAATTATATACAGCCAAGAAAAAAAGATAAATTAATATATGCCTCATATCCCAATTGAAGTGGTTCACGTCCGATGTTCTTTGAAACAAATTTCATATTCAGAAAGGATAGCTGTTTGTTAGTGTGTTCTCTAATTGCCTTCTCTAAGATGTTAACCCATTCTTTAAGCTCTACGGCAGATCTGTAACACATAATATATAATACAATGTATTATGCTAGTATAAAATAACATTTTATTAGACAAATATAAATATTAAACAAAAAAACAACTAACTTGGCCCTAAGAGTAAAGCTTCGAGTAATGGTTATTATACTAAATTCGTTGAGACAATTATCAGTAATGGGAAGGAATACTTTCATACCACTAAGTGGAAGCTCATAGTTAATTTTCAACCCAGCAACTGTACCATAATACGATGTGTATAACAAGCAATCATTGAGCTGAAAAAAATATATATCAAATTCATATTACTAAAAATTTAAATAAATATGTTGCATTATTTTAAGTATTTACAAGTAATAATCATACCAAAATAAAATATCGAAGTTGCATGTCTTTTCTGGACAATTTATATAGTTCACCTTCTTTAATAAGTTCTCGGCCTGGCTTGATTATAATGTAACTTCCTAATAGTGATTGTAGATGCAAAAGTTTACTCACACAATCCTAAAATGTAATTAACAGATACATTATTTTATGACATCAATACTAATTGATAGAAAAAAAAAGCAAAAACGCACCCCATGTTTCATACTTTCATTGGCATGATTGGCAACATCGCACACAATGCCTAATGCTACGATTGTATCTTGATAATCAATAGACCCTTCGTCTTGGTTTTTTAAATAGCTTTCCAATAATAGTCTGTACTTGGTAATTCGCTGAATAGGTGTTAACATGTAGTGTTTAATGGTCAGTTTTTTGCACACGTCGGACGCCTCAAAATCCTTGACACACTTTTGAAATCGAGGGTATTTTTGACAGTATTCATCCAACAAATTACTTTGACTTTCAAAGTTTTGTATGTAAGTTGAGTAGAGTTTAAGAAAAGGTCCTTTTTTTACTATGACATCGGCAATTTTAGGATGTTCATTCCAGTTTTTCATGCGATTCTCCATGTCTTGTAACAAATCTTCATTAAGACTTAATAATTGGGGAAGAGGACTAATTATTTTTGATAAATCAGTAGACGGTATCAGTTTAACATCACCTCCAGTTTGTTCAACAAACATAACAAATGTTTTACATAATAGATTTAAAACATCAATGAATACTTTTTCGGTTGAAATAAGTTCTTCAACAGTCCTTAGGGACTTTGCTTTGGTAGGTGTTTCTTCAGTTTCATTGTTGTCAATAGACAATGTTTCGTCAAGTTCCAGTTTTTCATTGGGTTTGTCATCTAGTGATGAATGAGAATCTGTATCGTTATCTTCTTTTTCAGTGTTCCTGTCATCATTATGACCATCATAAAAAGAACTACGCTTCTTTTGTTTTAATATTTTCCCTTTACCAAATGACCCAAACCAATTGACAATTTTTTTCCTAACAGAAAATGATTGGTCTGTAGAATCACTAGCAATGGACGACTTTTCATCATCAATTGTGGTATTCATAATATCGTCTAAATTATTAATTGACATATCTAATTCACCATGAAATACTACATATTCACTTAGTAAACTATCATTTTGATAATCAAAGTCTAAGTCATCGTCAGAACATTTGTTATTAATACTGTTATTATTTTCATTATCAATTATGTTATTTTCTAAAATACTATTTACATTATGAGGAACTTCTAATTGAGAAACATTTGAATTGACATCGCTGTCATTTTTTATTTCTTCATCAATTTTATTATCGTCATTTTTGTTAGGCTCACAACTTGCAGTTTGATTAACAGTTAAATTTAAAGTTGTTTCAAGTTTTTTAGAAGACTTGACACTAGGAAATTGATGTTTGACTTTATAAGGACTAGTTTTCAATGCAATGTTATTTGGTTTTGGAAGCAGTGGAGGTTTGACCGTATACCTTGTAGCTGTAGAATGCAAATTACATTTAAAAACTGACACATTATCTTTGTCATTTTCGGAAACCATTATATGTTTTGGGCATATCCTTCAAAACAAAAACAATACATAACTCAAATTAGATTAATTTAAGAAGTCTTAACTTAAAATATTTTGAATATTATTTTATGTAAAATAATAGAATATATTTTTTGGTTGAATATTCTTAAGTAGTTAAGTTTTATTAACTTGACTAAATTAAAGTTTTTATAAAGTAATAACTAATCTTCATAAGATTACTTTTGATAATATAACATTAAGGGTCGATAATCATAATAGATATTACACATAAGAGTAATATCTATACATTTATATTTAAAACAAAAACTAAAATATTGCAATAATAAAACTAGTGCTCGAAATATAGGTCATAATAATGATTAAATAAATTAATGCAGACAGTTTTAGAAAATGTGATAATTATAATAATAAATACACGGGTAACGGGCATGGGTAACGGACAACGGGTATTAAATAGACGTGTATAAAAAACATGGATCTTAATATATTTTTGGTACGAGTACCCGGGTTACATGTACACGTATACTCTAATAACCGTACATAACCACGACCCCTAATTAAAACTCAACTTTTACCAAGTACAACATATAATAATATTTATTATATATTATTTTTTAATATAATTAATTCTTTTAATAAATTAAATTTACAAAACTTATATTTAAAGTTGGTAAATACTTCAAATAACAGTAAAAAATATACCAACAAATTCACAAAAAAGTAATAAGTTTATCATACTTAATGTACAACACTATAGTCTATAATAGATATTAAACTATGTAGGATTTATAATAATATGGCCAATCTAGCACATAACTGAGCCTGGCATAATGGTGTTCAATATAAACCTCAAAAGGAATCTAGTAGTTAACTTTGCTCAGGTGTTCTCCGATTGGGCTAGACCGACACTGATTGTTGATATAATGATATTAATCTGTTAATAAAATATTAAAGCATACTTTTGTGGTTCATGGCAACTGCAGTCACTTGAATTTGGTTTTGGTAGTGGAAGTGGCTTTATTTTCTCTAAACAAAAATTAAAATGTTTAGGAAAAAGTTTATGTTAAACAAAGGTTGATTTAGAACAGTTATTATTTTTATCTATTATAAGACAATTTATCTATAAGAAAGCTTATTGAAATAAATAAATTAAAGTATTTTAGGAATTTATGTTTATTGCTTCTTCATATTAAATTCTGTATAAGCAATTATAAAGAATAAGAGATAATTTATAATTTGAAGGTCTCGTTCGTCATTACTCATTACTATTTAATTGATAAAATATAAACTATTATACCAACAATTTTTTTTTTATGTTATACCTTATTGAACAAGTAGCAATTAGGCGAGGTTAGGTGCTAATAATGATATATTATACAATTTATACTTCTATGCAGATTCCAGTTATTACACTACCACCAATACAATAATTGATTTCTAATAGGTACCTAATTATTTATTATTAATAGGTAGGTACCTAATAATAAGAAGAACTCTATTTCAGAAATATTTAAATACCTACAGTAAGAATTTTATTTACAAAATACTTTTTGACCCAATCTCTAAGTCAACATGTTATAGGTTGGGAAAATTTACGCCCAGCAGATATCGTTTAGCTTTGTTAGTTTAAAAATTTAAGTAAATCGACCTCTTACAAAACTTGATGGTAAGTATCTATATTTAATTGTGGGTTTTTTACAATAATTCAGTTTTTAAGTGAATTATGAAAATTTTAAATTAATGCTATATTATATACTCTAAAAATTGAACATCTTAAAAAATCCACATACAAACAATTTGCTATGTTACGCACTTATAACACTTGTGTTACATCCCTTTAATAATATGACAATAAGATAAATTTGAGGATAAATTATAAATACAGTAATAATAACATGTCAAAAAGAAACAATATGTTCATCAATGTTATCTTAAATTAAATATCTACCTAATATTTAATACATAATATTATATAGAATTAATTGAAATTTTTAATGTACATATTCAATTTTGTTAATGTTGGAAAAGCATCAATATTAATGTTTTTGTTGCGCAATGTATTAGAAACAATGTAAAATAGAATATCATACCAAATAAATTGTCACAAATAGGGAGAGTTACATTGCTTTTTTCCTTTAATCTTTATAGTATTAAAATTTTGCATTGGTTTATTTACCTATAAGATGTTTATATTTATATAACAACAAAAATAAGTGATTTCTATGTAGTATTTCTAAATTATTAACATTAAACAGTTTATATATTTGAAGTGAGAAATGGCTTTATTAAGGTATAGTCGAGGGTAAAATATGTTAATAAAGAGTTCATTCTGGTGTTTAAAACTTTAATGATGCAATACCAGTTTTGAAACCACCCCATATGGTTAAGCTATACAAAATAATATAATTTACTAATGAAAAAACCTACTGTCCTTAAATGTTTTGCATCCAATATTAGTATTAAGATATTAAAAAATATCCTTACTCCTTACTAACAGGGGCATACCTAGAGGGGCAATTGGGTGCTATAGCAACCGCCTAGAGCCATTTTGATGTTTAATATTAATTTTTTTTTGTGAGAAATATTATAATTTACCATTATTATTTATTAGTAAAATTAAACTTAAAGTGTCACTCGGTAGTTTGAATGACATGACAATCGTTACATTTCATGACTTACCTATATAAATGTATTTTAATTATACTAGAAGAGTTAGAAATAGATTAAAATAGAGAAACGTCTTATAAAGCAGTAAATAGTAATTTTTAATTCTAGTAATCGAGGAAGTGAGTTTATAGTAGCACTAGAAATAGAAAGTATCTAATTTGTTTGTTAGCTAAAATGTTAAGCATTCAACTGCAAAGTTCTAAACACAACTTATCCAACGCTATGAAAAATATAAAATATGTAATAAATGTATTTGATAATACAGTAAAACCTCTAAATGTCAGACTCCCTCGATTGCCAAAATGTTGTCCGTTATTAGGAGGTGTCTGCTATTCCGAGGGTTTCACTGTATACAAAAAGATCCAGATATTACATTTGCATCTTTCTACAGAAAATAATTTAGCACATTGCGCATTAATGTCTTAAGGGGGCTCCTCCAGTCGATGAAAAAAAGTGACTTTTGATGGATTTTAATTTGAAAATAGATTATGTTTAATAGAGGTGATTTTTAATATTCCAATTATTGTTAGTGTCATAACATGTATTAATGCGTTAGCTAATATAAATACAAAAATCTCATATTTTTAAACATGGATATCACAGGTGAAAAAATAGATATTCAAAATTGCTTCAATGGAAATCTAATAAACTTGGTAGGCAATCAATAAAAATTAGTTTTAAAAATTGAAACCTCTAAATCCCACTTTTTTATTGACTGCGGCCCCCTGCAGCCTCTTTAAGAATTATTTTTGTGATAGGTAGGTACCTACCTTTTGAAATATATTTCAAAATGTTAAAGTAAACAAGATGTATGTTTAGATTGGTCAACTCTAGGTAAATTAGTTTTGACTTTTTACTAAACCAACTGAAGCCCCCTTAAGAGATTCAAGTCTTTAAAATATCATGGAAATGTCACTGAAGATAAAATATTCTATATTCAAAAATTATTAATTGGTTTAACCTACCTACCTAATTATTTTTAATTTATGATTATATACCTATTTTCTTTAATTATAAAAGTTAACAAATTAAAAATATGTATGTATCATATTATATAGGTATATAACCAACTCATATTATGTAGCCAGATAGTAAATTACCTCTTAAGTAACACTTAAGATATTCAATTGAAAATCTGATATTAGAGTCACAAACGGTCAATAATTACTACATCTAGCACATCTGGTTGGAATAGATAATAAGTAAATAGCTAGCAAACATAAAATGATCATTGGTTCTAACCTATTAGAATTTATAAATGAATTGTCGCGACAAGTTAATTTGGTTCCGTGCTGGAACCATATATTCTGAAGAGAGGTGACAACAATAATGTTTAGTGACCACTGCGGAAAACTCTGATTACCTGGCGTATTCATGATTTCCCATTTAAGCTTAGCACCGCAAAACCAACATGTTGACAGATACGTGCGTCCTGCAACCGTCGACTCTCCGCTCAAGTGTCTGGCGCAGTGGCTACTCCTGGACGACCCGCATCGGTGAGTGATTACGGACCGCCGCTAAGCGACAGAGCGAACCGTCACGCAGGAAGTTGGGGCGCGAGACGATGGATGGGTATGTGGAGGGTAGTGTACTAACGCGACAACAATGTGCCGAGCCCGAGACGACTGCTAATGCAAAACGACGTCAGCGACAATGGTCGGGCGGACGGATGGCGGAGAAGCGCGAGGGCCAGGACAAAAATCGGAAGCTGATCGAAGCGAATGAATTAGCGAACTACCGAGTAGACCATAAAGCGAGTAAATTATCACAACAATAATCATAATACGACGAACGCAACATGCGCAGCTGCTGCTGCGAACACTGGACAGTGGACTTGATAACAACTATTACGCTGATGATAACTGATATAATGTAATACGTCCGTGCTGATAAGACGTGTGTCGCAACGGACGTGCGCGTGCGGGCGCGGCGAGCTGGTGCGTCGACGGTTCGTGCGCACAGACCTATAAACTATATTATTATGTTTACAAACCCAGTTTATAGGTCTATGGGGGCATATTTGGTGCCGACTGCCCAGCCGCCGTGTTGTGTTCTACGCGCGTGCCACATGATTAATATGATGTCTATGAGTATAATAATATTGTGTACAATCACGGATTAAATTTTAATAAAAAATTTCCGTGGTACTATATTGTTATTATAGCAATCTGTTGTGTGTACGTGCTGCGGTACGGTACGATTCGTCACTGGCGTGGGGGAGGGGGGGGGAGCGAGCACATCGGTAGGAATGCGACGGCACTGCGGTCTGCGGCAGTGATAAACACGTAACACGTCTGTGGTGATAGAATCGAAAATATTGAAATCTATTGTGGCGCGTTCCTAAATATCGCAATAACAATTTAATAATATAATACCAATTAACAGGTGAGTAATAACCGTAACATTAACTAATAACTAATACTGATGTCGTAATGACGCAAATATGTACCCACATAACAATATTAATATTAATTTTAGTGATGACCCGCAACCCGCGCATCAACCGACAAATGGACGACAGCGAGTCGGTCCGTTGGCTGTAAGTGTCGTCGCACGAGTAAAAGCTATTTCCCGGCGTACCCAGACGAATAAGGTGTGAAAATCGTCACAGCGACTACCACTACAAATTGTTGTTTAGTCGTTCTCAGACCGTTGACACTTATTTGGCGCTCAAACATACGACAAACCTTCGCTCCGAAATCCGCTACGATGACAGACCACAAAGATTCCGACGGCGATTCGTCTGATTCCAGTTACTCGAAGGTGGACTTTTACGAGGGTGAGTATATCTACGGAGTCTATACCCGATACTCTGCTACAGGATCGGTTTTCTCCCTTCTACTATTGTTATGTTAGCTACCTGGCTGCGGGTACTTTTTCAAATGGTTACCAGTAGGCGATTCTGTTCCATATAAATGTCATCATTGAAATTTAGTTAGCCACCATTTGGACTGTTACATTCTTGTAGTGAGAGATGCGCTAAGCAAATGAGCCAGGCGTTTGAAAAACAAGAGCGGCTCTATACATAAAATCTCGGAAACAATAAATTATGCATTGACTACTTGTAGTTACAAGTTACAACATACTACAATAATATACCTACAAAATTAGGTATAAAATGCAAGGTCGTGATTTAAGAAATTTGTGTTTCTATTGTGAACATAATAGGGCATGTTTCAACAACTAAAAATGATTTAATGAAATTGTAGAAATTTAACACACGTAAAGGCAGCTCTCAGATATTAAGTAAGGGAGGGAGGGGCAGACAATTTGTTTTTATAATAAAGGAGGCTAAACAGGTTAGAGCTTCCCCCTTCAGTTTACTCCTATGATACAGATGATGAATAATTTAAGGTTATTTAGTTTCAAAATATTAAAGGTACATAGGCATGAGTTTTAGTTTTTATTAAAAGTTCAAATTTTGACAAAATAACAAAAATTTGTAAATTATTTCGTAGTTAAAAATGTAATATTTGTGTAAAATTGTTCATTTAATTCACTACAGTACCATATCCAAGGAGGGATGCCACCTCAAAAGACATCAATTTTACCATATTACTTATCAAAGGAAATTTCACAATTGTAGATACCAAACCAATTTACCAAAAGTATTTACTCAACAATTTTTTTTTTCCCAAACCTTAAAATATACACTTATCCAACTGTCCTTGTGTAATAATCAGGGTAATAATACTGTTACCACCTATATTACCTATATTCAGTGAATAAAGATTTTAATAGGGAGTGTTCAAAATAAGAAAATGGTTACACCTTTCTAATTTAGATTATGTAATTTGTAATACAAATTTATTTTATTGGTGACTTAGACGACAGTGAGTCTCGGAGCACCCATAGTCCCCCCTCCTGAATCCGTGCCTGTTCAGACTACAAAACAGTCAAAATGTATTATTTTGTTTAACTTATTTTCATTATTCCATTATGCAATGTTTTATACTTGCTTAAGTATAACAATATGTTTTACTAAAATGAATCCTAAATCATTAACACTAAATACAATTATATAACTGGTCTTAAATACTTCATGATAAACAGAAACAATAATATATAGGTAATTATAGGTATATATAAAAAAAATTATTATTTACTACAGTAGTTCTGATTTATAGCTAAAATTATCAAATTGTTCCTAAAAAACACTGAAAAAAAATGTTTAGTATGAATAATTAAGTGTTTATTGTTGAACCGAATTCCTAATGTTTTAATATTCTCTCTGTGAACATCCCAAACCAGCCTTTTTACCTAACTTTTATTTTGTTATGGATTGGTTGCCACAACATCGTAACTAAGGAGCGTTCATGGAGTGCATTCAAAATAATTTGATTTGCAAATTTCATCTTTTTCTTCAAGGTTTTTAAATAAGTTTTTCAATATGATTATTTTCTCTTTTGGAATTCAACTGTTTTGCATTGTTTAATTATCATTTTGATTATTTAATTTTCCAAAATTCAACTGATCAAAGACCTTTTTCAAGAGATGAAATCAAATTTTTTCTTCAAGCTTAATAAAACTTGAAAGTACTATAGTTAATATTTCAAAATGTGACTAATATACGTAAATTCATTGTTGAAGTCTATAATGTTTTAAGACACTCTTAGCTTGACTAAAATCCACTTATCTACCTAATGCAACTACAATAAACAAGGATTTAATGTGCTTAAACTTAAATTATTTAGAAACATTCATAGATAAAATTATTAATTCTCGAAATAATTGAAATCCTAAAAGAATAAATGGTAAATCTATGCACACTTGTTTCACAAAATCATTTTTATACACTATTTTTCATAGAATAACATGTAACAATTATTTATTATTAATGATTTAGTTATTTTTACTTGTTTTTTTTTTATTAAATTTGATATCTACTGCATTTTTTTATCAAAGCTACAAACATTCCACATAATTTGGTAATGCCACTTATAAATGATAAATCAGATATAAAGTTATAATTTATAAGTTAAGCATGAATTAAGGTAATTTTAGTACCTGTTAGAAAATGTGATATTTTGACTAATGGTAAATGTTTACATGAACCTAAAAATAAATAAGAGTACCTATGTAAATTACTTCAAGAGTACAATAATTTGATATTATGTAAGTTCCTACACATGATATATATTTATTGGTTTTATATAAATATAAATAAGTAAAACAACAAAAGTAAATTGCTTTCCTATTTCATTTAGACTTAGAACTGACAACTCTTGTGTAACTAATATATGGTTAAAAAAAAAAGTATTTTGTCGGTAGATAGGGCACTAAAATTACTCTTTATGAGGACGCCACACCCTCAATGTGTTGTTTCTGTCTAACATTCATACAACATTTTATGTTCACAATAATCCATTTTACTCTGTTATTTTTAAAATTCAGTGAATGACATATTATACAATTTAATTGATAAATTATCTAGGCCATCTCAGTTGTGATTTTATTGTTATGACTATGATAATTTTAAATCCTCAAAACTTGCCTTGTTATTAAAATATTAATAAAAGCCTCCAAAGATTCTAAATAATAACCTTGCTTTTAAATTGTATAATTGGTTATAATTCACCATAATTAAAAAAAAAAAAACAGAATATAGATTTTGTAGGTGTAGCATTTTTATTTTATTTTTAGATGTAGACAACTTATAATATGAAGGTATGACAAAAATAATAAGATGTAATTTTAAGGGAATTCCATCAGGTGGATTTTTTGTCTTTGTCTAACACACGTGTGACATAAGATTTTATACAAGTACTTTGCCAAACATACCAATTGATCTGAAGAAGCAATAGATAAGAATTATAAAAATATTTGAGTTTGCCGTCAAGTCTACTTAAAACATTTTTGATACTGTCCCTCAAGCTCCTTATATGTTATATTAAAAAATAATCATATTTCAATTTTTGAAGAAGTTAAAATAAAAAAAATCACAAATGTGAGAAAGTCGATTTCAAGTAGTCTTGACGAAAAATTCAAATCTTACTGCTTCATTAAATCAATGTTTATACTTGGCAAATAACACGTCTAAATCCCTATATCGCGCGTGTGTTGGATAAAGAAAGAAAATCATGGTATGAATTTCTGTTAACTGCTGCTATCATTTGAAAATTGATTTTCCTTTTTTAATTGGTCATTAATTTTGCATTAAAAAAGTTAATATCAAATAGTGTATATAATATATAAAGTATATTAACTTATTGAAATATACCTGGTACCCCTATTTCAAAACTCGAGAAATTTAATGTTGTACTAATTATTGATTGAAATTGTAATTTACAGTTATGAATGAAGTGCCTGAGAAGTATAAAAGTAAAGTAGATGAACTGAACAAAATATTACAAGATAAAAACCAAGATATAAATCGTCTAAGAGATTTAGCTATTAGTGATGGAGGATTGGTGATAAGTAAGTAAATACTTAATACATTGCTAATACACATAAAAAAAGTCTAAAATTTATTAATGGTTCGAAATAACCAAATTTACCAAAATATTTTTTAAAAAAAACCAATATTAATGCATTTTTAAAGTTATTTTAAAATTAACTTGTGCTAGTACATGCTTGATAGCATTATGTCGATAGCTGAAAAAATAGGCACTGAACAATACCAAAAATATTGTAATAGTTCCAAAGATCCTGGTAGACTATACACTTCAAAATACTAAACTTGTACTTTAATAGTGCATTTTTATCGTCCACAAAAATAAATAAAATCTTTATTTAATAAAAGAAAAATAATAACAATTTTAATGAATAACCTTTTTTTACAAAAAAATATTCAAATTTAAAAAAATGCACAGTTGGGTACCATTTAGTGGGTACTTTGAATGCATATAAAAAATAAATGTTCCTATGTATCTCTAATATTTTTGAAATTACATTAATGAAACTTATAAGGAAATTTTGTATTAAATTTCCAAGCTTTTTTACCAAGTGAAAAAGATTTTTATCAAAAATAGTTTTTAAAAAATGTAAACTTTTTATGAATTTCTATCAGGAAAGATGTAGATCTAAAAAATTGAAGCATTTTTAGTATCCAAAATGTTGCTGACAGACAGAAAAATAAATAAAAAGACCTACATTGTTTTAAAATCAATACAAAAATAAATAAAAAGACCTACATCGTTTTAAAATCAATACATTCTTTAGCTCTGCTCAGAATCTAAAAATGGGTTTACTTTTTCAATTTTATCATATCTCATTTGCATAAAAATATGGTCTTTCAGATATGTATAGTACAATGGAAATTAACAAGTTGCTAATAATTTAAAGAAAAATTGGAATATTTACCTGAAATTTATTTGGTACATAGGTAATCCTATAACCAAGGATGTACACCTTCAAAACATTTTTTTTTATTTTGAAATTTAAAGAGGGACTAACAGGGCTTTGTTGGTTACAAAAATAAAATAGTTGCCCATGATAATTGGGTATAATTTTAGACCTGTGTTAAGTGGTCTAAACTACCCAATTTACTTTGTTAAAAATATACATTTAATGGAGTTAAAGGGTGGTAAATCTACGAGAGTTTAATTTGTCACAAACAACACCATGTAGGCATAGTTAGTGTACTATAAAAATAGATTTGACAATAATTTTGTGAATTTAAGTTTTTAGTTTTTTTTGCTAGGTTCTAGAATATCATATTTTTATTAGTAGCCTCTGTAAAGATATATTTTTTGTTATGTGGCTCATTAAATTTTAAGATTGGGTATCACTGAAATTATGAAATTTAATCAATTTTATGGAAGTTAAATTTGAATTGGTAAAATAAAAAATTATAAATCTTA
This sequence comes from Nasonovia ribisnigri, assembly GCA_027563435.1. Classification (NCBI taxonomy): domain Eukaryota; kingdom Metazoa; phylum Arthropoda; class Insecta; order Hemiptera; family Aphididae; genus Nasonovia; species Nasonovia ribisnigri. Next base: position 59,801 of record JANEHU010004313.1, on the reverse strand, counting down.
TATCTTTATACAAGAATAACACTTATTTAAAGTCTACAAATTTCATTTTTTCTCAAAAAAAGAGCAGTTGAAACAAATCCGGGTCTCTGCCTATTATGGTTTAACCACAGATATATAAAACAACTAGATAGCCGACTCGATCTTAATATTGAAGCAAATCCGCCATATGCGAAGCTGGCAATGTTTACATTATACACCTTATCATAATCATATCATATCATAATTCATAATAACCACAAACAGCACATAGCCATTAGCCACAAACATTTCAAAATGTCATATTCCTTTGCTTTTACTCGTTGTCTCGTTTTTGTCAAACACTCATTTTCAGTACGTATTAGGAGGTTAGGTTAGGATGTGTGGTGGATGGTGGTTACGAAGAATTAAAATGCTGGTTTTCTCACCCAGTAAATAATCAAAAAGTATACTATATACCAGATGCCTGTTATAATTTAAAATTAGCAAGGAATACATTAGGAAATTGTAAATTCATCGAATCAAATAAAGGAAATGTGAAATGGGCACATATTTTATATTTACATAGTGTACAAAATGACATAACTTTTAAATTTAGTAATAAAATTAGTGCAGTTCATGTTCATTGGTATAATAATAAGATGAACGTAAAATACGCTGCTCAAACGTTAAGTTTTTCTACAGGTGATGCTTTAGAATATTTAAATAAAATTAATGTAACTGGTTTTGCTGATGTTGAAGCAACTGTTAAGTATCACATGTTTATTTCAAAAAATATCTGACCATAATTATAGTCATTCATCTGTTTCTCAATTTCAAAAACAAAGAGGGTTTAATATCAGGGTCTGAAGATGCATTTAAAATTATTGTAGAAACTGAAAAATTCTTTTTATATTATACTCACAATTTAAAAAGATTAAATTTTCCCAACTTAAATATTATAATACTACGTCAAATCATTAATAAATTTTCTTTAGATCACAGCATTTTCAGGACTTAAATTGTGAAAATATTTCCATATTAGATAGACAACACAAAACTGTTCTTATTACTTTAATTACTAACAGATTTGTAAGTATCTGTCTCAAATCTTATAGAAAAATGTTTTCTTCTAATATCTTAAATCCATAAAGCAAGCGTCATCAACTAACTAAACAAATATTTTTTTCATATCAATAATGCACTTTAATTATTTATTTGTCTATGATATGTATTGAATTTTTAAAAAGCAACTCACTTTTTTATACAAACCTTTGTATTTTTTTTTAGACCAAGGCAGATTAAAGTTATATTTTCGACTAGGGCACGGGATCAGTTGTAATTTACAGAAATCAGTTATCATCATATAGTTGATGGTTAAAAAATAATAATTATAATTTCAAATTTACTATATTTATACCAAAACCAAATTCATTATTTTAATATTTCAAAATTCAAATTACGTTAACACGTTATCAATAAACGTTATCATTAAAATTTATGTAAACATTGCCAGCTTTACATATGGCGGCGTAATTCATGCCCTCCTGCAGTGTTGTATAGGAAGTCGGCTATCTAGTTGTTTTATATATCTGTGGGTTTAACCAACTTATACACTGTACAGTATTCTAAAACATTACGTACTAGTGTTTATATATTGAATAACATAATTATATATGTAAATTCTATAAATAAATGTGTGAGTAAAAATAAAATGTTGGTTTAAAAACAGGTTTAGTACGCCTAGAAGCATGGAAGCTGTTATTAAACTTACCAAGCAATGATGAACAATTATATCCATTGGAAATTATTAAAGATCATCCTGAGTACCATCAAGTTGATATGGATGTAAGGAGGTGCTTAAAAAGATTTCCACCTGGTATATCATATGCAAAAATTGGTATATTGCAAAAAGAATTGATAGCAATTATACTGAGTGTAATTATAGAATATCCAGCTCTAAAATATTACCAAGTAATTAATTTAGCCTAATAATCAGAAGCCAGACTTTGTAATATAAGTTATAAAAATATAATTTTAATGTAATTTTATTTGTAGTACCTACATCTGATTTTCTAGACAAACTGATGATACATTTTTATTTTATTTTATATCACCTCATATTTCAGTATATATTTTTTGTTATATTATGTGCATAATATGATAATAAAAACTTTGTAAGAGGACGCATTGTCAATATTATTAAGACAATAATAATACAGAATGTTAGAAAGTCTACTAAGTATGTTTGGTTAAATTCCTAATTTTTCAATAAATAGGTACTTAAATAATTTTGATTTATTTAATATGGATTACAAAGTTTGTTTTTGTATAACATAATATTATTTATTATTATATCACATTTTAATTTTATTATTATTACAGGGTTATCATGATGTCGCTGTTACTTTTCTGATAGAAGTTGGACAAAAAGAAGCATATAGTATAATGAAGCATCTATCATTGCATCATCTAAAAGATTTTCTAGAGCCAACCATGGAGGAAACATCATATCAATTGTTGCATGTTTTTCCATTGATTAAAAAGCTTGATCCAGAATTGGAACGATTTATTGAAAAGTTAGATTAATCCAGTTATCATGAATCATTTTAATAAACTTTATAAATTATAAAGTTTAGCTACATTGTTATATGATTATAATACAGATAATTTTAAATATAATTTATTTTTATTATGCTTTTAGGTCTGGTATTGGTACAATATTTGCTCTGCCGTGGTTGATATCATGGTTTAGCCATAGCTTGGACCAGCACTCAAAAGTAGTAAGATTATTCGATTACTTCTTAGCATCACCAAAAGAAATCATCTTGTATGTTATAGCCCAGTTAATAAACGCCAGACGTGATGAAGTCTTAAGTACTGGGTGTGATATGGCTTGTGTTCACATGGTTTTATCAAAGGTATTAAATAAATTAAATTACTCATGCACTTGACGTATATAATACATTTGTTTTTGTACAACAGATTCCAGAAAACCTAAATTTTGAAATAGTATTGGATAAAGCTACAAAAATGTACAAAGAATATGATCTTTCAAATATTAAAGATGAAGTTGATAAAAGAGTAATACTAGAGTAAGAAAATAATCTTAATAAATTTAAAATATTTAAGATATTTGCTAAATCATAAAAAATGAGTTTCATAACTAAGTTTTGTATGCATATCAAAGTTATCATAATTATTTCAGAGCTAAGTTATTAAATGATCAGCGGGAAGAAAATATAAAGCGGAAAAGAGGCAAAAAATTTGCAGATCAAGAACAGCCAGTTTTTAACAAAGCTTTCCGATATGTACCCATATGGGTTAGACCTAGAATGAGATTTGGCCTATTATTCTTTGGATTTAGTTTGGCTGCCGCGCTTTGGGCTGCTATCAAATCTAATAACAATTAAAAATAAAAATTGCTTCAAATATTCCAATTATTATTTGTGCTACACACTGGGGACCAAATAGACTGATATCTTACAATAATATATTGATATGTATTAATTTGTTTTTACTTTTTGATATTGGAGCAATCAATTAATTACATTTTCTTACACAGCCTTACCTCTTTGGTTAACTTTGTTTAATTCAACCGAATAGATCTATTGTTTTAATTATTCAACTGTTTTGTAATTTTTTTTAGAATATGTAACATGTGGTTATGAATATTTTTAATTTTCACAAATCTATTGTTGATGATATATTTATTTTTGTTTAATGAATCAAATTATAATTGTTTATTATTGTAAAAATCTTAAGAATATAGTAACTAGTTTTTGAGATTATCAATTAAATGTATTTTATATTGTCTCGATTTATTTTTAATTTTTAATTGTTTGTTTCTTCTTAAAATATCTTATAAATATATATTTGTCAATTTTATAAATAAACTAGCTGATCCCCGTGCACTTCGTTGCCCGTTAAAAATCGTACCTCTTCAATGAATAAAAATAACAAATATAATAACATATTTGTGGATCACCTCCCCGTCACCGTATTCGTCCTGTCCAGTAGATTTTTAATTTTGCAATTTTTTTGTTCCTACACATGTTATATTCGACGCAAAAAAATCTCCTGAACAGAACCGTCACCCTGGTGATAGGGCGGTGTGAATAAAAAATAATTAAATAAAACATATATAAGCATTTATAAGTAAGTAATTGCTTTATTGTTAATCATTTCAATTATAATTATTAACAAAAATCAGTTATATTTTCATTGTAGTGCTTTGTGGTATACGATGTTTTTTGTTTGATCACCTGGCACATAGACAAACAAATCTGATGGTTTCCCAACACGGGAACAGGCAACATATAATTGACCATGTGAGAAACATGGGTTTTCTAAATTAATACCACAAACACTTAATGATTGCCCCTGGGACTTGTTTATGGTCATAGCAAAAGCAAGCCGCACTGGAAATTGTAGTCGTTTAAACTCAAATGGCACATCAGTCGGAATCATTGGGATGCACGGTATGAGAACATCCTCTCCTTTATACTTTCCTTTCAGTATAGTTGCTTCTATCACGTTGTTCAGTAATTTTTTTATCGCTAACCGTGTGCCGTTGCACAGACGCGGTTGGTTGATATTTCGCAACATTATAACTACCGATCCAACCTTTAATTTAAGATTGTGAGGTGGCAATCCTGGTAAATCCAGCGAGTTTAAAAATTCCGGTGGATAGTTGACTACATCATCTTGGTTAGTTGCCGAATCAACTGATTTATATATCCTCGATTCACCTGTAATTTGTTCTTGAATTTTGAAATTTAATTCATTTACATCTATGTTTTTTGCTGCCAATATAGCTCGTTCGCTCAACGGCTCAACCAATCATGGTCTCTGTAATTTCGAGCAATATCTGGATACACCTTTTGAATAAGTTCATCTTTTGATCGAGTTAACTGACAAAAACTTCGAGGAAAGTTAATGCAGCCAGTCAACATGTCTACAGGAAATTTTAAACGAAAATTGTTATTTTTTATGGAGACTCGTGGAAGTTATGTATGCAATTAGATTTGTACATTCAAGTAAAACCAAAATATGTTATACCAATATTCAAGTGTAATACCTATATTTATATAATCATGAGTTTTCTTTAATACGATTTGGATAAATGTATAGCAGATCAATAACATTTGTTTTTTTAAATCTAATATCTGTAAATTTAAAACAAAATTCCTCATAACTCATAAGTTATAGTCTACCTTAATCAAAAAATAAAATTCTACTGGAGAATCAAATTAAATTTTTATGAGCATTTGGAGTTCAATTTTTTACAACATTGGGTACTCAATCATGGAGCGATTTTCTTATTTTGTTGTAATTCAAAAACCAAATACCGTAGATACTTGAAATGTACACCATACTATTTTTATTTTAAAATGTTCTATAGGTAGGTAGGTACTTGATAAAATTTTCAAAATAATTTGACTCGTTTCGAGCTGTTTTCGAACATTTTCAACTATCAATTTTTTTTTGTTTTTTTTTTTTTCTATTAATGTCAATAAAAAGTTATTAGTTGGTCAAAAAGCGTGAAAATGTAATGCAAGGCTATTTTTTTAGGCTATTGTTCCAACAGCAGTTGAAAAATATTAAAAATACATATTCACAGTTTTTATTATAAGAATTTAAAGTTCATATTTTGACAACATTTATCAAATTTAAAATTTGAAAATGTTTTTGTAGTTTAAAATTGATAAAATGTCCAACTGTTATTGCTAAAGATTGAACATTTAAAACAAATTTTCACGAAGTATGTTATTCTGTAACCGAAAAATTTCAAATATATAAATGCACAGTTTTTTTTATAATTGTATGACCAAGTTTGGACGAAATTACATATTAAATAAACAATAAGAAAATAACGGTCTTAGTTATTTCACAACAAGTTAGTTATTTTGTTGTAATTTTATAATATTAGTTCAACTTACCGGCAATATTATTAATAATAAGAAATAACAATATAAATGTAAAATTAAATATCCACACTGATAAAACGTGTCAGCAATATTGGTTCAAATCGTGGTACAATAAATGGTGCAGGAAAAATGTGAATTTTTAAACATTGTGTGGTGCCAAGGAAACTTACCTTGTTTTTATGGCCGAATTTTGTTACCAGAACCCGGCCTCTCATTAGCTCTCAATATAAGTCTACAATATTTTGTATCATACCTACCCAGGGTTGTCTACCTATTGGTAGACGAGTAAATATTGTATAACGTCTTTATCACTTTATGTACCCTCGCGGTCATGTAGGTACTATCATGGATATAATGACACAAACATTTTGGCTATTACTAAACAGTACTCTTCAAAGTGATCAATATTGATAGTGGATCTACTTGCCATATATTATGTACCTAGTATCCAAGTCTTTGTACCCAGTCAAAATTAATCAGTGCGCTCCTCTCCTTTTGGTAATGTCATATCTGTGCACTTATGCCACCTTGCAGTAGCAAAATAGTACTTTTCACATACCTATCGCTTACGTTATCGACTTACCAAACAGTACCTATATAGGTGCTTTTATACTTTGTATATTTATGTAAATAATGAAAACGAAAAGGGTTAAGTTTAAGATATATTTTTTATTTTTTACAATGAGTAATGTATTTTATAATTTTTATTTAATTTTTGGCCATCGAGTGATTGGCGTAAATTGTATTTTATAATGATTGGACGCCTTTCACTTGGCGTGTAAAAACATTTTGGCAACCAACAGGCAGGATATGAGGGCACACTGCACCGCAGACCCGGTTACCATGGACTGTCCATTTCCGTTACAGTTATCCTTGTCACATACTTCGCAGGTCTCGTACTTAGATACACCATCATTCGGTATGCAGTCGCTGATATTGCTTGTTAACTTACAGCCGCGTTCCACGGCGGTTGGGGCGGAGTCGTCTTTCGATTAGAGTGGCAAAGAAGAAAAATCAATTGCAAGCTAGTTATTTTATATTATTATCGACTTACTTGCTTTTACGTTGATCTTGAAACAATAGAAACTGGCATCGGCCATTCCTAGAAACGAGTTTTTGTAATTGTGTACGTTACTCTCGAATTTTAATAATCCAGTTGCGTTAGTTACGCCTCCAGCTCCAGCTCCAGCTCCAGCTCCAGCAGGTGTAGTTAAGGTTTGATCAGCTCCAGCGTCTGCGGCTGAACAATTAACTGTTAGCAGTTTTGAATCACTTTTCTCGGTGGCGCACTTTTCGTCTGTCCAACTGCATTTGTAACACGTCAAACCGTTGGCTGCTATACATGCATATAAAATATATATTATGTATCGATATAAAGAAAAGAACATTACAATGCACACAATAAATCAATCAAAAATATCGATGTACCTACAAATAATAAATAATGCCAGTACCTATAATTAATATCACAAATAAATGCTAAGTAAATTCAATTAAATTAAACTTAGTTTGTTCCATTAATTAATTCACTTGACGAGAAATTAATACATAATATATAATTTATACGACAAGAAATAACGTGGACAAAATAAATAAAAGGCATTAAAATATTATTATAGATGCGGACATTTGAACATTTCTACTCTTCTCAAAATTTTTCGCCAGGCAAATAAATTATTGAAACGAAAAAGTGTAGGTACTTACCTACTACTTAAAATTAATTTACTTAGCTTTTATTCATATCACATATTTATATAGTAAGAAGTTCTGAATTATATTAACTTGCCCATTTTTTTACACGGAGTTCCACAAGCTACGAAGTTTTTTTGTTGTGACAAAATCATTTTTTTAAAGTCGATAACGAAAAAAAAGCAATTAATAGTAAATACGTTAAATAGGACGTCGTAACCATAGATAATATTTTCTAATAATATAATATTATATTAAGTTATTATTATTATACGGTATATTAAATTATACTATATTATATTTTTAAAAAGCGAGAAGCGGCCCGCTATAATTCGAGATTTCATAATAGATTTATTGTTTTAAAGTTTCCAAGTTTCTTTTAATAACATAATAATGTTTAACCGTACGATTTTGATATTTTTTACAAAAGCATCATTCGCTCAATTTTTCTGAGTTTTTCAAATGTATTTAGTAGAAAGTTAGTAATCCCGTCTGACAAACACACTAACATTTATTTACACATTATACAGATTAAATGGTTTAAAGTCCTGCTTCATAATATACACTGTCATGCCACCCTATTATATTTCTTTTACTTAGCTCGCGCAGCGGCCGTTAAACGTAAGTACGCTTTATAATTTAATATAGTAAAATGAAGATTTGAATAGGCGCGCGTGTTGTGTACTCACTCGTAGTGAAAAATCCGAACAAGCTCACAGTGACGATCATTATTGCGACTAAGTATTTCATATTAACGTTTAAACGAATGAAAAAAACTTAAGTTGTAAAAAATTTAAAACAATTACAACCGATAATGATTTACACTGTAATATAATCTTTAAAAAAAATTGTTTTTTTTTCAGCAGACAATTGCTCGGCTACGTTTCGAACTAGACTGACGAATGTCTCCCGACCTGTCTATTAGTATCCGTGTATATTTGATCCGGATAAACATTCTGATTTGGCCAGATATAGGAAATACCGTATTTTTTTTTAATTTCGAACATTTACTGTACGGCCAGCACATTATTATTTTAATTTAATAATATTGTGTTATTTATTGTGGTTTTTAATTTCGTTAAAACGAATAACTATGAACCAGTGGAGTAGCGAACATATTTCAAACTCTAAGAAAAGTATTTAAATACCTATAATGACAGTATGACACACCCACAACCCGTATACCATCTTATACCACATAATATATAATTTAAATCTTATGCTAATTTAATATTTTGTTATAAGACGTCTTCAATAATTAAGTATAAAAAAAATACTATAATAATTAATGACACATTCATACATTTTAATTTTTGAATTCGGGTATAAATTACTTAAAATAGTAATAAGATAATTAACAATATCCATTAACTCCAATGAAATTTAATTATTAATGCATAAAACCATAAACCTAGTTAATATATAGTAGTTTCTGTATAATTATAAACGTACTCTATAATAATAGTATTTTTTTCTGGTTTTTTATCCCACTGTAACTTCCATAATATAATCTCACTTGTAATAATGTAACAGCATTTGTGGATATTTAAAACTAAAACATTTACATATTAAATATTTAAATATATTTATTATTTTACCTTTTAATTCGTTTAATGGCCCGGGCAAATCATGTATAAGTTGTTGAATTTTGAACAACGTCGTATTTGATTGCCCAGAAACATAGTTTGAATGACATTACATAATTATCTAAAACTGTGAAATACACTAATTTTAAAATACTCTTCCGTGGTTTAAGTTGTTAAATTTGATCGGTGAGCTTATCGTTTACAAATCCGTGGCACTTTAACATCAATATCTAACGTCTCTGCATTATAGTTACTGCTTGATTAAAAATACTGATAAACATTGTGTCTTATCTATTATTTTTAAGAGCAATTAATACAGTTTTTGTAATTTCAATACATTTTGTCAAATCTAAACCAGGCGTCTATCCGACGCGATATTGGCCAAGTTATTGACGGTATATCGACCGCTACTTCTAACGACAAAATAAACTCAAAATTCAATATTGAATGAAGAAGTCCATAACATTTAAAAGTATGTTTCCATCTGTATTACCTACCATATCTTTCAAAAATATTACAACAGTCATAAGCATATCAAAAATTCGAAGAATCGCCTCATGAGATTCTACCCACCTTGTTTATAGCATAATTATATTAAAAACAACATATTTTGATGACGGTATATTTTCGGTTCTAATTGTTTTAAATAAACCAACCTTTTTCGATGAGTCACGCACAAAATTGTATACTTTTTTAAAGGTATTTTAGTTTCTTTATAATTGTATTAGCTAGGTTTTCACCAATAAAATCAAATACAAGTATAAAAAAAATACAATTTTTTTTTATGAACATGTTTTTATATCAACGTATCCAACAGACAAACTAATTTGTCCAATGTGTGCCAAATCCGTAGTTTTGTCACATACAATTGAAAAATAAACACTTTCCTTCACTTGTGTTATAATTATTTTGTCTGTTATAACTGAACCACATATATTCATTAAATCATTTTTAGTATTTTTACTGACAAATGTCGCATTTTTCGAAGTAGATTCAAAATGTTTACGAAAATCTTCATCTTGAGATCACCTGAGTCTATTCTAAACAATACAACTTTTTAAATATTCCAATATTTTAACTATTAATTCTTTGAACTGAATGTGCATATTTTATTGTATCTAGGAATCAAACTTTTTAAATTAATATCATCACGCTGTCTGAATATTGTAACGGCCACAAAAAAAAATATTTTTAAGTATGGAAATTATTTGTTTTTTGTTTTCTGTATTTTTTTTTTTAACTGGTCATCGAGCTAAATTTAAATTGCTTATTGTTTACCTTCGAAACACTTGATAAACTCATATGATAGGACAATTGCTGTTTTATGATATTCTCTTTCAGAATTTTTTTTAAAATCATTTAAAGCATATTTGTTGATTAAGTGCAAAAGTAAGTTTCCTTCAAAACTCCAAGCTTTTGTCCTCCAACAACACCCACTTAAATCCAAAAAGTAGATACGCATACTTTACAAAAAACTCCATTACTTTTATGGCTGTCTGCTAACCATTGGTACCTATCTATCTAACCATTCAAAACGAAAACTTCTCTTATGACCACTATTATCTTTTGTTACTGGAAAATTATAATTGTTATTTGGGGACCGTGTTTTTTTAAAATAGGTATTTATAAAGTTCACTCATCTTTTTAATAATTCTTATATTACATTCTTCTCCAACTGCAAGTCCTATATCATACTCAAAAGTATTATGTATTTCTAAATTATTTCTTTTAAATTTAGTTCATAAAAGCCGTTGTGTTTTTATTTTCATACAGAGTAGGTACTTAAAAAAAAATAAATATTCAAGACATTATAAATATATAAAGAATGACATTTTAGATGACGGTTGAAGCGTTGGAAAGCAACCTTTTTCCGTCCAGCGGACGATAAATTGGAAATCCCAAAAATACCGGGTGGTAAAATGGAAGTCTATGCCGTAGTCCTTACGTTACACAATACACAAACTTTTGGTTACATAATCTTATATTCATATTACAACCATGACCCGTAAACAATTTTCTTTCGTAGAATAATCTGGTTGTTGCATGGATCCCTGCATTACATTTGCCGTGATCGATGTACGGAGACGCGTGATAATCAATCACACGCCGCACACGTGACGCGCGTGACGCGCGCGCGACTGAAATAGCTCACTTTCCGCCCTTGCAGCACGCAATATAATTGTCACTCATATTTTAATTGAATAGAAAAAACCTCGCAATTTATATGTCAAATGTCAACGCTTCGCTCAAAAGAACACTGTACATAAATAGTCACCGAGGTAAGGCGGATTGAGCCAACGTCGGTCTAACTACCGTACCGCGATATAAGATGTTTCACATGAAAAACGGCCCAATTTATTTAACCTAACCCGGGGGGGGGGTGGACACATGCCTCTCTGGCCACTCCTTAAATCCGCCGCTGAATGTCATCAACATTTACTCGACGACCGACGCACATCGTGTCCAGACGTTCACAGCAAAATGAAAAGAAATATAATATATTACACGTAATCAAATATCGATTAACTTTGTGTACTTACCTATGGTATTTGGTAATAAATTATTAGAACCCAAATTAGCGAATAGTGTAAATCGTCCATTTATCATGGAGCGGTATTTTGTTATAATTTAAAAACCAATAACCCATATACTTGAAATGTACACCATAATATGTTTATCTTATAATTTTCTATACTTGATAGGATTTTCAAAATATTTTGACTCTTTTTCAGCTGTTTACGGACATTATTAATTTTCAATTTTTTTTATTAGTATATAATGTTCAAATATTGAAAAAATAGATAAAATTGAAAATTTACTAATTATTTTGCAGTTAAAATGTATAAAGTCTTCAATTTTAGATTCTGAGCGGTGTGATAATTTTATTGTTTTGATTTAACAATGATAGGAATGTGTTTTTTGTTTATGTCTGTCATAACCTTTTAGAACAGAACAAATGTTTCAATTTTCTTCAACGGCATATTTTCTGATAGGAAAGTGAATCTAGTTGGTACCTACTTGAAAGGGGGGATTCAAAAGTAAAATATTCCAGAAAGTTTTTAAAAATGTGAGGAAAAACAAACAAAAAATCAAGAAAAAACTGAGATTTTTACTGAAAACCGTTTTTCGAAGTATCGATTTTGTTTTATTGTAATTCTAATAATGAACCGAATATAGATGTCATTTTCACTGATAACATTGTTTTTTAAACTATTGTCGCAACAATAGTTTTCGGGCGGTTATAAACATGAAAATGTAATACAAATTACAATGCTCATCTTAAGTTCATGTTAATGGAAATTAAAAACAAGTTAAGTGTAAATTCACAGTTAATTTTTATGAGCATCTGAAGTTAAGGTTTTGACAAAATTCATTAAAAATACTAAAATTGGCAAAATATTTCTTAGTTCAAAATGCAAATACAAAATTGTTCTATTTACTTACCTATAACCAAGCATTGAAAATGTAGTACAAAGTTCACCTTAAGTTTTCCTATAGATTTAAAAAAAAATTACTGGAAACTAAAATTCATTTTTACGATCTTTTGAAGCTAGATATTATAAGATACTCGTAAATTATCATACCTACAACGATTTGCTTATTTTGTCGTTATTCAAAACTAATAACCGTAGGTACTTAACGTTTACATCAATTTATTTTATTATTTTCTATAGTTGATGCAATTTTTAAAATATTTTGAGTCGTTTTCAGCTGTTTACGGGAAATTATCAATTATAAATTTTTTTCCGTTTTTTTTTCTACACATATCAATAAAATATTATTCTTTAGATCAAAACGTTTGAAAATGTAATACAACTAATACAAGGTTCATTATAGGTTCTTATAATAGCAGTTAAGTAATATTATAGATACATAAGCATGATTTTATTGTATAAGCAGTTATTTCAAGTTATTTCAAAATAGTTTAAAAAAATTATAAAATGTTTAATTTTTATACCTACAAAATAAAAATTTAAAACAAGAATTCTTATAAGTAATTCATGTAACCAATAACATCTAAAAAAATTATAAACACAGTTATTTTTTACAGACATTTTCATTTAAAATTTGGATGAAATTATACATATTAAAACCAATAATTACGATTTTAGTTGTTTTGTTTAATAATAATTTAAAAATATTATTCATGGGTTATGAAACTTTTAGAGTATATTATTATATTTTATAGACACAATGACATTTTAAAATATATTTTTCGGAAAAATTTTATCAATCTTAATATTTAGTTTTTAGCCATGGCTCGGAACTTTATGCTCTAAAAAGTAAATATACTAATGGTAATATAGTAATATTTTACTCAAATATGCACACACACACACACACACACACACACACACACACACACACACACACACACACACACACACTCACACACACTCACACACAAGGTAGGTATAAGTCTGACTATTATAGTAATAGGTAGGTATAACAGAATACAAGTACCTATTAGAGTATTAGGCCGGGGCTATACACAGCGTATTCCACCGCGTTTCGAACGCCGCGTATTCCGCGGCGTTTTCCGACGGACGTGCTATACGAGACGTATTCGTCGAGCGTATTCCACATCATAAATCTGTACAATATTTAATAATAATTGTGAACCCCATAATTATTGTATTAATTAAAAACATTTTCACCGCAATCGAATATACCATATATTAATAATAGACACTCATCAATTGATCATTTGCACTAGTCAGTTAATTAAAATAATGTATTTACTATTTTGATAAAACTTATATGAAATAACTTAACATTTTTATTTATGTTATCCTATTTCATGTTAATTTTAATATAGGTATCTACGTATAAATTATATAATCTATTATTTGACTAGGTAGGTAATTAAAATACAAAAAAAATATTGAATATCCACTTAAAATTATGGTGTAAACGCAGCGTTTTCCATCATCAGTATAGCCCATCCTAATTTAAAACAATGTAAAATTAGAAGTTAGCGTTTTTATTACTTCGGCGTTCGTCCGCCAAAACGCAAGCCGACCGGCGTTTTCCACCGCGGATCAAAACGCGGCGTATTACATCCGTCGTGTATAGCTACTCCGATATAAACCAATGCGTTTTTAATTCGACGGAAAACGCTGCGGAATACGCCGTGTATAGCCCCGGCCTTAGCTACCGGCGCTACAAATATATATTGAAATATATGTTTCCGGCATATATTTTGAGTAGTGAGTTGCATTTATAGCCGCCCATTAATGGTGTTCGCAATGTATTCCTATTCCTCTTTCATTGTCCGCTATCTCATGTAGTCGGATTGCCTACCAGGGTGTGTGAGTTGCACTTATTGTAGCAAGTTACACCCAAAACGAGTTGAACAATCATATTTTTTTTAAGATTTGTTATTTTTTACGGCAACGAAGTTTGCAGGTTCAGCTAATAGTATTTATAATAGGTATTAATTTTTGTTTTCAAAAAATTGGTTCATTCAAAGTTAAAATTAAAATATATTACTATGTAATTTAGTAGGTAAATTATTTATAAGTAAATACCAAACATATTTTTTTTAAATAATATTTATCCTAAAATAAATGTTTCTAAAAAAAAGTCGGTTATTGTTTCTAAAAAAAACTTAAAATGTCCAAAAAATTATTTATAACACAGAGAAGTAAAATGGGTTGAAAAAACATGCAGTTTGATTAAAATAATCTTTATTTTTTTTTTTAAATAATTGATAGCACACTGGTACATCACAAATCCTTTGTCTATTTGGTATCTTAAACATTGGAGCTTGTGTAGTGGTTGTTGAAGTAATTTGTTTTATATTGTAATTGATCTTCAGTTTCTATGATACTTGATAATCGGCTTATCTGTGCTAATTCTGAAACATGATAATTGTATTGACTTACAAAACCTAAAAAATGACCTCAAAATAACCTCAAATACCTTAAAAATGATAAAAAAAGCTCAAAAAATTAAAAATTACAGGAAACTTAAAAAAGTACAAGAAAAGCAAAATAAAAACTATTAATTTGAACGATTAGGATAACTCGTTTATTGTTGTATATCTATATAATTGGTTCTATTATCGATAGCTAGTATTTATTTGACAGACTGTATCTTTATAAAAATTATGATATT
The DNA here is from genome assembly GCA_027563435.1 of Nasonovia ribisnigri. Taxonomy (NCBI): domain Eukaryota; kingdom Metazoa; phylum Arthropoda; class Insecta; order Hemiptera; family Aphididae; genus Nasonovia; species Nasonovia ribisnigri. The sequence continues at coordinate 44,521 of JANEHU010004313.1, read as the reverse complement.
GAATCACGATATTATTTCTGTTACGAGTGTAAGTTAAATATAATTAAAAATATTACCTAGTTTTTAAAAAAGTATAAAAAATGACCTTAAAATTTAAAAACTGACTTAAAAATACTAAAAAATTACAAAATAAAACTTTTAATTTGAACTTGTAGATGACCAAATCTAATTTTGTGCATGAAAAGCTATCCTATAAATCATAAAAAAAATTCAAAATTCTATACTATCCTAGCCTTAATAACAATAGATTATTGAACTTAAGATCTGCCCAAATATTAAAATATGATTAACTCCTCCATAGTACTTTGTACTGTATGGACTATAGGTTTGAGGCTAAATGTTTGTGTGGCTAGTGACTCAGTCTATTAAAACCTGATATTTTAGGTAGCTAACTTGCATACGCCAACAGAGCATGAATTTCAAATGTGTATTGAATAAAACGATTTATAGATATAAATATTTATTTATAACGGAAAATAAAATTATTTGTCAAATTGTAAATTTCCCACCAACAGCTGTTTATATCTTGTGTGGTATCGCCTAGTGGTAAGCGGAGTCGCCAACCGCACATACGTTTGTCCCGGATTGTAAATATTGTGATTATATAAGTGTGTAAAAATAAATATGACTATTATTTATATTATATGGTTTTTTAAATAACAATACAAAGTGTACCTAATAATCTAAATTTCTTTAATTACTATTAAATATTAGATACCATATATATATTTTTTAAATATATGTAGGTTTATAAATACTTAAAATATATATACATCTAAATAAAACATCTTTTTACTTTAAAAATTAGTGTAGTCAGTTAAATATTTACTTTTTTATAAATTAATAACATTACCTTTACAAAAAATATCATAAAAAGGGTTTTTTCTATAGTTTTATTAACTTTAAATTTAACTGGGCCAATATTTAATTACACTAAAATAACCGAAAAAAATACTATAACTCCGATGAATGTTAAAAATGTTTTCTAAAATAATTACACTTATTGTTTCTCCCCATTAAAAATGGAAAAGTTATGTTATTATAATGTACCAACAAATTAAAAATGACGAGCTTTTAAAGTTATGTGTTGCCTTAAAAACAATATTATGTATCCACTCTCATGTCCGAAATAAAAAATACACCTAAATTAAATGAGACAAATTACCTTTCCAGTTCTTCGTGACAATAGGATTGCATGTAAAGTGGGGTGCAAGCAACCTTACAGCAGTCATCGACGATACTGCGCCGTACTCGACTGCCTTGATTAATAACTGAAATGAACAACATAAATAACCATTTTGTACCATTTTAGCCATATAGAGATATTATTTTTACTAGTTATTACTAGGGCCCGGAATTGTATGCATTTGCATATTTTTATTTATTAAATTAAAAAGTAACTATATAGGGAAGACACAAATTTGAATCTTAACCTAATCTGTTGGTATCAAAAATAAATGTTGCATATTTGGAACATTTTTAATGTCTATGCATATTTTATCATTTTTCCAAAATATAATGCATAATTACGAAAAAAATAGTGTTGAGTTAGCTTTAATACTATAATACTTAAAGCTATGTACTACGTCAATCCCGCAAATGTGGAAAGAAAAAAAATCGTGTAATATAACACAACTATTACAATTTACAACTACACGTCAGCTACACATTTCAGTTATAACTTGCTATAGTTAGATAAAGTTTTTTTAGTTACCACTACGATAATTTATATTTGATAATGATCTCGATTGCAGTTCAGCAGTTAAGTGCCGAGGACGCAATATCCATCGAAAAAGTAAAAAAATAATGTTGAAAGAAAAAATATTGGAAGCCGATATAGTATTTATTTATTCAAATTATGCAATAATAAAAACAGTCATTACGAGCTTAGAAAAGCAAGATCTTCCGTTACCCGATTCTATTAAAATTGTTTAAAATATTAAAAATAAGAATATATTTGCTGAAGCCAAAGTGCATTTTTAGTAGTCAACTGTAACTCTCCAGGTAACTTTGAAATATCATAAAAATATACTACACTTGTTTTAATTGTTTTTCGTTCATGCCTTTCTATTTAGATAAGTGAATGTTCAAAATGTATCATATACAATCAAATAGATCATATAAAATACAGTTAAATTATTTCAACTAAACATTAATTACATTTTTTTGTTCCTTATTACTTATATTTTAATAAATTATACCTATATATTTTTCCTAATATATTGGGTCTTTTTTAAGAAAAAAATATCAACCATTCTCATAACCCAAATGTCCTTTGATTACCAAACTAACGATGTCTTTACTCAACTATAAGAGTTCTGATTAATGATTTAATGTTTAAAAGATCCAACAAAATGTATATAATTCAAATATAAAAGCGAATATTAATTATACCAGAGTACGGGCTTACCTTCGACCTGGCTAGTGACCGCCTCGGGGAGTTTGCAAATTAACCCCATAATAATTGGGATGGCTGAGCCGCAAAAGTGATCTTCTACGCGCCATTCAAGAATTTCAGGGGCACTTGGTGCACACCTTACCATCATATTGAATGTTAATACGATAATAACCGCTTTCAGATAACACCTAAAATACATACACCTTCTTTGAAACTGACAATATTAATGATAGGTATACGTTATACCTACATAGGTAGGTTAGGTTAATGTAATAACAATTACGTTTTGATATTTAATGATTTATGGGTTTCGGTAAAATAATTTCGAGAGGATAAAGATTGGTAAACATTAATTCGACGATAGAAACTAGAAATAGTAAAAGATTAAAATTGTGTGTAACGCTAATAAAAAAAAACCTCTATGGTGCACAATATCTATAGTGGTGAAGCGCAGTGCGTTTTTTAATAACAAACAAATAAACAAATCACATATTGAAGTGTCGGCGATAAAAAATTGATTAAAATCAAAGTTTATTCGTATTATTTTTATTAAAAAATACATAGTGAAAAAAATTGACGAATAACAAAACTATTGATACATTTCACAACCTTCAATTCAACCTGAATATTATCGTCATAATTGCACATCGATAGGTAATATATGCTTGAAGTGTATTACGGTACTTAAGCAGAAAGCATTTTCAATATAAGATTTCGATATTTAAATATAATTAAGTGTTTGTTAGTTTAATCCACTAAACTAAACTAACTACTGACAAAAACTACTGCTGGTTCTCATTTCAGAGTTATTATATGACAACCAAGTATGAAATGATCCTAATAATTCTTTTATGTCATTTGACACTTTACACTGAAATTACTTACATAATTATTATGAGTTTACATTAATTAGTCGTCTGAAATTGGTCGTTTGGAAAATTGGTTATGGTATATTTTCGTCGCGAGACGTGAATACTAGTTTGAGAAACGTTATGTAAGTACAAATGGACAATAATAGTTATTTTATATTACTAGCCAACCCTGCTCACTTCTTTCCCTTAAAAAATAACAACACTTAAAAAAATTATATGATCGTTGAACTCTTTTTGCGTGTAACTCGCTGGCCGCTGCAGTAAGTGAAACTCAACCACCTGGTAGGCAATCCGCCTACGTCGGACCGTGGACAATGTGCGATAGCATATTATCAAGTAGGTTATAGTTGCAAAATTGTGAATCTAAACCACTCAAGCACACATAAAAAAATTCATTAAAATCGGTGCAGCCGTTTAGGAGTTTGAATACTATTATACACGGAAAGAAATATATATATTAAGCAACGTTTGGAACGTTCACTAAGAAATTGAATTCGTTCATGTTCTTTGAATATATGAATGCCTTCATTTGGTCGTTCATTTAATTTTTATATTTAATTTTTATGAATTTTTTTATAACTTATAGAAGATCGTAGAAATTATAATATTTATGTTGCTTTATGACCACTGGAATTTCACGTATTTTATTTTTATAATTTATAATATATTATATATTATAATAGTATTATCAATCAATATTTATTAAATATTAAATAAATTTAAACATCTTAAAAATCATTCAAATTCATTAAATGTTAAACGTCGTTCACGTTCACGATCTATTTGAGAAAAAAACGAATGACGTTCACTAAATATGAATTTGAACGTGTGAACGTGAGTTCATGAACGACTAAGTGCTAATCATATAAGATTGGTGCCCACTTGCCCGGTTTCTTTTAAAACAATGTTATGTCAAAAGTATTTTGAAAAAAAATATATTAAAATTATCAAGCTATTAATTTGTTTCAAATTTTTAATTCTTATACAAATTTTAAGAACCCATAGGATTAATTTTGTTTTATGTAATTCGATGTAAGTAATTTCAAATATTTCTATTTAAATAGTACTTAAATCAATATTAAAAATTAAGACTAATTATTATTTTTACATAATGTATGTACATAATATTATTTTGAAAACGACTAATTTTCCAACCAAAAATTTTTCCTAACGATAAATTTTACCCCGACCAATTTCATACGACTAATATTGACTGTACCCCAGTTATTCCTTATTAATCCTAATTTATTATGTAGGGAACTTAAATGTAAAATAAAGGCAGGTACATAGTATAATAGATTTTATCACAAAATAAAGGGTAATAATGTACACAGCATATTTTTATCACTAAATAGAAAATTTATATCTGAATTAATGATGTTATTATAATAAACTATAAGACTTTATAAAAATATAATGCACTGTATTCTTGACCAAAAAATATTTAAATAAAAACACAAAAAAAATATAAAAACTATTAATTACAATTTTAATTTACTGATCTTAAATCAATATTTTTTGATAATGTGAATTATTTAAAAAAATGTAATTACTATAATGAATATAAATTAATATTATAAAATAAATATAAAGTATTTTACTTACATCATAGTTTATAATTTTAATGAATGGATGACGTCGGTAAAAACAGAAACCTATATAAATAAATTAAATAAATAAATTTAGTAATTAATTATTAATACAATCTTCTGAAACTAACGTACAATTAATAATTAGTTTCATTATTTTAAATCATATGATTTTTGTTCGAGATTTTGTAAGTACCTAATTAGTCGTATACCTAATATATTAGTAGGTATTAATTTCATGGGTTAATTATAATAAAGGATATTATGTTACGACAATGGTACAATACAACATCTAAATTAGTTAAATCATTTTGTTTACTAAATTTCAATATCTTTGACCAATTATTATTTTTTTATTGGGTTCCTGTGAAAATCTCACAAAAGGTATTTTGAATCTGTAATAGTAACTACGCGATCACTTTCCCAATTAGTGTTAATAGGATGTAGAAATGTACATAAAAACATTAAAATAATTACTTATTAAACTTAGTTTTCGTATAGTACCACAATTTTGACTGTTTAATTAATTATACATATAATTGTCGAAAAATTATTGTTGGAATAAAAACTGTTGATCAGAATGAATAGATACTTTGTATTACTTACCGTTATTGACTTTATGTTTGGATAAACGTCTTGGCGAGACGAAGATTTTGTAGGTAAACGTAGATGAGCTGTGGACAATTGCGCAGATACGGCAGCTGTCTGCAGACTAATAAAAAGACGGTAAGGACGACCCAAAACATGTAACTTTACTAACCGGTGTCTTGTTGGACGGATAGTGTGGTAGGGGGTGTCTAACGTCGGCTGGACGGATTTGGGAGAGGTTGGCTATTGTCGGTCCTTCCACGGGACGTTTGAAGGGAGGGGGTAACCAATACTGCCTATGTCCTGGTCAATTTATCATATGAGGTTTTGTTACGTAGGTATCTATGAATGTCTATTAATCTTTTTGGAACAAATGAGAAAACACCTTTCAGAATTGTTGTAATGTAATTTCTGGATCAGTTTGTTAATTGAACGAGCATTTGTTTGTTAAGTGTAACCAACTTGTATAAAGTATATCAGTAGGTTCCTTAGAATTTCATACACTCATACATTTTGTCGTATAGCAAGGACATTGGTGCCAAAAATTTATAGTGGTATTGTGGGGGGGGGGGATTGTTGATAACCGTACTATTTAATCGCAATGGAAATAAGTCTCATATCCATGAAATGGGTATCAGACTGTTCAATCGTCTTCAAACATGTGCCAATATTTTGCAATTTATCATCAATTATTTATACAGTATAAAAATTTCACAATGGATGGCCGTGGATATTTTTTTGATTATTGCCAAATTTGTACCTGAATCAGACAACCAACCAAAATAAATAATTTTTTGCTCGACTAAATAGTTGATATATTTTAAGGTGTATAAACATTGTTAATATAAACTTCCAGTTAAAACTTCTTGTATCTAGTTATTTTTTTTAGAATTACACCAATACCAGAGTAAATTTTGTCAAAAACCAATTTTGTAATAAATTTCTCCATTTTCCAAAAATATTTTTTGTTTTTTCCGACGATTCTGAAAACTATTGTGTGCACCTTCCATAGTTATATTACTTGGAATTTGGCTAAATGACTATAATATTAACTGTGGTGTTCATAAACTTTTTATGAGCAAGGTGATAAGAATATAAATAGTTATTAATTTGTATAGGGAAGTTATTATAGGTATTGTGATAAATAATATCATGATGTAAATAAGCTGATGGAGACATCTCTTGAAAACCAAGTTAAATAACAACTGCAATGATAATAATAATAAACAAGGTGATGACAGTGAAAAAAAATACCGTTTTGGCACACATGACGGTTCGGATGATGATAATGTCGTCGGCCTCAGCAGCTGCTGTGGTGAAGATGACGACGGTGGCTACGACGATGAATGACATATGGTAATAATATATAATATTATATAAATGGGCGTATGCAAATTTCATCTATTGCTACCTTTTTTTTTAACCTTTTTTCATATAAATTCCACCCATGAAGACTATGGACGGATACGTAGGTATGACCTCTCGACTTTGGGCGGCACGATGGCGATGGCCAAGTCGAAGTTTCTGAACCGAACGTTTGACACAAACGTCGAAAGAAACGGCGCAAGGAAAACAAAATCCAAACGTGAACTATGACTACGTAGTTTTCAAAGCGCGAAACTTGTGCCGAACGCGTAATGGGTTAACTCACATCGAGTTAAATATAAGGGAAAACTATTGTAACCGGAGCCCACGATAGTGAAGAGATAGCGGAGAGAGGATATCTATATTCTAGAAATCTAAAAATTTCACGCTATGACCTACCGCGAGGCCCAGTTGTTGGACGACGTAGTAGAAAATCGAAAATTCTAAACAATTGAGAATTTTTTCTTTTAATCCCCCCCCCCCCAAAAAAAAAGTAGATTCACTTTCCTACCAGAAAAGACGCTGAAGTATAAAGTAGGAAAAGCATTTTTACTTACCCAAAAGGTCATGATAAAGACAAAAAATAATAATAAAAAAACACATCGTCGTAAAATTAATACATTCATCGCTTTTCATCCATGTATCTTAAATTTTGAACGTGAACGTGTACATTTTTTCAGTGAATATATTTTGAACACTATAAAAGTGTTAAGTTAAAGTTTAATTAATTTTTTATTTATTCGATTTTTTGTAAGCCTTCATAGTTTAACTGATAAGTAATAAACAACACTTTTAATATTTAAAAAATCCTTGTTTAAATTACGTTTACGAGATATCTGGTATTTTGACGTTGACTCTATTATTTATTAAGATAGGACGTTAATGTAAGCAGTGTTCTACAATATATATATATATACAATATAGTTTAAATCTTCATGGTTTAAATTTTACTACCCGATTTTGGAATTGGATTTATACATGTATTGTAAGAAAGTTGTAGCATTAAATCACCATAATATACGGTGTGGTTATATTTTTTTTTTATTATTCGTGAAAGGTTATTTAATTATAGGCATTCTTTTTTTAACAGTCTCACATATTTTCTGAAGTTAAATTACTACCGAATCTTTTATTATACCAGCCGCATATAAAATACTGATTAAATTTGTTAGTCTCACATAGTAAAATGGTATTATATAATATCTATATAATTATATTTATCCTTAGTAAAAAAAATATTAAGTACTATTTTATAATAGGTACATGTGAAATTGGTTTTTTAGAAAAATGAATTATTGGATTTACCTCGTACAATGTAACAAAACACGTTATTAAGTTTTTTGTGAGTACATTAATATGGAACAGGCAATCGACAAGGTTGTATGGCGAGGGTTCGGTGATATAATTACCGTCGTTGGCCACCGACGAAAACCGGGCCTACCTATTATATAGATAGACGCAGACATGCTATACAATACCTATTATTGGATATCACAAATTACTATTCTATTGTCGAGGTAGTATCTCGTATCTATATATCTCGTAGTTATGTTGGGGACTTTAATGTACTCAAATAAGGTCCATTTGGTAACCAATCACCTTCGCATGTCAATAAAAATATCATACCAAATTCTATTAACACGAGGAATAGCCGTCAGCCGAGCATTTAGGTCAACGATGAAGATTTTATATGAATTAATTAAAACTTTATCCACGACATGAATCATCTAATAGTTAGTTCCTAACTGATGCATGATAAGTATTTAATTAAATTATGTGGGGAGCAAAGTGCACAGTCATAATATGTGCATTTGAGGTACGCGCGGATTACTGGTAGTGTGTGTTTTATAGTAGGTACCAGGTACCTACATATTAATATATTATGTAGGTAGACAATAGGTATGTTATATAATACACTCATGCCTAGTCATACCAGTGTGTTGAGTGAGATATTATTTTACCATCTATTTTAGTGACTCGGGAGCAGTACAATTTCTGTATCAATTATTGTCCACTATTTTTAATTTGATTACCATCATCTGAATTCATATTTATTAGACAATAAATATATTATTTATAGGAGTTTTTACAGCATTTAAATACATAAACTATTTAAGTACCTACGTATAACTAATATACTTTCACGATCAAAAAGTTATATAATATCAATTGCGTGTACAGGCATTTTCAATGAAAAACGGGTTAGTACCTATTAGTTCCTTTTGTCACACTTTTACGAGACACTGAGTCATTAGAAATAAAAAACAATACCAAATAATTATAACTAGTTAGCAATTACATTGTTATGCAGATAATTAATATTAAATCTTGTTATTTTCATGTTATAATTTATAAAAATATCTAATTATGGGGGATTAACACCCAAGTTACGGAACGCCTACTGTATCCCTATTATGTCATCCAATTTCCAAAAATATAGTCACCTTGTCCATATACATATACTTGTTTTGTCCATATACATTCTGAGTCCTTGGTCCAAAATTTTCCGAATGGAATTTTTGATTCGTACACATTCGATATACATTTTTCAATATAAAAATCCATTTTTAAGGTAAATGTTATAAAATATGTAATAGTTTACCATAAAAACATTTAATATTTTATTGTTAATTATTATAGACACCTTTTTTGATAAATATTTCCCTCTTAACGTCATAACCGGAACAAGTCGCAGAAATTTCCCAGAACAAGATTTACTTAATATTATTGAACCTATTATAATAGTAACTAGTAATAGCCATTCACAACGAAAATCAATTTATTTTATTATTCGATCGATAAAATACGTTTTGCGTGGACTCGCTTAATAGCACATTAGCACGTGATATATTGACGAGCAACTGCCTAAAACTATATTTAAACAACTCTACTTTAAAATTAAAAATGACATCGAGTTAAGCTGATGGCCGAAAAAATGTAATGTAATTTGACTCATAACCCTAAATGACGATTGATAAAAAAATAAATAATCTATTTTAATTTTATAATTTAAATTTACCACACATCAAACGAACAATTCTACAACGAATACAATTATCTTGTCAATTTTTAATACACATATATTATTTCAATTAAAAAAAACCAATATTATCATCTTGAAACAGGAGAAAATACGTGTGCCGCGTAAATTGGTGATTTCAAACAAGTACCTTATAACTAAAACATATTCTTAAATTAAAAGATTATTTTAATTACTTATAATGCAAGTTATGACATAAACATACCCATCATATTTAGGTTGTTACTGGGTTGTAATTCATTGTTTGGGAGAAAAGGGCTAGTCACAAAAAATATATTAGTAATATAATATAATATATATGTTTATTTATTCCTACATTTTATGTTAGTAGTGTAATTATTTATTTTTTTTTTGAAGCGATCACCTCCTCGAGATATAGGCACCTATACCATACATAATACATGTACATACGTATACACTATACACGTTATGTTTTTTCTTTATAACTTATCACTCATTGCGGTCGTTCTTATTTCAGTTGCCTATCACAATTCAATGCTAATTAACTATATTTTAAATGAACTACAAAATAATTTGCATATTTTCATGGATTTCACAAAACGCTTATAAAAAATTATTGTGAATTTAAGCCCAACATTTTTTCTCAATTATACTAATAACAACTAATGTGGAATCTTATATTAATATTTCAAACTTTTTGAACGAGCAAGAAATAATTTATCTAGTCAACATAATATATTGAAAATTGTATCATGTTTGGAAAATTGTCATAGAAACATTTGGTGAACATTTTAAGTTTCTAAAGTCATTAGTTTTTGAGTTTCACCTAAACGAAATCTGAGTTTACTTACAACTCCCCGTTTCCTTCATTTTTGTTTGGTGTTTCCCGACGTTTTTGATAGGTACTATTGGGAATTCTTAACTTAATTAAAAATAATCAAAATATGTAGTTAATAATATATTATTTTTGTTTTTGTTTTATTCAGTCAGTATTATATTATTATCACTAATAGTTTATTAAATATAGAAGAATGAACCAAAAATAATTTTTATATAATGTATATTATTGTGTTGTAACCTATCATAATATTATTACATTTTTCGTTATTTTAATCTAATATAATATAATAATAATAATATTAAAACTTAATATTCTTCTCCTTATATTTATAACTAAAAAACATACTAAAAATGATAAAAATAAATATAGAACAACGAAATAAAAATAAACAAAATATATGGGATATATATCATAGGAAATTCCAATCTTTAGTGACCGCCTTCTCGATCCCACATTATTAATAAGAAAAAAACAGTTTGACAGAAACTTGATTTATTGACTTCGCTTATGTAGTGTGGTTGTCCTGAGGGTTATTGTACATAATGGGTATTCGGGTCGAATCAATGGTCAAATGACCTTGGCCAGTAATGCAGGTGAAGCCACCTGCACACCGGTACCATAGCTACAATATATTATTAGATTATCCCGCTTACAATCATAATAATATATTACATTTATTACTGAATCTTTTTAATAATGTTATTTATTATATAGATGGAAGATGCATGTTTTTCAAATGTTATAACTGTTCAGAACGTGGGATATTTTTTTTTAATCTTTTCCATTACCATCTATAAATTGGATATATGCTACGTAGAAATGTAGAAATTTATAATAAATATACGACATTTCACATTAATTTTTATCTTGTTTTTTTTTCTTTCAAACAAAATGATTTGATTAATAAATTTACTTTATAATTTTTATTAAAAAATATTTAATGAAAAAAAATAAAAATATATATAGCTCCTTTGTTATCTTTGCCGTGAGAAATAATTTTTAAAAATTTAAAATATAAAATTGATTATGAAAATTAAAAATATTAAGAGGTATCAAATATCAATAGTGAGGGAAATGGCTACGAAAACCACAACGTTACTGAACAGAATTGAAAATTTAGATTATAAGTGAAATACACACGTACTCTATCTTATCGTAACTGTCAAGGTATACATACCGTTGTACAATTTGACTGATAAAATAAATATACGGAAAACACAACAATCAATTATATTTATACAATATGATTATTTTGATATGATATTGAATTAAATTTCGTCGTTGTAGAATTTAAAGCAGGTTAATAAATAGGCAATTTTTTATTTTATAAAAATAATTGAGTAAAAAAGATTAATAAAAATGATGCACTTTTGATCTAGTTGAAATCTACGAGTTGCACCAAACTTTTAATTACAAACGTAAATATTTTAGAATTTAGCATATTTAACTAGCTTACGTATGAAATAGTCATAGAAGTTGCTGAGTAATATTAAATTAAATAATTAAATGAAAACATGTACTTCATATAATAGGTTTTTCAACATTTATGTAGGTAATGATTTATTTGTATTGAGTTTAAACATCCTAACTTGAAATATGTTACAAACTATTCCATCGCACCACTCGGTCACAGTCAAGGACGCCTGCAGTGGGAGGGCCCTGCTTCCACCTGCCCATTTTATATTATTTTATTTTAGTTCATTTTATTATTTAAAAATATATTATGTGCTTCCTAGACTTTTGCCTTTGTCCCTTCTCTCTCCGAGTAGCATATTTCAATATAATAATTACCTAATATAATTATAATTATATTATAATATTTTTTCGGGTTCCCTTGGTCACGATAACTATCTTACATATAAAATATAATATAATAGAGTATGTTCATTATAGCTGTAAACATTCAATGTCTTAACATAGACTGGTTTAATTTAAAACGTGACTGTTTTGTGTATCAATATATTAAAAAATATTAATATTGTTTTTATTTTACCTTTGTTGTGGATAATTTTATATAACCATACTTTTATTGAAATATTAATGATTTTATTTTCGATTTGCATAAATTATTAATCACGTTAATTAAAATTATTCACCATGCCACTGCCTAATATGCTCTCCACGGACTGTACTAAAACGATTTACTACTTGCGATGCGCATTATTTCAGATAGATGCTATACAGAATTTAACAGAAGGAATAGACACAAAAATATTTCACATCGAAGGTAATAAACATAGTTGTTCCTTACCTATTATTAGTTTTACTAGAATATGAACAAATCTCCATACCTTATGTAAATCATCGCTGCGTTTGGATATGATCATAAGTCATGACTAAAAAAAATATTAGGTAACAAACAAGTCCAACCCCATTATTAAATTATAATAAACGTATTATATTAACTATAGGTACTGTAGATTGTAGATTACAACTTATTATTAGGGCTATGGATGTTTTAGGCAATAGGTAATAATTATGGGATAGATGATTAGGTACCAATGTTTTTATGGAATGGTTAACTATAATTTTAGTAAAAAATCTGGATTGGACAAATTCTTTAAGTACGCAGGTACCTTATTACGTACCTATTAACCTAAGTTAAAATTTTAAACTTTTAAAGACAATGAGAAATGTTTGATGAAATATGCTGTAGTTTTAAAATATGTAAGGTTAATTTAATTTTACCTATTATCGAGATTTGGCATGTTATGTATCAATATAATATATAACATTATAACATGTTATTATACATATTATCTCTGATGAGACTCAAACAGCTAATCAAAACTCGATTATTTAATATAGAACTTTTATTCAAGGCTTAAACTACCTATTAATAGAGCCTTTTTACTATTATATAATAAACGATTGGCAATGTTTTACCTTTATAAGAAAGTGACATCTAATTAGTATAACAATATTAACACGAAAATTACAGTGCATAATATTTAAGTGTACTAATGATTATATCGTTAACTTGAGATAAACGATACTACTGGTTTTAATTTCGATAAATTCTTACTACAACTCTAAAAAAGAAGTAGTTTTGAAGATATTTAATCAAACAACGCATGAATGGAAAAATGCCAACGTAAAAATGCATAAATAAAGTAGCTTTATACATTTCTAAATATTAAATAATTATAGATTGTTACACAAAATAAAAATGTATATTACATTATGTTACACCTTGTATACTATAACATAATATTATGTAGGTACAATAATACCTACCTGACTACTGGACAATCGACAGGTGCACACACAGATAATAAATAATAACATAGCACGCACCTGAACATTAAATACAATGTGAAGTCGTATATTACCCAAACAGCAATCACTACCTATCCTTGGCCCTCTGGAACCCTACCGTGTGAACACTGCATTCCACTTAAATAAATAACATGCACCAACCTACAAAAAGAATAATTCACTATGAAAAACTTCTTTCTTGTAAAAAAAAAGTAATGTAATTTTTATCGTGTACATGCTAACAATAAAATAATAATATACCTACTACACTGGCAGGTATTAAACATGCCTACTTCGGTAGAATAAAATCTCTCGAAAGATAATCAGTGAGATAATTAATATTACCATGGGCGTTTAATGTACTAATCCATAATATTATTATATTTGTAGTCCTGACGTAAAATATTAAATACAGACAATTCTCTACTTAATTATCTCCCTTTGCATAGGTGCAGAAAAACACCTAAGTATTTCAAACATTATAAAAAAAATGGTTCTAATATATAAATTATAATAATAGATTTTGAAAGTGTGTATTAAAAACTTGAAACGTCCTTGCCCGGAAAGGCTAGTAAAAACAGAAAAAATAAAAAATTTAATGAACACTGTCCGCGACAGGAAATTGTTAAGGCTAGATAGTATAGTATAGATTTTGTATTATTATTTGATTTTATAAGTTCTTGTTATACTAATACTTTTTTATGGCGAAGATCTATTAATTTTTAATTCATTTTATTTTATATTTTATTTTTTATTATTATTAATAATACCTGCCTTGAAGACTGCCCATTGATGCCCATGCATCTTAGCTTAATTAATACAATTATTGAGGAATCGTTTTAGCCTTTTATGACTTCGATAAACAATGTAAAAAGTGAACAAAATTAAAAAAAGAAAACAACAAACATATAGTTAAAGATATAAATACAGTTCTAAATATTTATGTCAGTGATTCAATGTCCATTAAGAATTTGAGTGAATTATAGGTACCCAAGCTTAGATTTTATCATTGATTTATTTGTGACATAATATTTATGTTTATTATAACTACATTTTATATTTTTTAAGTTTTAACTGTGCAGTTGTGCAGATAATTGTTACAGTCTTTTACATAAATTTTTAAATATAATAAACTAAAACACTATAACTACACCTAAAACTATACCTAACTAATTACCTATTTCATATTATCATAAACATGATTTATGTATTTTTTTTTTTTTAATTTGAAATTTCAGACTTGCTCTGTTTCATAGGAAAGTGAAAAATACTTACCATTCACCAACCTAAAAAATATTGAATCCAATTATTATAGACCTTATAATTATAGAAGGAGCATAGTGGTAGTTTCCGACGTAAGCGTGGGTTGCGCTGCACGTAAATACGTAATTATATCATGATTTATAAATATTTCTTTTAGTAGTTTAAAAATTTAACAAATTACGAATAAACTTGTTTTAAGTCTTAGGTACCATTATAGTAACTTGTCAGTTGTCAGGTTTTTAATCTCAACGATCTCGTTAATGATGTATACTAGGCATTCTATAGATCAAAATCCAGAATATGTATATGAACATTTTTACATTATGTAACTCACCTAATGTAATAATCAGAAACATCAGTGACACTTGTGAAGCTCAATTATTCATTGAATCACAAAATGTATCCTTTTTTTGTGACATGGTAAAACATAAAAACTTCTATAACGTTTTTAAAAAATAATAAAAAAAAAATTCTTGGATATACGCAGCTTGAAAATTTCGTAAAAACTGTAATATTAGTATGCCTAGATAATAGTAAAATACTAAAACAAATAGGGTCAGGGTATGCAATAAATAAACGAAACTTGCTTTATAACAACCCAAATGACGATTTAAAACCAAATAATTATTTTTATACTAATAGTAATATGACAACAAATATAGACTTTATACCACAATTTCATATATTATAACAAATGTGTCCATAAACAAAATAAACAAAATTAATAAAATATAAGAACTGACCATAATCATGCCAGTATTAAAATCAATTATTTGATATATCAAAATATTTTAATTCATTAGATTCTGTCATAAATATGATTGGAATACAGTAAGAAAATATTAAAAAGGAGACAAATTTAATCGTTCATTATTGATAAAAAAAACAATGTACTTTTTACAAACTAAACATCAACCCAAACATTAAAAATACGTCGAAAAATTCTTCTCATACCCTTTAAAAATATAAATATTTTAATCAAATAAAATTTAATATTTATTAACACGTCATGTTATTTATTTTTTTCTATAATATTAATCTAACTTACCGAGTTAAAACAATTAGTCAATTTCCGTGACCACATACATGTGGGTGACCACTCGTAGCACTTAGTGCTTGAATACACTGTCCGGTTACAGCCACAGTGGTTATTTTAGGATAGTAACATAGTGTGGTCATAACGATGTATTTCGATCGAACCGGACAACCTGATGATTTCTACCACTGTGGTTAGAATTATATACAAACTGGACGGTGTATTTCTATAGCCTGGGTTGACATTTCTAGCTATGTCTATCGAGGTAATCATTCTGTTATTATCTGCCCGAGATGCGTTGTATGAGTGACCTCCCAGGTTGTCCAGTTGCAATACGGTTAATACCATACCAGTGTTCGGAACGTTCACTAAAAAAATGAACTCGTTCACGTTCACGTTCAGTCGTTAAAAAAGGAACTCGTTCAAGTTCACGTTCGTGTTTTTTTAAACGAACGCGTTCACGTTCACGTTCTTTTAAAAAACGAACGCGTTCATTTAATTTTTTTTTTTATGAATCGTTAGCCTGCAGTCAATATAAAAATTAAAAACCCATAAACGTATATCTATTATACCATAATAGATATACACTTTACCTATTCATGATAAACCGATTAGGTTTATTACAAATTCATGGAAATCATAACATTATTGTTGTATTTCTAGCCGGGGACACTTGAATTTCACGTATTTAATTTATATATTTTGCAATTAAACAAATATTGTAGGAATTATAATGGGAAAAATGAAAATATTATTATTATAATATTATAATTAATTATTTTATACATAATATAATATTTATTAAATGGTAAATAAATTGAACGTCTTAAAAATTGATCAAATTCATTAAAAATATAAACGTCGTTCACGTTCACGTTCTATTAGCAAAAAACGAGTGACGTTCACGTATCGTTCACTACATTTGAACGTGAACGCGTGAACGTGCGTTCATGAACGACGTTCTTTCCAAACACTGTACCATACTCACCTCGGTTGTTGAGTTGTAAGATATTCGGGATCGGTCGAAACGGTATCGTCGCCATTGCAGGACCGACTTCCGTAGCATAATTTAGTTGTGAAGTTGTGTCCTACTTGTGTGAATCTTTGGTCATTGCACCACACCGATAAAACCACAGAGATATCCGCTCGTATAACTTAATTGTACAATTATATCCCCGTTGTATAGCTTGTTACCCTCGAATCTTCCTATTCGGAGTATTTCGAATCCTTGTTGTCCATGTCAGTCACGTCCCAAGCTTACGTACGATGGTCACATGCAATAAGTCGTAGTATATTTTGTCGTGACACGAGAATACTGGTTTAATAAGGGTAGGTTCACATAAAGAGCGTTTACAATTATTATTAATGCAACTGTATTATAAAGCGCGTTTACAGCTTTCCGACGCGTTGCAACGCATTAACGCGTATTGTCATACATATCCTGTGTACATTGTCTAGACACACGTTAGTCCAACGTGCGTCTAACGCTCTTCTTGTGAACCTACATTTAGAAATAACTTACTCAAATCCCTAATGGATGTTGAACTATAGACACAAATATTTAGAATTGTATTTATACCTTTAACTAAATAATAATAATAAAAAAAAACTATAAAATAAAATGAATGAAAAAATAATAGATATTCGC
The DNA here is from genome assembly GCA_027563435.1 of Nasonovia ribisnigri. Classification (NCBI taxonomy): domain Eukaryota; kingdom Metazoa; phylum Arthropoda; class Insecta; order Hemiptera; family Aphididae; genus Nasonovia; species Nasonovia ribisnigri. The sequence continues at coordinate 26,662 of JANEHU010004313.1, read as the reverse complement.
AATAAAAAAGCAGAGCTTGAGACCAATATTGGATATCGATTTTGAATAATGGTTAAAACTGTTAAAAACCGAAATCGAAAAAGGAAAAAATTTTTTTCTGTTTCATGCCTTGGCTTTAATAGTAGTACATATTTTGGTGAATATAATATATCAGGGATAGCTTAAACGTATACTTAATTATTTTCACATATTATAATTTGTAATATTTTTAACACAGGTATTAATAATAATTTTCATATAATACCTTAACATGCCGTTTTAAAAATGACACATTTTTCCACGACCAATTGACTCCCCGTACTAGTCAGTAACCAACATTGGAATGTGTGTTAAGTTGCCTATCGATTGGAAATAGATACTGTCATAAGGTCATCGACTGAAACGCCTATGTAAAACTGGTTGCTTACCTCGACGCCTTCGGTAGAGCCTCTTGCTACTACAGTTTACCCTTTACCCTACTGAATTGTCTTTAGTAGTAATCGATTATCAATTATTATACTATGAACATTATTTTAGTAAATTAAATTGGGCGGACGGCTCATTTTGTAAATGCCTTGTGAGTTACGAAAAAGTTTACTTATCACTACTAGTAGTTATATAGTAAAATAAATTAGCTGAATAGTAATAATATGTATAAAATAATCGTTTTTAGTATGCAATGATTTACCTATTGAATTCAAATTTAATACATCCATTACAGCGACCTACTCAAAACCTAACTTGTTCACTTTATTATTGTTTAAAATATTTATAATATAAAAAAATAGCAGACATTTTTTGTTAAAATATAAAATTTAAGCAATTTGGTGTTTCTATCAATGTTCTATGTTTGTTATAATATTATAATAAATAATATTCAAAAACCGAGTTGAGCGTGAGTCTTATTAAATACCAGAAGTGGATTGTTACCCAGCCAATACAAAATATGGGTTGATAAATTATTTTGTATTATTTAGATAGGTATTGTATGTTCCGTATCATTCAGGCAACTTAACAACTTAACAAGAGCTTTGGAACATTCAATATGCAGGACTTGTGCACAATGTTATCAATTTTTAATCTAGAATAGTTGGATCAACTATTTTAACTACATAACATTTACGTTTAGGTACCTATTGAAATACATACCAAATAAACACATTAAATTAATAGTCAATTACATTATTTACTTTCCTGTAATGTATTTTACGACTACAACTATAAGTTACACAAGTACAAATTTGTTGATGTATAAAATTATTCAGATATGAATTAATATTTGATTACTTAGTAATTTTATTAATATGTCAGCGTAATTATCTACTTCTAATATAATTTTATTTAATGTACGCAGGTATAATGTCAATGTTATGAATATTAGGAAGGTAAAGTCTAATGTTCACTTTTATATCCTAATTGGAATAACAAAAACATCCAGTAGCGTAGAGATGATTTCTAAAAGGGGGGGGGGGGGTTAAAAAAAGAAAACGACATAGCTAAATAGGAGGAGAAAATTAGAAAATCCCCCACCATCTCAAAAGTTTTTTATTGGGTAGTCAAATATTTAACAATAAGGAACAATGAATATAATTTAAATTTATTCAAAATTCACGTCAAACACAATATTATGAAAGATTATCCATTCCAATAATCAGTGTTGGGAAATATCTAGATAAATTTATCTAGATAAGTTATCTAGATAAAAATTATTCATCTTTTATCTTATCTAGATAAATTTCAACTCTATCATATTTATCTTCATCTAGATAAAATTCTAGTTATCTATGAGTAACATATCTAGATAATTTATTTTAATTTACTTAAAAAATTTTTTTAATTTTTAAATTAAAAATATTTATATTTACGTCATTATACCATGATTTTAATATTGAATGTTCATTTATAGTCTCGAGTATTACATCGTAATACTCGTAATTTTATGTTGTAGGGTTTGACTTATTATTAATTTAAAAACAGTTATTATTTTTTTTTTTCAAATGTTAGCTAACAGCTTCATTGTATTATTATAAAATTAAGTCAGTGAATGACATTTCATATATATTTAAAAAATAAACTATTTTATTTTATGTCAATTTTTAATGCCTTAAATATATGATGTATTTAAAAAAAATAATACCTATATAACTGAATATTTGCAAAATTAAACATGAAATTATCTGATATTTATCTAGATAAAAATGTAATAATTTTTATCTTTATCTAGATAAAATTAGGTACTGTTATCTTTATCTTTATCTAGATAAATTATTAGTTATCTATTCCCAACACTGCCAATAATCCATAAAGTCAAAACGTCTGTATTATAAAATGCTTCATCATTAAATGTATTAATAAAATATAATTAAATTAGCAAACCTAGTTTTCTCTATTTTTGTTAGTTTGTCTAAAAACTTATTAATATTATAGGTTGACATACCGTCTTCGTTTAGAATAGTTTTTCTTATACATAAAATTATTTAATATCATTGAATTAAAATTTAACATATACATTAGGTATTGTTAATTGTATCTATACAAATTACACATTTTAATTACCAATTTAAGTACAGAAACTGCGAGAAACAAAAAAAAATTTGTTCAAACTATAAAGTAAACCATGTATCTAAAATCCAACAAAAACCTAACTGTGGAAAAAGGGCAAAGTCCCAGACACAAAAAAAGTTCTTCTAAAAAGTTTTTTTATCTAAATAGTAATATTCACATTACGGACTAGTAAGATCTTTCTTTATTCAATAACCCAAATCTTTTTTAATTTTATTGCTTATCACTTGGCTGGTTTCTGATTTTATCACTTTAGTATTGTCAACAATTTAAATAGATTTCAATCACACACTGGTTATTTATCTTTGAAACTGGCAAAATGATACGCAATACAACTTAAATAGATTAGTTTCACATTAATGTATTTGTGTATTGACTAAAGGAAGAGCAGACTTGGTATCAATGTATATATCACTAGGTACCTACTTTGATAGGTAAACTTTTTTGAAAGTACTTTTTTGTGTCTTAGACTTGTCCCTCTTTTCCAGGTTAGGTTTTTTGTTGGATATCATTTAATTTAATAGATTCAGGTTGAATCATAATAATACGCAGTATAAAACAACCCGTTTTTGCTATATGTCACAGTTACCGATTCGATGTCACTTGACACTTCATGCATTTAGAACTTCCATCACTAAAGGTGGCAAAAGTTTGAGATAATTAAAAAATGTATATGTTTATATATTTGCACAAAATATTAGTGTCAAATGTCACGTACTCCCTTGCGCTCAGATAAATGTAAGTATAGTTATACTATTATTAGTTGGTATTAGAAAAATCAAATTTACAACCTTTAATATCTGTGGGATAACATATCGTAAACTATAAAACCTAGAAGTTAAACTACGTAGTCTCATAACTTATGTATTAACGTATTATAAGTTCCAAAGCAAGTTTTTGTCAACAATTAAACCTATATACCTGACACTTGGAACTGTGACGTTTTAGCCTCTTAGGGGTTTAGTTTATATAATTTTAACTATGGGTTTTTTTCATGTCCTACACATACCTCCTACGAACGTGTATAATATCATAGTAAAAAATAGTTTCCTGTTTTTATGTAAAACAGTGTGTATATTACATACATAACAATTTGTTACTTCCTGGTAGATAAACAAAACACTATTGTTAATGCATCGAGTATGTAATCAAAGTAAATCATGATTCACATAAGTATATTATGATTACGCAATTAGAAAACGCGTCGGATTCTGTATCTTGGGCAAGTCCTGGGTGACGTGGTCAGTTAAAAAATCGCTTTAAATAATCGCGCACGACGAATCTGTGCACGAATGCGGCGCCGTTGGCTTCCATTGGCAACGCGCACCACGCGAAGAACAGGATCTTGGCGAGGAAGTAAAATGGTATGATCTGCAGCACGTCACCGCACAGCTGCTGCACGATGAGCACGGCTGCAAACGTTATCCAGTACGTGAGCCATCGGGTGGCCGGCGAAACGGTCGCGGGGCTTCCGAACTGTTCGGTGGGTACCGGCGGCGGCGGCGGTGTATCACGCTGCATGTCTTCCTGCACCATCAGACCGACGGTGGCGTACACGGGATACGCGAACCCCAACAGGTTGCTGACCAGCATGACCATCCGGCCAGACGCTATGACGAACGCCAACGCGGCCAACATGCAGCCCACGATCAGTTTCATGTGGTCGATTCCGGTCCGACCCTCGAGCCACACGAATGGTACCGTCCACGGTCGGTTTCTGTCCCGCAACGCCGAGTTGATCTCGTTGTAGACGTTCATGATGACCATGATGTGTCCCTCCTCTCTTGATCCCTTTGGCGGTGGCTGCGAGTGGAATATATTTTATCATTATTTGTATGATTATTATTAATATTATCAAACAGATAATTACTAAATGTTATATGTGTGGTGTTTACTTACCACCCTAACGATGTGTACCCTCAACGCAGTCGTTACACCGAAGAGGCAATTTTTTTCGATAACAATAGTATTATAATACGAATTACCGTTAATATATTATTGTATTTATCATAATATTAACAGCGATCGTTGGCCAGTGTTGATCGTATACTGTTTCCATGACAAAATTAAAGACAAATTCCGCCGAATCAACCGGACATGGCTGTTAGACCGTGGACGGTGTAGTATATAATATGTAGGTAGGTAAATACTGATACATATAGTGGTATTTCATTTCATTTATATAGATGTAATGGACTCAAGTTCTTAGGATGCCCAGCCACCCAAGGCACTTTGACCTGAATAAGTGTTGTTGTGAAGGACTTTCGTCGATAAAAAATAAAATAATGTTATTGTTAATGAATTTATAGTAAAATGTAGAAGAAAATATAATTCAAAGTTAAAATATTGACATAATATACCTATAAGGCTCTCCAATACATATTGTTTATAATTTAGCATTATACATTATATAGTATATAACTATATAGCCATATAGAACATAGGCGATAGGCCATATAGCCACACCTATGCACTACAACATTTATATGAAATACATTTAAATCAAACTGAAATAAGCTGTTTGACTATGATATGAGAAGTATTAGAAAACAATATTTATTATATTAAAGTTTCAGTAGGCGTTTAAAATATTTTTTATAGACACTTTAAAGTAATAAGTAGGTTTATGGTCAACTTTTTTATAAATTATAATGCAGTGAAACCTATCCTAAATGCCACCTCCCAATAGCAGACGTTTTCTTGGGAACCAACTAAAAACATTCAACAATCTGATGCCTCTTAACAGCGGAAACCTCCAAATAATTGATAAATTTCCAGCGACCGAAAGCGTCCAGTATTTAGAGGTTTCATTGTATATTCATACGATTGCGCCTGTGTTAGCGTTTTACCATTTTTCCTGAAATGCAACATGGTTACGTTCTATAAAATATAGGTGGTGCGACATCAAAATTAGATTATTGGCTTGGTTAAAGTTGTCTCATATGAAGACACTGTGCCGTCCCAAAGGCAAAGCAAACGGGGTTCTTGCCCAAGGCCTCCAGTTTATTCAATAATATATGTCGTGTAAAAAAAAATCGGAGATTATAATTTTATCTATGGTTACAAATTGAAATCGACATCGAAACTGAAACGACATTGAAAAAAATAAATACTGATATCCGAAACCAAAATCTAAATTGGAAAAAATGTCTTAGAATTCAAATATGTTACAGATAATATCAATGTTTGCCGGGTAAAAAACATTATTACAATAAACTGTCAACTGATTGTTAGAATAACATACCTATCAAACATAGCATTACTTTGAATAGATAATAGGCACTGATATTATTTAAATACTAAAACACTATGTGGTAAATTAAAGTTTATATTTTCGTTTAAGAGGACTTCGTACGCTAATGTGTTGTCTCCATTTTACGATGTAGCAAATTTTCGTTCACCAATTTCAAGCTTAGGTCACCATTTCAAAATGTACAGTTTCAAAAAGGTCATAACTTGCTTAAAAATAATAATATCAATAAAAGCCTACGTCGTGTCCTAGATATTAATCTTATCTTTACATTTTATAATAGGTCAATTCACTTTTATATTAAAACTAACAGCAGACTATTTAAATTGGTGGGTAAAAATTTGCTATGTCCTACGTGTGTAAGAGTAAGACGGAGATCAATACATGTGGGTACGACGTCCTCTTAAGATTCTATTATTATCCGGTATTGTATTATTGTCCACCATCGGTCAAAATCATGAACATTTGCAAATTATTTTGACTTAGAAATTCCTAAAAAAATAAATGAAATATCTAAGGTTTTAAAATTTAATAAAAGATTCCTAATAAATTTATTTACATTTAAAAAAAAAAATGTCTACTGGAAACTCTAAATAAATTTTTAAGAGCGTTTGAAGTTTACATTTTGATTCCAATTGGATATTCACTTGATTTTTATTGAACAATTTTCTTATTTTGTTGTAATTAAAACATGAGTAACCGTAGGTACTTGAAATTTTCACCAACTGTTTATTTTATCATTTTCTATACTTTGAAAAATGCTCAAAATATTTTGATTCGTTTTGAGTTATTTATAGACATTTTAATTTTTCTAGTTTTTATATAAGTATTTCTATAAATGTCAATAAAAGTTTTATCTTTGGCTCAAAATGCTTGAAAATTATATAATAGGTTCCTTATAAGTAGTTATAATAGTAGTTGAGAAATATTAAAGAACTATATGCAAAATTGATTTTGCATTTAACAAATAATAAAATGTTCAATTTGTATAGTTAAGGTTTGAAAATTTAAAACAAGGATTCTCATAAATATTGTTTGTGCTGTAAATTAATCTAAAAAATATACAAATGCAAATTTGTTGTCAACAATTAATTCAACCTACCTAATGTATTGTATTACTAATGTCTAATAGTAATATAAATTACTTTAATAACAATAACATCATAAAATATACTTATTTTAAATCCTAGTAAAAATAAACTATTAATGCATTTTTACCATTAAAATATGTGGGTATTTTTTTTCTTCTTGTTAGCACGAAGTGTCCTCGTAGTCTTTGTGGTTAGCCAACATCTACTTTGCAACTGGAAAATGTAAGTGTACCTATTTGATCGTATAATTGAATGACAATTTACTGTCCTCAATCTTCAAATTTTCAATCCAAATGTAGTTCTTCTTGGTTCGAAATTTATTATTGTGCACATTTTTAATGACATATTATTTATATTGTATTATGTAGGAGTACCATTATAATAGACCGTAAGAAAATATATTGATAAATAAATTACGTCGTTATGTTGTAGGTACACAATTTACTTGATAATTAATAGATAAATCCCATTATTATTATATTATTGCTATGTCACTTTATGGTTTATAATGTTATTTGTTAAGCTTAAGAGATACAATATAATATATTATAACTTATTATTCATATTAATTACCTAAAGTAAACAGTAATCCAAGCTATACGATTTTATTTTACACTTTCAAATAGCATCATATTAACATAAATATTCCACTGCTGTTATCGAGCGCTGCAGAAATGTTCTTATCTTTTAAGACGACAAAATCATGCTCGTTAGGCAACTATATTATATCTTAAACCATAGTGTATTTCGATACATAAAAATCTAATTTTGGACAAGTAATTTATGAGAGTTTCAGAGTTATAAGTTTTTAAAGTTTTAATGAGTGGCCTGGAATAGTACATGGTTACTCCGCAAAATATTGGTCCACTAATCCACTCATCAAAACTTTAAATACTCATATCTAAACTACTTGTCCTAAATTCAATTTTTATATATCAAAATCGGAAATACTTTGAATAATATTCTGCTTAAAACGAAATGTAAACTGTATGCTATCATTTAAACAAGAGACAACTTATAGGCATACACAACCCCGAAAAAAAAATAAAATTTTATCATCGATTTTGATATTTCACACTATGAAAAAAAATACTGTGAAAACAGAATTTGAAAAAATAAATTATTTATAGAGTTACGGGTGAACTACGAATACATTGTGACGTCATTGCGTCGGCCGTTCCCGAGCGGCACTGTCGCGCGGCGGCAAACGCATAACAATATCATTATTATTATTTATTAGTTTATTACTATCGTCGATATGTTTATCATAGACTGTCGTTATTTTGTTGCAGTGGTTAATTTCATTTTTATTTGTTGTGATTTAATTTCATATATAGTACCAAGTGAAATTTAATAATAATAAATTTACATTACAAAACTCACTACTTTATAAATTATAATAATGTCCCTTATACCATTCAATTTTGATCCTGATGCGGAAGGTATAGACCGTTATTTACAAGAAGATTATGACAATTCTGTGGCTGTTAATTATGAAGGTCGATCAAACAATTCCAATTGGTGTTCTTGTGGATACAAAGTGATATCGAGTATTTATGCTGCAATGAGTTACCAAATTTAGAAAAAATACGAGAACAAGAAGGCAAATGTATTACTTTACATCAATCGTTTTTAAAACTAATATTGGATAAGGAAATACTAAACATGACTAGACACAATTTAATATTAAAAACTAAAAACAATATTAATAAAAAAAAATTGGGTCAACATTATCCAGAAAACAAATCGTGGAGATTCATTTGTTATAAACAGTATACATCTTGGGTCAATTCTTGGATTACTATGGGAAAAGGAAATCGAGTGGTTTTGCCTTCATGTGTTGTTAGAAAAATAAGGGAAGAATATCCAGAAATAAACGGAATATAGGTACGTAGGATTCAAAAATTCAAAAAAAATTACCTACTTAATTAAGTTGTATTACAAAAAATATTATGAATTCGTCTATAAAAATTATACGCATAACAAAAATATAATTATTTTAAACAAGTGTAATAATTTTTAATATTTTTTTTTCCTTACAATATTGTAATTTATGAATTATTATATAATACATTTATTATGTATAAGTAGTTTGTTAGTATAACACAATAAATACACAAAATCGTTATTTAGTATACATTAAAAATATATTCAATTAATATTTTAGAAAACGTGAATGATGAGAATTTTGCATTATTTCCAATGCAGGTCGATCAATAGGTGCGATGTTTTTAGGCAGAGTTACATCAAGTGTTGTTTTCAATGGTGACATTTCGACTCCGTTTAAATGATCCAGTATTGAATTAATTATTTCATCTCTCCAATTATTTGTACTTTTTTCATACGCATTTTTAGTTACCCATTTTCCAGTAGGTTTAGAAAACAAATAATTTAAACTTATTTTTTTCTTATTTAAATTAGAATTATGGTCAATTATAGCAATAATTGATTTTATGTACATCGCTTTAAAAGAAAAATGAACACGTTTTGGAACATATTTTAATCTTAAGTTATGGTAAGATTCTAATCTTCCTGTATGAACATAATTTTTTGTTTGCTTTAAATCTGTCAAAAACTTTTTGTTGCAAATTATTTCTTTCATTAATTCATAAGGTTTAGAATTTGGAAGTAACCATAGTTTTTGTTTTTTGTACTCATCACTTAACGGTGGATGTTCACACCTTTTTTTTACTCCATCCTCTTCCCATTCGTGAACGTTTTTAATATGTTTCAATATAGATGTACATTTTGTGACTAATACTTCAGAATCCCCATTGCATTTTTGTGCCGACCACCATAAATGATTACTTATGGATTGTTTCCATGCCAAAACTTCTTCGTATTTTTTATTAATTGTTTTAAATTTTTTCATTAAGCTTTTAGATAAATGCCATAAATCAAATTCGTGAGTGATTTCTGGGTAACATGTTTTTAACAAATGCCTTATTCCTACATGACGGTCGGTTAATAATAAATCAATTTTGTAATTATCGATATCTATCAATTTATCAATTAATTGTTTACAAGCATTTTTTTCTAAATCTCCCGGCATCATTTTTTTTTAAATTAATTGAAAATCTACTATACATCCAGAATTAATGTCCATAAAAGTGTAAGTGCAATATTTGGCACAAAACCCAGGTGAATCGTACTGACCATCTCCAGCAATCCATAACTGTCCACTTTCCTTGACATTATTTATCTGTTCTGTTCTCTTTTTCTCCCATATTTTTTCGATAAGAGGGTAAGAATATTTATTCATAATTTTATCGTATGTTGTTCTACTAAACATTAAAAGTTTTAAGCTTGAACAAAATACTTTAAATGTAGCAAATAAAGTACCTGATAAAAGTATGGATGTAGATTGCTACATGTACATGACCTTTAGAAAACTGTTTATTAACGGGCTGTGAAAACCATTTTGATAAGTGACCTTCGCTACATTCTGATTTTACACATATTGTTGTACCAATTGCGTACCATTTTAGATTCTGAGCGGAGCGATGAATGTATTGGTTTTACAATGATGTGTGTTTTTTTTTTATTTTTTTATTTTTTTTTTATTTTTTGTGTCTGTCATCACGTTTTGGGACAGTAAAAGTGCTTAGATTTTCTTCAATAGTACCTTTTCTGATAGGAAAGTGAATCTAGTTGGTACTTTGGGGGTCAAAAGTAAACATTTTCCAGTAGTTTTCAAAAGTACCGTGAAAAACAAATGGAAAATTAAGGAAAAAACGGGAATTTTTACGCAACATTGATTTTCGATAAAATCGATTTTGGTTTTTGGTGTAAGTCTAAAAAAAATGACGGTAAATACATGAAATTTTTACTGAATGTTTATATAAGCGGTTTCTATATACCATACCGTTTTCAAAATATTTTGACTTATTTTGAGCTGTTTACAGACATTTTAAATTTCCAATCTTTTTGGTTTTTTTTTTTTAAAAAATCAATAACATTTTATTTATTCGTTAAAAATTCTTGAAAATTTAATAGAATACTCCTAATATATTATTTCAAAGGTAGATGAAAAATATTAAAAATCTGTAGTCACAATTTTTTATTTTAAGCATTTAAAGTTGAAATTTTGACAAAATACGTAAAAATGACGAAAATTTGCAAATTATTTAGAGTTAGAAATTCATAAAAATTTTTCTTTTTAAATCTAAGGTTTTAAATTTTAACACAAGATTTAACGTAAGTTTTTCTACTTTTATCAAAAATAAAATATCTAAAAGCAATTAAAAATAATTTTTTATGAGTGTTTTAAGTTCATAATTTTACAACATAGGATATTCACTCGATTTCTCATGTATCGTTTTTCTTATTTGGTTGTAATTCAAAAACGAATAATTGTAGATACATGAAAATTTCACTAAATGTTTATATTCTCATTTTCTATACACCATTTAATTTTGAAAATATTTTGATTTGTTTTGAGCTGTTTACAGACATTTTTAGTTTTCAATTTTTTTAGTTTTTTTTTTTATAATTGTCAATAAAATTTTATTTGGTGGGCCAAAAAGTCTGAAAATTTAATACAAGCTTTCTTATATATTGTTACAACATCAGTTGAAAAATTTTAAAAATACATAGGCACGATTTTTTTTTATAAGCATTTAAAGTTCGAATTTTGACAAAATTTGTCAAAATCTCGAACATTATAAATCATTGTAATTAAAAAATTATAAAATGTTCAGTTTTTATAACTAAGTGTTGAAAATTTAAAACAAAATTTCTCATAAATAAATCATACTGTAACCAAAAAATCTAAAAATATATCAACACATTTATTTTTTACAGACATTTTAATTTCAAATTTAGACAAAATTTCATATTTAAACCAAGAATAATGATTTTAGTTATTTTGATATAATTTAAAAATATTATTTGTTGTTATATGAAACTTTTAGAATATATTGTTATATTTTATATACACGCAATGGCATTTTAAAATATAATTTTTTTGAGAAAAATGAATTTAACCAACTATAGTAAATACTAATGCCTATAATACTAAAATTAATTAGTTTATTCACAATAATATCATCAAATACATTTAGACTTAGTAAGATATTATAGACTGACTGACCGTCTTCCCTCAGAATCGTTTTTCTTATTCAATGATATTATATTATTGGATTAAATTATTAAAATCTAACACAATCCATTACAGTGACTCACTTGTAACCTACTGTACAGCAGAGCGACATACACTTACCCGCCCTTTTTTTTCTTGTTTTTTTATTCTTTCAGACCGAGATTTTTTAGTTATTGTATTACCATCGCTATTTTTATCATTATTTAATACAAATATTGTTGGTACCGTACCTGATTTTAAACGGGGCGCTCTTAACTTGTATTTGTCTCCTAATAATTTTTGTTTTAGAATATCTGAGTCATCAAAATCTAGACTTGTGAAATGACGGGAACATATTACAGAATTATTGGTTGGTTTAAAATGTTTGCGCTTACAAAAATTGGTCCATTTATTAAAACGCACTGGTGAATTATCGCGATTAGGAAATCTATGCGTTCCTTTCAGGGCCGTAGCTAAGAATTTTCTATGGGGAGGGTTCAGTTCCATAGATAGAAATTTTATAGAGGATATTACTATAGGAAATTACATTGAGTAAAACATCAAAATAGTGAGAATAAAACATTATATTTTCATTATAACACTATATCAATTTTTCTCGGCTTCTTTGCCATTTCGTTTAATATTTCATCTGGCGTGGTAACAACATTCCTGTAATAACTTAGAAGCACTAAACCATTGAGACGATCCTGTTTGACAAACAATTCAATACAATGAAATCAAAATAATCAGGTTAATTAGAATTTATTGTTTATACATAATACATACCTCTTTCATACTGTTTCTGAGGTAGGTTTTTATTCTTTTTAAGCCAGAAAAAGACCTTTCTGGTGTTGAAGTAGAAACAGGTAGACAGCACAAAATTTTTAATAACATAAATATATTAGGGAATATGATTGGGTCACAACACCTGATGGCATCCAATGCATTAGAAGGTAGCATTTCATTTCTATTTGTAACTTGAAGAGACACAAGAAATTCTGAATCTATTGCTTTTAACATCATATTTGCTTCAGTACTTGAACTGTCATTCCATTCTGATATGTTACTAAGTGCAGTTGTTACACATGGAAATAGCTCAATGAAATCATTGATAGCGTCATAACGTTGTACCCATCTTGTCATACACAGACGTTTTAAAGTTTTCACTTTTGGTTCCCAATCACCATTATTAATAACTTCTAAAAGTTCATTGTTTCGTTTAGGAAAATTAAAAAAAACAATAATATTTTTCAATTATTCCAAGGCAGTTCCTTATAGACTGCATATTGCATGCAGACGAAACGGCTAAATTTAAAGAATGCGCAGCACAATGGACATACAAGGCTTTTGGATGTTTAGATCGTATAATTGTTTGAGCGCCTTTAAATTGACCAGCCATATTTCTAACCGTTCTACGTGTACGAAAGGCTCCGTAATTCGACGAGAAGATACGGTTACGCAGTTACGCTATCATACACCTTGCCACCTTGAGCACTATACTATAAATATATACATACATAAATCAATCATAATATAGATATATAAAGTATTTATTATTTATTCAGTTCAAAAAAAAATGGTTTAAAATTTTTTTTTTTTAATTTTAGAATAAACTAGAAATTTTTAAATTTTCTATTTTTCTAAAGGGGGGGGGGTTGAACCCTTACCCCCCGTAGTTACGGCCCTGGTTCCTTTATTATTGCTACCAAATACACTACAATACGGCATTATTTTCTTCGTAATTAAAATGTAATGTAAACTCAAAACTGTATATAATTTTAAAGTAAAATCTATATGATATAATATTGTACACACGAGTAATGAATATATTACATTATTATACTGATGAAACAAGGAACAGAGATAATAATATAAGATCCGACTAGACGAGAAGTGAATACTGACGAATTTGTTATTGAAACACAATATAAGTATTTAAAAATTGGAAATAATGTTATATTTATAAATTATAATTTATAAATAATCAAAATATTTATAGAAATGAAAATGTATCTTTAATCGGTGATCAACGATATTATTATTGTTACGCGTTTGCCGCCGCGCGTCAGTGCCGCTCGGGAACAGCCGACGCAATGACGTCACAGTGTATTCGTAGTTCACCCGTAACTCTATAAATAATTTATTTTTTCAAATTCTGTTTTACAGTATTTTTTTTCACAGTGTGAAATATCAAAATCGATGATAAAATTTTATTTTTTTTTCGGGGTTGTGTATGCCTTTAAGAAATATTGAGGTTAGATATTTAGGTAAAAAAATATATTGTTTTTAACGACTAGAAAGCTTGAAGTATTTTTTTCAAAAACACTCATACTTTTTGAAATAATGAGTGTTCAATGATAAAAAAATCACCTGGTATTATACAGTTGTTATACCACATTTATTGACATAAATTATATATTTTTTTTTTATGTCGTAGGTACAACGTGAAAAATATTATGAAATAAATAATTACTGTGTAAAATACTTACGCTATATAATGAATGTAACGATATATTATAAACTATCATATTATATTCATATTTCACATTAGTTCTAAATTCAAACTTAGGGGAATCGTAAGTTCCTACACGAGAGTAACAGGTAGACAATTACATACGTTAATTCCTACATATGTGATATGTAAGTTCCTACACGAAAAAAAAAAGGTACGTATGTTAGTTCCTACACAGTAAAAAGCAGGTACATGTGTAAGTTCCTACACAGTAAAAAAAGGTACATACACCTGTAAGCTCAGAGCTTCAGAAATAAACCTCATAAAATATAATATTTTTTTTTATTGTTTTATTATATTAAAATTATTAAATTGATAGGTACCTAATATTTATTTTTTAAATTATTAAATTGATAATATTAAATATTATAAAGAATTATATAGAACAAAGGGTTAAAATGTATGACAGTATTATAATATGATATAACTGATATTAGATTGATAACTTATAATATACTTAGTGTAGGAGCTTACAGGTGTATGTACCTTTTTTTACCGTGTAGGAACTTACTACACATGTACCTGCTTTTTACTGTGTAGGAACTTACACATGTACCTGCATTTTACTGTGTAGGAACTTACATATGTACCTTATTTTATCGTGTAGGAACTAACATATGTATCTTGTTTACCTGCTAGGTCTCGTGTAGGAACTTACATTCGCCCCAAACTTACATTTTAAAATGTAATTAGTTTTATTATGAAATGTTTAATACAATAAAACTCATATTTACATAAAAAATTACCTTTGCTCCCCAATAAAATGAATCAAAAATGGTCCAACTTGTATTATGGGGTTCCCATCTAATAACTAAGTATCTACTATCTTTACTGCACTCGGTAAACTTTGCAATCATGACCAATTAAATTAACATTAAACACATATTAAGCTAGCCTACATTTAATTAATGCAAATGTATTTTTTTTATGGGGCAATGTCAATTTTAATGATTTTTTAAATATCATTACATAGGTCACATGGTTTGTATAAATTAAATACTGTAGCAATTATTTGCGTTGTGAATCAAGGATACAACAAATGTAATTAAAAGTCTCCAAATCTGATTTAAACAAGCTAACACATTTCTAACAATCAATGAGGTATGTATTTATGTCTTCAGTATCAAACAGGCAGGTACCTAAATAGTTTAACTCAATTCAAAATAATAATTACGCAGTAAAATTTCTATTGTATTTCATTAGATATATTATTTACTCTAATCCACGAGTTATAATATGTTTCTTAAACAATTATTGTGTTTCTAAGTAAACACTAAGCATTATCCGGCTTAGCTGGTTAATATCATGCTACAGTGTTAAGAAAAGATAACTTTAACAATTATCTTAATAACATAACAGATAGGTAATGTCTATAAATGTAAATGGATAAGATAATAGATAAATTAAAATTAAAATCATCTACACAAAATATATGCTAACCCTATTTTTAATTGTGGCATTTAATGCATAATTTTACATTTCAGATATTCAGATTTAAATGTTATAGAAAAACGAAAAATTCAAGTAAAATTAATAAAACTGTTATAGGTATAGGTAGATAAGTTAGAAATATACTATAAACTGTGCATTTATTTTACTGAGATAAGATAAAAATATAACCATTTTTATCTGCATAATACGCAACACTAGCCATAGCATTTTTTTAGATTCTGAGTGGAGCGTTGAATGTATTGATTATACATTATACAATGATGTGTGTTTTTTTTTTTATTTTTTTTTTTTTGTGTCTGTCATCACCTTTTAGGACAGTAAAAATGCTTCGATTTTCTTCAATAGTACCTTTTCTGATAGGAAAGTGAATCCGATAGGGTAGTTGGTACTTTGGGGAGTCAAAAGTTAAAATTTCCCATTAGTTTTCAAAAGCACCGTGAAAAACAAATGAAAAATTAAGGGGAAAACGGGAATTTTTACGGAAAACCAATTTTCGACAAAATCAATTTTTGTTTTTGGTATAACTCTAACAGAAATGACCGTAGATACATGAAATTTTGACCGAATGTTTAAATAAACATTTTCTACACACCATAGCATTTTCAAAATATTCTGACTTATTTGAGCTTTTAACGGACATTTTCAATTTCCAATTTTTTTAGTTTTTTTTCTATAAATGTCAATAAAATTTTATTTGTTGGGTAAAAAATCTTGAAAATTTAATAATAGGCTTCTAGTATATTGTTACAATAATATATAAAAAATATTAAAAATCCGTAGCCACAAATTTTTTTTATAAGCATTTAAAGTTCAAATGTTGACAAAATACATAAAAATGACGAAAATGTGCAATGTATTTTGAGTTAGAAATTCATAAAAAATTTTCTTTTTATATCCAAGGTTTGAAAATATAATACTAGATTCCTCATAAGTTTTCCTAATTTTATCAATAAAAAAATGTTTATAAGCAAGTCAAAATAAATTTGTATGAGCATTTTAAGTTCAAATTTTTACAAAATTAGATAAGATATTCACTCGATTTCCCATGTAGCGATTTTCTTATTTTGTTGCAATTCAAAAACGAATAACTTGAGATACATGAAAATTTCACTGAATGTTTATATTAGCATTTCCTATACACCATCTAATTTTGAATATATTTTGACTGTATTTGAGCTTTTTACGGATCATTTCAATTTTCAATTTTTTAGTTTTTTTTATATAGGTATAAATACCAATAAATTTTTATTTGTTTAGCCAAAAATAATGAAAATTTAATACAAGGCTCCTGATATATTGTTACAATAGCAATTGAAAAATATTAAAAATACATAAGCACACATTTTTTTATAAGCATTTAAAGTTCGAATTTTGACAAAATTACATATTAAAATTAATTTTAACGAGTAAAAGTATATATTATAATATTTTTCCAGCATCACTGATAATTTTAGGTTAATAATTAAATAATATGAATAATATTAATTCATCTTACCAGGTACCGTATAGTAACAATATCAATATAATTTAAAATATCCTAGACTGACATTCCGTCTCCGCTCAGAATCGTTTTTCATATACAATGATATTATATCATTGAATTCAAATTTAATACCATCCATGATACAGTGATCTACTTATAACCTACTGTACAGCGGAGCGACATCCACTTGACCCCCTTTTTTTTTTATGAATTTTCACGTTAAAATTTTCATTTTTCGTTAATCCGTTGACGAGATATACCTTCTCAAAGTTTTGTGGCTTTGGTAGATGTTTGTGTGTATACATTTTCCCCACTGAATGTGATTGCGGCATAATAATAATTATCAATTATTATAAAGACCAGAAGTTAAAAGTAATAAATACGATATCGTTCGACCCATAGATTAATATAGAGGTGCCATTCCCTATACGGCTGTATAAATGAGGGTTCAACGATAAAATAATCACTCTGTATACGATTAACTAAATTACAATTTCAAAGTATTAATAATTGTTAAATTTGAAACTTACAGTTAATATTTTAATAGAGCAGTATGTTTCGATTATTTTTGTATACTATATATTCTCGATAGTTTTCTGTATTTTAAAATTTAAAAGAATTTAAGGTACCTAGGTATAATAATGGTACCTACGTCCTGAAGAAATATTTTGAACCCATATAATAAGTAATGAGTAATATTACTATAATTATGTATTAAATAAGAGCGATGAATGTATTGATTTTACAATTGTGTGTGTGTGTGTGTGTGTGTGTGTGAACACGAAAGTAGTTAAAATATTCCTTAATTTTCAACTTCATTATCTCTTCCGATGAGAAAGGGAATTTAATTGGTGCATTCTGGAGGTCAACGAAACACAAAATCGAAATTTTACGTAGGATAAAAATTACGTATATGAACATTCGGTGGAAATTTCATGTATCTATGGTTATTTACGGTTACTTTTATCTTCGAGTTTTAATTATTTTCAGCTATTAATATTTGATATTTTAAATTTGAATGATATTCATAATATTAATTAGCAATATAGTTAGCACCACATAGGTACTTTAATATTAATTAGTTAATTTTAATATTAATAGAATAACTAATATTAAATAAATAATAACTAATAGTTAATGGTATTATTCTGTCTTCGAACTATAAGCAATAAATATCTTTACAACTGTGATATTAGCTATTTCTGAGCACGAGTTATTGATTTCGATATCTCATTAATTATATTTTGTCAGTTGTGACTTACAGGTGCACATTTTTATGTACAAACATAAAACTCACCGATAACTTTCGTTCATTAATTTGTTTATGGACTATTATAATTTTATAATTAATATGTCTAATTGAAATAACCAACCAGCTCTGCAGCAAGATATAGGCGTATAGGTATAAAATGTAAGAATTGGTCTCATTATTTAGTTTAGTTGTATACTTAAGTAGTTAACCCCATATACTGTTGTTATTTGGGATATTTGTGCGTTTAATAATTAATATCATGGCTAAGATTATATTTTTGACTCTCATATTTTTTATCAGTGTTTACTTAACAGAGCAAACAAAATTGTTATCAGACAATAACAATAATAAAACAAACAAAGCCTCTAAAAAAATGAAGGTAAGTAGTGATATAATATTTAAAAATATTTGTCTACGCAATGTATTAACACCTATGATAACTACTGATAACTAATTATCGGTACACATATCTTGATTCTAGGGTAATACACCGTTTTTACGGCATTATATATTTATATTTTATTTTATAATTCCAACGCCTGACGGATATTTTACAAAAATATTGAGTGATTTTGATATAACATCAATACACTAAGACTTAAGAGTTAAGAGTAATAGAGTATACACACAGGTAATACGTCATATTATAAGTAATAAAAAGCACATCGATGTATAAAGGCCAATTATACATAAAGTTAAAATATGGTCCTAAGATTTTCATTTTTAAGTCAATGACCAAGACGAAAATTCTAGTAGACTGGTGTCCAAATTAATTGAATTATTTTTTATATTGGATGATTACATAAATAATTGGTTTTTTGAGTGCTGATTTCGTAAGTTGGATTATTTCGGGATCCAAGTCATGGTACATGAAATGAGACCTTATTTAGTAGGTAGGCGGATATAGCATCAATCTTTGCACTTTTATTTTATTACTAGCTGATCCAGTTCACTTCTTTGCCTATTAAAAATGCCAACTCTAAATGACTCAACTCTAAATGACTCAACTCTGTTAAATTCGTTATTTAATATTCGGTGTAATTGGGTTTAACGCTTAAAAAAGTTCATCAGTTATCGTCAATCTCAAAATACTTGTGCAACACTTTTAAATGCGCAATTTTTAAAATGCTTTCTTAGTGCACACTAACATAATGGTGATACGAAGGTGCCGTGAAAATTGCAAGCCTCAAGCTATTATTGTTTAGGCATTATACATTGATCAGTCAGTGGGTCAGTTAAGATATTATATATCATATTTGTCCACAATACATTTCGTTGAGCATAAAAAATGCCACTACTTATATGATTCAAACTTTGTGTTAAATTCGTTATTTAATACGCGGTGTACAAATGTTCAAAACTTAAAAAATTAAGATTCAAGTTCAACTTTGATTTTTAACACTTTCGTCATAATATTACATATTTACTGGGTAGTACCGCCTTATCGGCTAACTCTAACATAACTGGCTAATACTTAAACGTAAAGACCGTGTAGATAGGTAATAATTTTAACACAAATAACGTTATTACACCTTTAATATAAAAGCTAGGTGTATAATTGTGCCCCTGACTTTTTTAAAATCATTGAATGACTGATGTTTTTGTAATATATTGTTTTAAATTATATCCAAACACTATAATACATTTAAATAAACCATTTTTCGTTAATTAATGCCTGTTGTTTATCCCATCTTAATCTCCATTAAAGATTTTTAACACAGACATTTTAATGGTTTTGACCAAATATAAAATACAGGTCTAAAAATAAATATTCAATCATAATTACTATTTTATTTGTTGTGCCTACCCAATAGCCATATCTATAATAAATAAAAATATAGTTCGCTTTATGCCAACTTATGTATTTTGAACTTATATTTTGTTGGACTGATGGCACGTATCCTACGCGATTCCTATCATTTCCCCATCCCAGTTCCTGCGTTTCTGGTTGATTTTCCTAAATTATTACAAACATTGTACTGGCAATTACAAACACAAAAAAAAATCTCCTGTTCACCTCCCTTGATAATCATTTTCGAGGTGGCCTGACGGTAATAGATTAAAAAAACGAAAGGAAAATAGCGAATTAAAAATATTGAAAATAAAAATAACGAAACTAAATTATAGGGAAAAATAATATATCGAATGTTTAGGGGAAAACTCCTATTATATTATAATTATACTAATTCATTGATACCTACTGTTTACGCACGCTTTATTACCAAACAAATCGCAAAAGGTGAAAAAAAAAAAAGGTGCAATTATTATCCAACATTATGGACATTTATCGATGTGTTGAAAGATCTGCAATATTTAGATACACTAAACAGAAACAGTTCATTGTTGGTGCAAAAAAACATAAAATATAAAAATAAAAATTGTTCAGAAAAAATATGTAATCTAACCTTATCTTACAATACTAAAGACAATAATATTAACCATTTAAAAGGTATCGCTTATAACTTAAACCTTCATACGTAACTATAATTTTTTGAATATTTTTTTATACTTATATTTATTATAATAATATTTCTTCGCTATTTTGGTTTTGATATTTTTCTCTTCACTTTTTTTTGTTGATATTATGGCCTAGAATCGGTCTTGACATTAGGTACTTACCTAACAAAACTTGTATGATAATATGATTACAGGCTCAAGTCGGTGTCCATTTAAAAATCCGGTGCAAACCCAGCGATCACATTCACCATCATTTTGACGCAAGAAAAAGATGGCCCCACTGTAAAACGATAGGTGAAGTTCACAACCAAGGATATTCCTTAAATTCTTGGGTAAATATACAAATTTGTTTGTTGAGAACACTGTGATAAAATTGAAATCTAATTTATTTTCAAAATAATAAATAATAATCGTACTGATAATTGATCCGCAATAGGCTATTGCTACCACCGATGCATTTGCAGATAGAATGTGCGTAGCGACAAACGGGAAATTCAATCAAACCCTGTCTGCCCAAGAACTAGTGTCCTGTTGTCCGAATTGCCAATCTGAAGATTACGGTGCGATAAAAGCTTGGGAGTATTTCAAAAGTCATGGTGTGGTCACTGGTGGCAACTATAACACTACCGATGTAATTTGTACAATCAATTAGGTATAGGTACTATAGGTATTAGGCTGGGCATTAATGAATTAATAAGTTTAAAGTTAAGTTATTTTTAACTTATTAACTTAACTTACTAGTTCGCTGTTGTAAATAACTTTACTCTAACTTAACTAATTTGTATCTAAGGTACTTTAAAATCTATCTATATTATTTTTAATATTTCCAATTAGGTTAATTTTAATTTTAATATAGTAAAAATATTATTTATAACATTTTTAAGTTTGTAGAATATAGAAAATATTATTAGAAAAAAAAAAGATATAAGTATTCACGAAGAATTGCATTTATATTTGTATAGATAAATTTTATTAAAAACTAATATGTCGTATTAATTAGGTAATATAATAATTAATAAAAATAAAGGGGTAAAAATGTAACATTATTAAATCGCCTGTATAGAGATAATATCAATAGGTACAAGTCCACGAAGTCCCGATTCATTATACTTAATATTATTAGTTATTACTTATTATTTATTAATATTTATCACCAATAATTATTGTACGATAATCATGAATTGTGACCATTTCGATTTAGACATAACATTTTTTATTACAAAAATACCTACCTATACCTTATACTGGTGTATTATACATTTATACCTTAATTCATACAGTTGACACTGTTATAAAAATGTAATAGGTATACAAATCGTGTATATATATAATATAATATATTATATAATCTTCTCAACTTATAAGTAGAAATAGTGTTTTTTTTTTTTTATAATTTTTAAATATTTGAGTAATTTATTTTTTGAAGTTTTTGAATGTTAAACAATACAGTGAGCACATTTACACTCTAATTAAAGTTTAAATTAATCCGTCGTGAAATATGAATAGAGTTCTAAAATGATAAAGTTTATAGGTTTTAAATTACATACATATTATATAATTGATTAATAGATTGATAGGTATATTACTATCCAAGTGATTATCACTTATTTTAAGACCTTTTTAAAATGAATTAAGTTAAGTTAATAATTTAAGTTAAGTTAAGTTAACAGTATTTGTTAACTTAATTTAAACTTGATTGATGTATTAAAAATGTCTATTCATTTAACTGAGTTAAAAAATATAATTTACTTGCCCAGCTTTATATTATAGAACAATTGTTATAGTTATTGAATTATACATAGGGATGTCAACCTTATAAATGTCCACCTTACCTATATCCGAATTCCCAAGTTCAAACAGTATGTTTTAAGAAAAAAAAATGCATCACTCGGTGTTACGGTGACAAGACAATCGGTTTTAAAAGTGATCACGTGAAGAGTAAGTCTGCAGTAGCTCACGATATTATACTGACGTGATTGTCGTTTCTTTATTTTTTATATTAATTGATTGTTACAATAATTACAGCTAGAGACGCGTATCACCTAACATTCAACTCTATTAAAAAGGATGTTCAAACTTTTGGTCCAATAACAGCAACATTTGATCTATACGATGACCTTTTTAACAATCGTCATAACAAAGGTTAATTTATAGAAACAATCAATCATGCATTTTATACTATAAATATTATACAATTTGATGTGTTATACTACTTTGATTTGTTGTCTGTTACAGGTGTTTACATAAGATCTAAAAAAGCGAAATATATGGGAAAACATTCTGCTAAGTTAATTGGATGGGGAGTCAAGAATGGTGTAGACTATTGGTTGTTGGTTAACACTGTGGGCTATAATTGGGGAGAAAATGGACTCTTCAAAATTAAAAGAGGCACAAATGAATGCGGAATCGACAATTCGACTACGGGAGGTGTACCAAATGTATAATAATATAATTATGTTTTCATAAGATAATAGTATTTTTTTTTAATCCAGCTATAATTATTTCTTCTTTTAAATACTTACTTATGAACAAATTATTCTTCTGTATTAAATATTAAAATATAATCTCTTATTCAACATCTACTGTTATTATATTTTAGTAGTGTCTATACAAATTTTAATTTATTAATTAATAAATAAAAAAAATTATTTAAGCATTATAATAAATTGCTGTAGTATTGTAATCGGTATTGCGCCATAATGATCATTTACTATTTTATACGTCTATGGACACACTACAAAATCATATTTCTAGTGCTATATTAAAATCCTTAAATTTGGAAAGTTTGCAAGTCCTTTAAAGTTTATCTTAGTAATGATTACTTTATGCAGTGATGTATTGCTAAACTATTCGTACCCTTTGTCACCTGTATCGCGCAGTTAGGTATAAAAACCAGAGTAAAATCTTATCGTTTAGACGGGACTTTTAAGGTTTGATGTTTTTTATCTCTTATAATTTCCAATTTAACGTTTTTTTTTTTTAATCGTTAAGTTAAGTTAATATAAGAAAAGTAAGTTAAGTTATGTTAAAAGTAAACTAATATATTTTTATTAACCTATTGTTTATATTTATTATAAATTATTTTTTTTTCGTTAACTTTTAAATGAATGGATAAAAAAAATCAACTTAATTCAAAATTAAATAATTTCTGTAAGATAAATAGATTACTCTGTAAAATAATAAGCTACCTCTTCAAAATGAATGAAAAATTTGGAAATTCATAGTATAAATAAAACATATAATGTAATACAACATTATCTTTATCTTAATAAATCTGCTGTATGTAGAATGTATGTAATTCATGAAATTAACACTTTAAATGTGTTAAAAATGTAACTTATTAAGTAAAAAGTTGGTTTAAAAAAAAAATTAATCAGTCGCATAACTTATAATTAATATTAATTTAGCGTTTTAACATAATTTTAATGCCCGGCCTGAATAATTTTTTTTTGGTAATCCTCTTAAAATTCTTTGGTGTACCCCACTATTTTTACACAATTTTTACACGATATTGGAAACATGCAAACAACATGATATTCATTATATAGTTTCTGTATTTATGTACTGTTGTCGTCAAAGGAAACTGTTCAGTATATCGCTTGTAAACCGACTAAGATCATGACTGACTTTGAAAAAGCCATCATCAACACCTGTGAGAAAGTGTATCCAAATTCTCCGCTCAATTGTTGCTTTTTTTCATTTCGGTCATTCAATTTATCGACAAATTCAGTCTGTTGCTCTTCGAGCCACATATAGTTACCTTGACGATCGTTCATTGAAAGTTTACACTAATATGATGCTAGTGTTGGCATTCGTATACCTTTTGTTGAAGTTTCTCTCATTTTCTCAGTCTTGGAAAATTATGCGCCTGAAGATCTATTATCGACTTTTGAATATTTTAAACAAATTCTGTTTTTGGAGTAGCTCGAGAAAGAATATGAGGACTTTTTCCATGTTATCCACACAAGAAATTTGGAATCAACACCCAGCTGCTCTGACTGGTTAAAATAAAACCAATTATGCCAGTGAGGGGTGTCACAATCGCTTCTAATTCGTTATTGAAAAACATCATCCCGACGTTTATTCTGCTCTCAGTGAGTGCTAAAAAGAATTAGCTGATTTAGAGATAATGATCTCGGAGATGAGTCTATGACGAAAAGACGTAAGAGCTCAGTCAAAAAGAAAATAGCGAGATTTTCAAATGCGAATTATGTCATTACTGCTGATTTTAATACACACCAGGAGTTACAATTTCTGAGAGCAATCGTGCATTATATTTATGCAAAAGCGTTTTCTAAGTCATAAATATTTTATTATTTGTTTTATTTTTATTTATTATATGTATTATTTTTTATTACATAAAGGCCTCGACAACATAGGTCTTTGACCGATTTATACGTATTATAATTCATTGATTTAAAAATATTTAATTATTATACTACAGCATTTATTATGTTATTAATTCTTGATAATTTTATTAATTCATTTTAATTTGTATATGTATTATAATTTATCGATTTTAATATCGTTTAGATTAAAAGGTGCTCGGGAAAAAAGGTATAGGACTTTCGGAAAAAAATACTATTCGGGAAAAATATCGGTAATCGCTTTTAATACACGTATAAATTCAAGGATGTAGTAATAAGAAATATTAGTATTCAATTACTAGAATAAAAAAACAATCATTAATAACAAGTAAAAATCAAAAACAATTCATACAATATTCAAGTAAAAACATGCATTCCAATAAACTAGGTTAAGATAACAAGTATGTAATAGAAAAACAATTAGTATAATTGTATACATAGTACAATTTAACTAGGTTAAACAACTTAGTATCGACGGCGATTCGATTGTAAAATGAATATATAAAGGATAATATGAGAAGACAGAAAGAGGGTCAGGTGTGGTGGTCGTTTGACGCGATTACCATTAGACACCAGTTGTTGATAAAAATCATTATAATATTATTTGTTCATTTATTTGTGTACCTACGTCTGAATTAATCAGTGAATACGACAAATATTTTAAATTTTTCCAAACAAAAATCAAACCCAAAGAATAACGTAAAATGAAAGTAACCACACAATAATGACATTTATTATTTTAAATATGCTATTAATATCTATATATATATATATGGACGGTGTTTGTGAGAAAGGGCATAAGTCAAAACTCGCTAGTTTTCAGGAGACACAAAAAATGTATAATTCAAAAGGGTTTTGCTTATAATTATTAATTTTTTTTTAATTAATACAGTTTATTTGTTAATAGATTTTTTAAAATAAATAAAAATATTTTTAATTTATTGTTTTATTATTTTTAATGACTTGTGACCATTATCACATCGAATTTAACAATTGCACGACTTGTGCCTTTTCTCACATATTGACTTGTATCTAATCGCACACAAATAAAATCAAAATTTTTGTGATAAAGGACACATGTCATAAATATAATATTAATCACGGTAGATTATAGTCTACCGTGATATTAATATTATATATTTTTTCACAACATATACCTTTTTTATAACTCCATGCA